>JAMYWO010000019.1:184952-239446 GCA_024220525.1 Cochliopodium minus | reverse complement strand
TTTTTTATTTTTTTTGAAAAAGAATTATCAAACAAAATCTGAGGTTATTGTAAGACACTATGTAAAACAGAATGTAAAATTCAATATCTTGAAATTGAAATCAAATTTAAAAAGTTATTATTTTATTTATTTAACTTCATCATCAAGTGCATTATTTAGATTATCTGTATCAAAATTGAGATTGTGAAGATTCTCTTTCTCTTCCTCATCTTCTCCTTCTAAAGTGAAATTATGAACAACTTTTTTCTTTTTCCCTTTTGCATACTTTATGACTGCAATGACAACAGTGGTAAGGACAGTAATAACAATAACAGTGAACAAAATAACAATCTTATTGAAAAAAATTTTAAATAAAAAAAATAAAAAAAAAATTTTTTTTTACAAATATAAATTTGGGTTTCTCAAATTTCTCACTGCAATCATATCCTTTGTAGTCCGCTTTACAAGTGGAGCAATCATCTCCATCCCAATTTCCAGCACAACTGCAAATTCCATCCAAACAAAAGCCGCCATTCAAACATTCAAGTTTACAAACATCTTTTTTTAAGCAGAGAGGGTAAGAGCTTTGGAGAGAAGGGTCTTTACAAAATTGACAATTAGAACCAGAATAAAGAGAATCACAAGTACAATACAAGAAACCAGTACTGTTGTCACATTTTCCTAATGGAATACATTTTTTGTCTTGATCGTTTTCATATTTACATCCACAACTTTCAGTGTGACAAGCAAGAGCCTCTTTTTTTATGGAGAGGAGAACTTCGAAAGAAGCTTGTAAGCAGTTGATGTATTCATTTGAGCTTTCAGACGAAGAGATGTGCAATGTCCAATCTCCTTCAAAAAGAGGAGTTTCAATGTAATCAGTGTTCATTCCTTTGTTAGAAGGGATTATTGTTCCGTTTTGTTGATTGTGTAAATAGAAACCAAAGCCACCTGGTAAGAACTGATAGTTAAGACGTGCTTTAAAATTTGCAGTTTGTGCTGGAGGAACAAAAACAGCAATAGGAACATCTAGATGTTTGGCAGCATTTGTTTGAAAAGGAATTGTTAGTTGTTTGTTAGGTGTGACACTATTTATTTGAAGAACATTAGAGGTGTCTCTACAATTTTGGTACAAAGAAGGTACTTGAGAAAGGTAGGAATTATGAAGGATAGCTATTTGAAGAGAAGAAAATAAACATTCTTTTGAAAAAGAACCAGAGAATCCAGTGTGAACATAAGTGATATTTAAGACATACTCATTTGCTTGAAGTTCTTTATATACTTGAGCATTTTCAGAACCTCCATCACTAGACGTTATCAAATTTGATCCTTTAAAAAGACTCAATGTAATATTAGCATATTGATTTTCGGGAATGAAAGAACGTAAGAGAGAAGTTTCACTGAGAGTAAAAGAAATAGAATGATGATTTTTGCTAAAGTCTAATGGAAAGTTTTGAGAAATATGGAGTTTATTTCCGTTCATGGGAGATAAAGAGGCAATACTGTTCAAATTGGTTGGTATTGGGTTTGTCAAGCAAAAAGTTTGGGAAGTGGCTTTGGAGTAAGCATCCAACATGATTTTAATATTGAAAAAAACGCATTTCTGTTGAGTTATAAAAAGAACTGGTGATTGATAAAATCTCAAAATATATTGGCCACTTGTAAGTCCTTGTGGAGAAAGATCACTTCCATAGTTTCTAGTTTTGGAAACATTCACAGTTCTGTTTTTTGTTGGAGTTTCTATTTCAATGATAGAAATAACAAGTTGGGTAAACTCATAGTCGAAATTAGAAAGAACTCTCATCAAAGTAACATTATCACTAGCAGAAGATAAAGATATTGTAAATGGGATTTCAAGGACGAAAGGTTTTGCTTGTTGAGTGAAATAAAAGGTTTGGTCGAAATGATAAGGATATAAATTAGAGTTAGAAGGGATATTGATGGTATTAGGAACATTATTTCCTTCACAATGTGTTTTGTTCAAGTTTGAAACTGGAAAAATGTTGAGATGCATCATAAATGTACCACATTTAGTCGCATCATTTCCCGTTTTAGAAAATGTGAGCTTCAAATTGTATTTCTTTTGGGGTTGAAGTTCGTAATCGATTTGGTTTTCTGATCTTGAAACTTGCCTTCCGTCTTGAAACAGGTAAAGAGTTATTGAAACCTGATTTGGATCCAAATAAAGTTTAAAGAATGAAACAAGATTGACATTAATGGATATTTCTCTTTCTGAGTATGTCTCTCTTGGTATCAAAAACTCATCACATATGTCCACATAGTTGCTTTGTTCCAAAAATGCAGGTGAATTAAGAGTTTGAGGAATGTTAGGAAGAACGGAGCAATAGAATTCCGAAGTGAAATTATCCGCAAATGATTGTGTTTGAAACTCAAATTTTACTGAAAACTGATTACATTTTGGGAAATGAGATAAAGATTCTTTCAACAAAAAATCAAATAATAATTAAAATATTTTGAAAAATAATTTACCAAAATTATCAGAACTTTGACTTTGTACTTGAGACGTAAGTATTTCTATTGTATAATTTCCTGGTTGAAGAAACAAACTCAGATCCAAACTGTTCTGAAAATGTTTTGCAGTATTGACAAAATAGTTTGAACCCCTTCTGATGATCCTGAAAACCAAATCTCCAAGAACAAAGTTTCTTTCTACTGAAGCTCTCACAAAAAAATTGGAAGAAATAGAAAATGTATAATTTGTTAATAACTTGACAGAACCAAAATTTTCTTGAGGGAAAGGGTAAGTGTAAACTTGGTTGTTACCATTAAATGTATAATTATCTGTTTGAGACAAAATAGTTGTGAAATCAGGCCAAGTGATAGGATTGTTTTTTATGGACTGACCAGTGGTACAAACGTCTACCGTAGAATTTTCTTTAAAAAGAGAAAAAAAGAGAGTGTATGTCTCACAAAATAAAAAAGGGGTATCTGACACAAAAACTTTGAAATAATATTGACCAGGTTCAAGAAAATAGACGATTTCCTCATCCCCGTAGTACCTCCAACTAATAGCGATGTCTTTTAAATCTTTATCCAAGAGATAAATGTCCATATCTATTCTGTGGTTTCCGATCCATGCTCTGAAGTAACTAGGAGAAGAAACATAGAAGGAAGTGATGTCCTCTCTGTTTTTAAGCAAGATCTTTTGGTAAAAATTGAAACTTTTTGTGTTTTCAGAAAGTCCTACAAGTATCATATCATTGGGCAAATGAATGAAGTCACATTTCAACATCTCATCAGTTGTTACCATCTTCCTAAGATCCAAAGCAAAAGTGAAATTTATGCAAGAAACATCCAAAGAAGTGTCCACTTTAGTGTGAAATAACCACAAAGTGTAATTTCCTTCACTAAGAACTGCTTGTATCGTGTTGTGGTTATAACTGTATGATCCCAAAATACATCCTTGATTATCAACGCTATTATCACATAATTGAGGGGCAGAATTATTGTTTCTTTGAACCGAAAGTCCCATTTTACCTGAAATCAAAAAATGATATCCCAACTTTGCGTATATTGCGAAACTATCTGTGGTAGTAGAAGGAATAGTAAAGTTATAACCTACTATAAAGTGGACATCATCATTTTGTTGAGATATTACAAACGAGTTTGCCAAACTTTTGTACTCCACAACCCAATTTTCACTGTTTCCATTGTTTTCAAAATTAATAGAAGGTAAAGATGTCGATTTACATTGGTATTGTTCAATTCTACTCTTTAGTGAGTCCTTTAATACATTTTTCATGTTTATTAATATTTTTAGAAAATCTTCTTTATTTTACAAAAGTCTCTATTGATGCTCCAAAATTTATAGTTTGGCAGTTTGATAGTTGGTTGATCACCCTCAGATAAAATTTGAGTACATAGTTTCCTGACTCTAATTTTGTTTGTATTTCATTTCCTAATGTGTTTTGATGTGATTCCTATTTAAAAACCAATTTAAATTTCAATAAACAAAATAAAAAATTTTAATTTTCAAAATATAAATGAGAAATAAATGGATATTGTGGAATTAATAGATTGATTATTTATTCAAAAATTTTATACTTACACTTATTAATTGATTGTTTTTGTATAATTCTATCGTTATGTTAAAATTTTCATTTGCTTCTATAAAAAATCTTGCTTCTGAGGTAATATTTAGTTGGAATTGTATTTGAGGAAAGAGATCTTCTTTATCTATTTGAAATTGATTGAAGAAATAAAAATTGTTGTCCATCCCAAGATATGATGGTGAATTGAAAGTTTTTGGAAGATAATCTTCAGAACAAACATCATCTTCCAAAGCATTTATAAATGAGAAAATTGAAATTAAAAGTAAGAAAAATAAAATTATCTTTCTCATTTTTTTTTTATTAAAATTTATTTCTTTTTTATTATTTATTTCTTTAAAGTTTAATTAAATTTAAAACAACCTTCTTTGAAAGAAAAGCTTTTTTTAAATTCCATTTTGGAAACTTTGGAACTGTTTGTTTAATAAAACTATTGTTTTTTTTTTGACTAGTTTTATGATCAAAAAGGTTAGTTTTCTATTTAAAGTTTTGAATTTCATCTTGAGAAAGATTGTATTTTTTTAAAAAAGATGAAGAGTATGGACCTTCTATCGTGAAAAAATGTATTTAAAAAAAAAGAAAGGACAAACTTGTTTTCTTTTATATCTATATGAGACAATCTAAAAAACAGATTTATTTATTTGTTTTGGATTGCTTACACCAACAAAATCTTCCCAATCTGAATTATTCAACAAATCAGGCTTTAAAGAAAACTTGAATCTCCTTTTTTGATGCTTGTTTTGTTGCTCAGAAAAAGAGATAGATTCGATGAAGGGAAGATAATCAGTATATCTCGAGGAATCTCTCCTACTGGTGGCGTTTTGTACAATGGTGGAAAGGATCTTTTCTTTTTTGTTGGAATCAAAAAGATTCAAAGAGAAAAGATCCTCCTTCAAAAGATTTTCTTGAACACATGATCTTATGTTCTTTTGATTGTGAGTAGACAAAAGGGAAATGCTAGATTCAATGTCGGAGCAATATCTTCCATACAAAAGAGTATGTTTGTTGGAAGTAGAAAGAGTGTCAGAGAAAGAAAAGTCCTCCAAAGCGGCAGACATCTCGTTTAAATAAATCAATGAAACTTCATCGAAATTGGCAGAGTTTTCTTTGGGAGAACTATAAATATTTGGATCAACGAAAGGAGGCAAAGAATAATGGGGGTATTGATGAAGAAGCCGCTCTTTTTGGTCACCGAGAAACATTTGCTCGTATGTTTTGGTTTTGGAAAGAAAATAAGTTTGTTTCTCTTCCTGACTTCCCTCCCAAAGCTTGACATCGGAAAAAAGAGAGACAAAGTGTTTGTCCAAACCATTTCTGAGATCATAAAACTTGTTCTGGTAAAACATTTTGCCATATATCTCGTTGTACAAACTGTGTATCTGCAAATGATTGAGAAACCCTCTCACGTCGTTGTTCATCAAGTTGGCTGTTCTGCAGAGGTCCTTCAAGTCAGACCTCACTCCCTCCGTGTGCAAAATCAACTGACCATAGACAGAAAGAGACAAGTTGTCCGCTTTTTCCATTTTAATAATTTTGTGTTTTACAGAGCTAAGAAGAATCTTATTGATTGGACTTTCTTCTTTCTCTAAAACTTTTAAAAAAAAATATTATCAATATGTTCCAAAATATTTTTTAAATAAAAAATTCAAAATTTTTTTTTTTTTTCAATATATTATCTTATTTTTTAAATAAAAAAAATTTTAAAAAGAATTCAAAATATTCCAAATTATTTTAAATTAAAAAAATCTTTTTACATTTTGAATCTTCACAAAGAAACACTATTGGTCTTTTGGAGCTTTTGGACAATTCTGAAAGGGACTTGAAAAAAGTTTTTTTGAAGCAGCCCACGTCCATTTCGTCGAATAACAGTAAAGTATCGTTGAGATCCAACTGAGACTCGTTTGAAACTCTGTTGGAATGTACAGACTCTGAGAGTTCTTTGATCATATTAGAATCTCTTACACTCGATGCATTACACTCAATAATTTTGTACGAAAGTTCTTTAGAAATTGCGTGAACCTAAAAAAATCGATTTGTTTTTATTTTTTAGTTTTTTATTTTTTATTTTTTATTTTTTATTTTTTATTTTTTATTTTTTAGTTTTTATTTTTTATTTTTTATTTTTTAGTTTTTTATTTTTTATTTTTTATTTTTTAGTTTTTATTTTTTATTTTTTATTTTTTATTTTTTATTTTTTATTTTTTATTTTTTATTTTTTATTTTTTATTTTTTATTTTTTAGTTTATTTTTATTTTTATTTTTATTTATTTTTTTTATTTTTATTTATTTTTTTTTATTTATTTTTCATTTATTTTTATTCATTTTTTATTTTTTATTTTATTTTTTATAAATTGAAATTTTCAATTATTTATTTTATTTATTTATTTATTTTTGTTTATTTTTTATTTATTTTTACATTTTAATTTATGTTAATCTATTTTTATTTTTATTTTATTTTAATTTTTTTATTTTTATTTATTTATTTTTTTATTTCAGGAATAAGACAAATAGGAGACTTCAGAAGCATACAAAGCATAAAGAACGAGTTCTCCAAAATAATCCCGCAATTCGACCACCTCATAAAAGTGTTCTGTTCCTTCGTCTACAACCTCATCGTAAACGATGCCAAATGTGTTTGCGATTCTCTCAAAAATCTGTGCGAGTTTTCAATGAATCACTATTACGCTCTCAAAATCGCTGTTTTGTATCAACAGAATCTCTTTTCTTCTTTGACTGAGAGGTTTCTTAATGATAGTTTGAATTATTCTATTGTTGAAGCTTATGTCAAAGAAGTATCCCCTTTTTTTATTTTTATTTTTTTTTTAAATTTATAATTTGTCATTTTTTTTTAATGAGTAACATTGATTTTTTTATTTTATTTTTTTATTATTTTTTATTTTTTATTATTTTTTTTTATTTTCATCATTTTTTTTGTCATTTTTTTAGAATTTTTTTTATCTTCAAGATTTCTTACCAGTTTTTTTCTAATATTTCTTATTTTTTTTCATTTTCTTTTTCTTTTTTTTATTTCTGTTGATTTAATCTTTATTTCCTTTTATTTAATTTAATTGAATTCAAAAAGATATTTGAGGTTTGCAATGTCGAAGGAATTTTGAAGAGCATCAATTTTTACAACGAAAGAATATCCAAAGTACAAAACCTATCTCCTATTTTACAAAATGTGGTGTTGTCAGAGTTTGGAGGCAAAGCATCCGTTGGTATATATTCTTTTTTATTTTTAAATTTATTTTTATTTTATTTCTTTTTATTTATTTTTTCATGTCAATTTTTAATAGGAAATCTGATCCGCAAATACATTTCCCAAATTAAACCTTGGGCCATTTCAGTCATCCAACTCCAAGCTAACTCAATAATGCAGAGAGAGGTGTTTGGAGAGTCACAAGGTAAGAAAAAATATTATTTCGTTCATTTCTTTTTTTTTGATTTTTTTTTTGATTTTTTTTTATTTTTTTAGCACAAATTTTGAAGATATTAAACGAAAGCAAGGCACAGATGATATCTGGTTTCAAGTCTCTGCTGATTAACGGTGTTCCTGAGCCTTTTGCGAACATTCAGGAGTTTTTGAAACAGTTGGACTTAGAGATTGACAAGAGAATTTAAGGAAATTAAATTGTCACTTTTTTTGTTAATAAACCAAATTTGAACTTATAATAATGTCAAAATTAACTTTCAAATTTAAAAATTCTTTTAAAAGTAAAATTCAAAATTTTTATTAATCAAAATAAAACTTTTAAAAAAATTTTTTTGATGAACAGTTAGTTTAAACACTCACTAACCTCCTTTTTTGCCAAGTTCAAAATAATAAAAAAAATTTCTTTTTTACATAAAAAGATTTATTTGATGTTTTTTATTTGCCATTCATAATAGATCAAATTATAAGGCATTAAGCAAATACATCGTTAAAAAGTATTTTAATCATTAAAAAAAAGCAATTTTATCACTCCATTTGTCGTATTCCTCCCCAAAGCTTTTCCATTCATACTCATATTGAACTCTTTCGACTTTTTCTAAAAATAACAAAGTAGAAAGCTTCTTTTGGGAATTCTCGTCTCTTTTTACCTCGAAACAACTGTAAACAGGAACGCTTTTCTTCTTTTTCAAAGTTTCTCCTTTTCTACTTATTTCCTAAATAAATGAAAAAAAAAATTTAAAAAAATTTAAGAAACTTTCAAAGAAAACAAATATTTTTTAACAGAATTTTAAATTTTTTTTTTTACTTCGTACTGTTGAATTTCAAATTTAATGACACCACCATATTTGTATTCTGAAGGCATTTCCCCCCAAAACAAATTTTCTTTTTCCATCAATTCAAGGAGTTGTCTTGGGTTCTTCTTAAACATGACGCTTTGGTCTTTGAAGTGGTGATGAGCCAAATTGTTGATTGAATTTCTGATAACATCTAATTAAAAAAAAAATAAAAAAAAAAATTAAAAAAAAGAAAAAAAAATTAAATCATAAAAAAAAATTAAGAAGAAATTAAAACCAACAAAAAAAATTCTTCAAAAAAATAAAAATTTTAACCCTTATTTCTCCAGTATATGTAAAGTCCAACCTCTTCTTTGGAAGGCAAGGAAAAGACTCTCCCGTCAAAAGTAGTCTGGAAATAGTTTTCGAAAGCAAACTCCACTCCTTTATCTTTAGTCAATTTAGTCATATGAAAAACAAATCTCACTGTAGCAAATGATCCCTAATTTTGTTACAAAAAAGTTCAAAAAAAACAAAACAAATAAAATAAAAAAAATAAATAAAACGGAACTAAACTAATAAAAAAATAAAATTACCATCAAAGTTGCGAACTTGAAAATTTTTCCTTCATATTGCAAGCAAGGCTAAGAAAAAAAAAAAAAGTTATCAAATGAAAGGATGTGAATGGAAAATAATAAAATATTTTACTGTAGAATTTTCATTTTCTTGACTTTTCTGTCGAAAAAAGACTCTAAAATTTTTTTTTGAAAAGATAGTTAAGTTTTAAAAATAATTATTTGGTGTATTTATTTTTTTCTCTTTACAATTTCATCTGATTGGGTGTAAGCTGATCTTGCTTTGAATTTTCTCCACCAAATCAGTTGCTGTGTATAACATTGCCTTGAAAATCAATTCATCATATGGTTTTTGAAATTCTTGGTGAAGTGGGATGATGACCATCCACTCTGATTCATTTTTCATAAAAAATAATTTAATTTTTCTTCAAAATATATAATTTTACCTGCATACATAATATTTCTATTTTCAAGGAAATATAAAGATTAAATAAAGATAAATAATTTTATACTTCAGGATCCAATTTTGATTATATTGATTTTCATATTCCTTCATTCTATCTATCTTCAATTACAAATAAATTTTAAAAAATCTTGTTAGGAAGGGATTTGAAAGTATTTTACTTCATGCATGTTGGATATATATAATCATTTACATCTTCAATTTTTGTGTTTTCTTTGTTGTCAGAAATTACATTTTCCATTTTTTTATTTTGATTTTAGTTTGAATAAAATTAATAATTATTTTTATTTTGATTTTAGTTGGAATAATTTTTTTAATGATAAAATAATATAAAGGAAAAATCTCAGAATTGAAAAACTTGGCCAAAAGGATCTTTGAAAACTTTTAAAATTAGTAATTATACATATGAATGGAATTGTCGTCACAACCGACAAAGAGTAAAGTTCCTTCTTGTGACCAGGAAAGAGACAAACAGGCAGCAAGCTCGTTGTTAAAGTGGGGAGTCTTCATAATGTGAACCTGAGAGGTGATGGCCTTTTCCTCCAAATCATAAACAAAAACTTTTCCCAAACAACCAACAGCAAGCCAGTACTTCGTTGGATTAAAAGCAAGAGAATAAACACGACTGTTAGATTCCACGTAGTGGCGCACGTCTAATATCATCAAAGTTTTCTGATCTTCAAGGCCGTACAAAGAAACAAGACAGTCTTTACCTGCAGTGGCGAGAATCGAACCATCAGGGGAGACTTCTTGACAAGTGAGATAGTTGGTAGTCATTTCGAATGTTTGTTTGAGTAAAACAGGAGCAACATCCCACATCTTTGCTTTTCCATCGTACGATACACTCGTGATGGTGTAATTTGTGCATTGTGGCATTTTGAATATGCGCACCCCCGAAACCCACTCTTGATGTGCGTGGTATCCCTCAATGATGTGTTTGCATTCTCCATTCGTGTTCCACAACCTGATCGTTTTATCTCTTGAACACGTCGCAACTACTCTTGTATCTGGTGTTATGGAAACTCCCAAAACATCGCCTGTATGTCCAATGAATCTCCTATTGTTTATTAATTTTATATTTAAAATTTTACTTTAATGTTGCGTCAATTTTACCTCAATGTTTCTCCTGTTTTAAAATCCCAAAGCCTTGCTGATTTGTCCCAGCTCGCACTCAATAAATACTGTCCACAATCAGTAGAAATGACTTGTTGAACGAAATGAGAATGGCCAGTCAAAAAACGGATAGGTTCGATCCTTGATCCATAATCCTTTATCTCCCAGATGATGATCTTTGTATCTCTCGATGATGTAGCTATGAATTCGCTTCCATTCACTGAACTTACACTCCCCTTTATAGCACATATACTCGTCACTTGGGAGGTATGTGAAAAGTTTTTATTTATTTCTGTAAAATTAAAGGCTATCCTATTTATTCCCGGTGCCAATGATCTTGAATGCAATGAAGAATGATCAACCATTGAGATCAAGTTCAAAATTCTATAATCGGAACTCCTATCAAACTTATGCTCCTCAAAAAATCTATACAAATCCTTTCCTACTTCTTTCCATTCATTATCTCTTATTCCATCAAATCCTGGTTTTCTTTTGAACAATACAATTCTATCATCCTCTGGAAATTTGGACATTATCTTTTCCTTTCTCAATAATTTCTGAAATTTTTCTTTGATGCTTGTCAAATTCTTATCTGCTTGAATTTCCAAGTATATTGTTATTGAATCAGATCCCATTCCTATTGTATGAATGCTTCCTGCTCTTATTTGTTTAATTTTTTCAGATTGAAAAAATTGTATACATTTATTGGATGAATTGGATAATAATACAAGTAAATTGAAGTGTAAATAAGATTCACTACAACTTGATATGGCCAGAAATGGATATTTTTCAATTAATTTTTCTTGCATATCCTTTATTTTTTTTAATAGATTGGGCATATCAACCACTTTCACTCCTATATAATGAGTCCAATTTAAATTATCAACAATCTTAGCCATTTTCTTTTTTTTGATTTTATCTTTCTCAAATTTTATTTATGATTAAAATAAATATTATTATTAATTAGTCATTATAGTTATTTTCAACTCTTAAATTAAAATTAAGAATTATAACTCATTTTGATTTTGGAAATCATCAAAAGTGGTTCACTTTTTTTTTTAAAGTTTGAAGAGAATTTTTCAAAGTTTAATAGCTGACTACTTTGTAATCATCAGAAATTCTCGCATAATTCTCGTTGGTTTCACTCTTCACAACTTTTCCAATGATCCAAGCAGGTTGGTTATCAATTTTGGCGATCTCTTCTATAAAAGCGTTTGCATTTTCAGGAGGAATGCACATGAAAAGACCACCACTGGTTTCTGCAGAGTATCCTTTCAAAAGCTTAAAAACATTTCCTTCATTGATATCAACAACATCCATTTTTTCAATGATGGGTAAAGTATCAACAAGGAAGCAAATTCCTTTTTCTTTTTGGTTTTTGGCAAGATTGTTTGCATGTCCCATTATTCCAAAACCAGTTATGTCAGTAGCAGCATGAACTTTATATTTATGCATCAATTTCGCAGCAGTTTTGTTCAATCTTGACATGTTTCTTATTGCTTTTCCAAACGCCTCCAATGCTTCTTCTTTGGTGATCACCTTTTCTGCATTTTCCCATCTTTGTGGTTTAGATACCAACCATTGATGAAGATTCACAGCCAACTGACCACCCAAAGGTTTTGTGAGGATGATGAGATCTCCCAATCTCGCATTTTCGGGTCTGATCATCTCTTCTTCTGTTACTGTGCTCATCGCTACTCCTCCAATCAATGGCCATGGATTTAATACTGTTTGTCCTCCTGTCACTATTGTTCCTGCTGATTTTGCTTGTTCATTAAATCCCTCTATCATTTTTCTTGCCACTATTGTTCTGTGTTCTATTTCCATATCATATGATGCAGCTATTATCATCAATAAATTATCACATTCAACTATTCCCATCGCATATTGATCAGAAAGAACATTTGCACATGCAATTTTTCCTTGCATATAAGGATCTTCAATACATGGTGAAAAATAATCTGTTGTTGATACTTGAAATAATCCCTTATGTCTCAATGGCACGATAGAACAATCCATTCCAATTTTTTCATCTCCAATTCCCTCAAGGAGTTTTAAGAGTTGTTCTTGTGGAACCTTACATCCACATCCTTTCAATTTTGAATAGTTTGTCAATAAAAAATCTTGAGGGAGGCCATATGTGGTTGGATCGAATTCCTTAAATGAATTTTAATGAATAATTTGGTTGTTATAAAGTTATTATTTTACCTTATAAGTTTCTTTCATTTTTTTTTTTCTTATTTTGAACAAATAGGCTTTGCTTACCTAGAAATGAGAAAAGATGATCTTTTATAAGAATTAAAATTGGAATAGTTAAACTGAAATTGAATGCAAAATTTTTCTTTTTTTCTCAAATTATTAAAAAAAAAAGGAAATGTTTGATGAGATTCTAAAGAAAAAGAATTTGCTCAAGAAAACCGAAGAGCCACTGCTAAAGATATCCTCAGGATGGGGATGCGATGGTAAAAATATCCTCTGTAATAAACATAATTCTCCCTAAAATTTGTAAAGGATGTGGGAAAGATAATTTAAAAGAACATCTCCACTGCTTTGATTGCGAAAATTATGATTTGTGTTTCAATTGCTTTGGAAAATTAGAAAAAGGAGAGGATAGATTAAGCAACAAACAAAAATTATACCATATACATGGAAAAGAATTCATGAATATTGAAGAGAGAGATCATTTCTCAATTCATAGAAGCGTGATTGGAGATAATTTTGTAAGCACAATCTTGAATTTATTTGAAAGCTATAAAAATAGATTTATGATTGGGGTATCTCCAAATAAGTAAGTACATCAATTTATATTCATCACCTATATCTTATTTCTTCAATAAGAGATGGAAATTTTGAATGGATCAGATATGAAGAAATATATAAAAGAGTATTGAATGTAAGAAAAGGATTTATCAAATTGGGCATCATAGATAACAAATCATCTATAGGATTATGTAGTGAGCAAAGATTAGAATGGATCATTTCGGATATAGCATCCATATTGAGCAAAACAGTGACCATACCTATACAAGAGACTCAATCAGAAGAATCGATAGAATTTATAAGCAAACATTCAGAAATTAGGTCCGTGGTAACCACATCCGAATTTTTACCCATTTTCATCAGAGTATGCTCCAAAGCAACTAATCTCAAGATAATAGTTTGTGTTGATGATTTCAAATTATCAGAGGAAGATAAATCCGCTCTCAACAAAAACAATGTTTCCATTTATCATTTTCAAGAGATAGAGGAGAAAGGAAAGAATTTGAATGAAGATTATCCAATACTTCCAAGCAACAAAACAGATACAATGACGTAAAACTCTTTTAGAAACTAAAATTGAATTTCATTTCTTGTTAAAATTTAGAATCGTTTACACTTCGGGGAGCACAGGTAATTTAACACTTTCTCCAAAGTTTATTTTAATTTTTTTAAAAAACCTTGAAAGGTACACCAAAGGGTGCACTCATAGATGACCAATACTGGAACACTTTCGCAGGAGCATTTTGGAGGTAATCCAACAAGAATCTTGTTTTCTTTGTACAAATATAATTGCTTTTAAATTTTCTTTAATCATAAAGTTGGTCTCCTTTAGTCATTTTGTCATTTCTTCCTTTGAGTCACATGACAGGGAGACAGCTTCTTTATACTGTGTGGGCTAACGGAGGAAGAGTAGCGTTACATGCGGGAGACATGGAAAATCTGATGAGAGAATTTAAAACAGTAAAGCCTGTCAACATCACTTCTTCTCCTCGTTTGTGGAACACTGTTAAAAAAATTTTTAAATATTTTTATTTTTAAAAAATTTTTATTATTCCCAATAAAGATATATAACAACTTTCAAAGAGACCTTCTTTCCAACCCCAACGTTACTAGAAATGAGATTCTTCTCCGTTACAAGGATACACTTGGTGGAAGAGAAAAAATTATTGTCACTGGAGGTGCTCCCACTTCAAGAGAAGTAATTGAAAGATATTTTTTAAAAAAAATTTGGTTTAAAAAAAATTATAAATTTATTAAATTTGAAAAAGGTAATAAATTGGCTCAAAGAATGTTTTCAATGCAGTGTTGTAGATGGTTATGGAAGCACTGAGACAGGTTCTATTTTCATCGACGGGGAACTGTCCGAGAAAGTGGAGGCGAAATTGGTAGATTGCCCTGATTTGGGATATTTGACGACTGATAAACCTTATCCAAGAGGGGAACTTTGCGTCAAAACCGTAACTGTAAAAAATGAATAAAACTATTTAATCCAAAATATCGTTTCAAACATTGTTTTCAATCCAAAAAAAAAAATAATCCAAAAATTTTAATCAATCTATTTTCTTAATTAGATGATGAGAGGATATTTTAAAGATCCTGAAAAAACAAAAGAGACTTTAGACGAGAATGGATGGTACATAACAGGCGATATTTGTGAGCAATTAGGACCCAGAAAGTTTGCTATCATTGACAGGCAAAAAAAAAAAAATTCTCTATCAATTTTATTTTTAACTTTTAAATTATTTTAATGACAGAAAGAAAAATGTCTTTAAACTTTCGCAAGGGGAGTTTGTGTCTGCAGAATCTTTGGAGATTGTTTACAACGAAATTTCTTATATTGATCAAGTTTTGATTTATGGAGACCCAAAAAGGGATTCGGTGGTGGCGATTGTCGTATTTTCAAAAGAATCCTCTTTGATTTGGGCAAGTGAAAAGATGAAAGAAATTTCAGAAATGGAAAAAAACAATCAACTCGAGAAACTCTGTGAATCGATTGCTTTCAAAAACATGTTGAAATCTCAAATCTCACAAAAGGCAAAAGAAAAACAACTCAAACCATATGAGATTCCTTCAAATATTTTTGTGACGAGAGAAAACTTTACTATTGAGAATGGAATGTTGACAGGTACTTTGAAACTTTGCAGAGGAAAAATAATTGAGTTTTACAAAGATAAAATTGAAGAGCTTTATGGAAAGAAATCACAAGGGAAAGAGATGACTCAAGAGGAGAGATATCAAGTTTACAAAAAGAAAATTTCAAACTCAAAAAGTCTTTCTGATCAGCTCAAAATCATTTTTTGTTATTTGACCAAATTAGATGAAGGAGAAATCCAAACAAATTCTGGACTTTTGGATCATGGTTTAGACTCTCTTTTGTCCGTAACTTTTGTCAAAGAATGTACAAAAGAAATTTCAGTTGAAATTCCTGTTGAATTGTTGATGAAAAATGCATCTTTTTTGGATCTTGAAAGATATGTTTTGGAAGGGAAAAATTCTTTTGATTTGATGGAAGAAAGACAAAAAGTTAACTGGAAAGAAGTTTCACTTAAGATTTGGGAAAAAGATTGTTCTTTTTTGAAAGAATCGAAAGAAGAAATTTTGAAAGGAAGTGATCAAAAAGAAAAGATAGTCGAACCCAAAAACATTTTGTTCACAGGAGCTTCTGGATTCTTTGGATCTCATCTCCTTTCGAAACTTCTTTCTGAAACAAGAAAATTGGGAACAAAGTTTCATTGCATTGTGAGAGGAAAAGATGATAATGATTGTTTGAATAGAGTTTCAAAGTCAATGGAGTTTTGTTGGGATGAACTTGTTGAAAATGGAGACGACAAAAGAATAATCGCTTTATCAGGAGATTGTTCCAAAAAGTTTTACGGATTGAGCGAAGAAAAGTGGATGTACTTGAGTGAGATTGTGGATATCGTTTATCATGTTGCTGCGAGAGTTCATTCCTTCCTTTCTTTTGATCAGCTTAAAAAGGAGAATGTGGATGCAACTGTGGAGGCCTTGAGATTTTGTGTCACCAATCAAATAAAACAATTGCATTATGTATCCACATCTTCTGTGTTGGCAAATATTACCAGTGAAGAATGTGATCTGATCAATTTGGATAACAGCAAGATATGCAACCTGAATGGCTACACTCAAAGCAAATGGGTTGCTGATGTTTTGGTAGATAAAGCCAAGGTTGAATGTGGATTGATTGCTTCTATTTGGAGACCTGGTATGATTGCTTCTGATTCCAAATTTGGAAATGGTAATGTGATCGATTGGGTCACCAGATTTATCTGTGGCACTGTTCATTTGAATCTCTTTCCTAAATTGGGAGAGGAACATTCCATCGATTGGAGCTGTGTTGATTACCTCTCCCAAATCGTATCTTCTATCACCCTCAACAAGAAACCCTCAGAATGGTTGATCTACAAGGCTTTTCACCTTGTACATCCTTCCTTCAAAACTAATCTCACCTCCATCTTTCCTCATATCGTATCTTTTGGGTGTAAAAATATCAAGTTAGTACAATATGAATTATTTGGAAAGGAAGTAGAAAGGATTGATGAAAAAAACCCTCTTTTCCCCCTCAAAAACTCCTTTTCTATTGCTTTCCCCCAAAGTTATCCTTCTAAAATTTCCTCCTCTAATGTTCTCAAATTGTGCCCTAACTTGATTTGCCCTTCTTTGGATGAGAAATTCGTTCATTTGTTTTTGAAATTCCTTCAATCACAAAACTTAATTCCAAAATAAATTACTTTTGGGCTCATAATCTCATTTTGATTCTATTAATATATGATTTTAGATCAGAATTTTTAATTTAAATTATCTTTAACTTTAAACTTTCAAAAATAATCCAATATCGGAGAAAATTTGACGAAAATATAATCAATTTTGGCAAGTTCTGCACTAATTAATTGGTATTGATGTCAAGCATTTGGCACAATTTCTGAATTTTCCAATTTTTAATTTTTAAATTTAACCATTTTTAGAGAAAAAAAAGGATTGTAAAAACAAGAGATTTTTCTAAACGAAATTGAATACATATCCTTGTTCCTCTTTTAATTTTGCTTGAGTATTTTCAATTTAATAGTTGTAATTATTTTAAATTGAGCAAAAATTATTGAGTAGGAATATTATTTTTTTTTTAAATTTTATTTGTATAAATTTGAAAAGAAGCAAATCTCCCAAAAAGGATTTGATAGAAGTTGGTTATTTCAGTTGTTCATTAACTCTTTATCAAAGAAATTTTATTTAATAGTATTCTTAAATTAAATATTGTAAATAAACTTTTTATTGCATTAAAAATAAAAAAAATATATAAAAATAAATAAAAAAAAATAAACAGATTAGAAATTAATAATACTGATTATTAATCAAATTATACTGTAAGACATTTTTTTTAAAATAATTTATTCCTTCACCAAAAGCAAATTTATACAATACATACCAAAAAAACTTGGAAATATAAAATTAATGGAAGAAGGAAAATCGAATCATAATATATTTTTCATTCTTAAATATTTTTTAAATTTAAAATAATTAATCTAACCTCATATATTCATTTCCTTCTCATATTTTTTCAAAAGGTCTATGAATAAAATTTTATTATTTCTGATAATAATAATAATTGGTTCTGCATTGTCAAAAAGTGCAAGTCCAGTTACCAAAACTGATTTTGATTGCACATTGAAGGCACTCAAGGTTTGCGGTAATGATGATTCTAAGGAAACACAAAAATGCCTAAGACGCTTTGTAAAAAATTGCGATAATAATCCTGGAATTCTCACCCAAAAAATCAATCATCAAAATCACCATACCTATAAAACCTCAATCATTGTTAAAAAATCCTCAACCGAAGAATTCAATCAACAAAAAAGAATCTGTATCACCGATTCTAATTGCAACTGTAAAACTATTGCAAAGAATAAATGTGCAAATGATGAAGATTTTGATGCATGTGTCGGAAGAACTCAACAAACTTGTCAAGACAGATGCCAACAATCTCGTAGATGTTACAGATTGGATTGCAAGAATGCTGGTAAAAGTCGTTGCACAAACAATTCTCAACTCGAATGTGCTATTCAATTTCCTGATTCTGCTGAAAAGCGTGATGCATGTACTCAAAAGAAAACAAAGCATTGTTTGAGATATGAAAGAGGAACTTGCAGAAGAGCACGTAGAGTATACAACTTTAGAAAATCTTGTGAAGTAGAAACTAAAGCAAAATGTGGATCTATTTTGGATAAGGATACCAAATGTGCATGTGTCAGCCAAACTCGTCATACTTGCCTCGTCAAGAAAGTTGAACGCCAAAGACAAACAGTAAGAAGAGTTTTTGATTGTGAAGAAGCTTCAAAAATCATTTGCGCAGAGAAGACTTGCGATCAATATAAACAATGTATCGAAAGAGAAAAAAGCGTTTGTGAACCAGTTTGCGAAAAGGAAAGTAGACAAAAATGTAACAATCAAGCAAATGGACCATGTTATAACCAAGAATACAAAACTTGCATCAAAAAATGGAAAAAGAACTTTTGCAAAAAGAGAGCACACATTAAATGTCAAGATGATGAAGAATGCTTGACCACCAAATTGAGAGAATGCAAAAATGAACTCCCTGCTTGCTTCACTGGAGGAGAAAGCTGCGATGACAAGAACAAATGCACCAAGGATGTCTGTGATCCAGTTTCCGGATGCATCAACACTCCTATCAACTGTGATGACAACAATGCTTGCACAACTGAAAGTTGCGACCCTGTTCTCGGATGTGTTTACAAAACTAAGAATTGTGATGATGGAAAGACCTGCACCAAAGATAGTTGTGATCCTGTTTCTGGACAATGCAAAAACGTGTTTGACAAGAATTTTTGCCATGTTTGCAGTGGAGGACCATGTAAGATTGATTCCGACTGTGCTGCTTACGAAAAATCCCAAAATCTTGCTTCAATCTGCCAAACTGCTTACTGTGACCGCACCACCGGAAGTTGTCTCCCAAAGAAGAAAAAAAACTGTGCTGATGTTTGCAAAAAAACTTGTATACCTAATAATGCTTGTGATAACGCTCAATGTACTTTAGACAAAGCTTCTGGAAAATTCAAATGTGTCCACTCTAATAAGAAATGTGATGATGGAAAAACTTGCACAATTGATTCCTGCGATCCTGTTCTTGGATGTGTTCACAAGGTTGATACCACTTTGTGCCCAAATAACCCAAAATGTACTGTTGATACTGACTGCCAACAATGGGCTACCTCCAAGAAACTCAGCACCAAATGCCAAAAAGCATACTGTGATCACCACAAGGGTATCTGCCTCACCAAGACTACTTCAAAAGAATGCGACACTGAAGTATGTGAAAAGAATTGCCAACCTGCTCATGCATGTGAATTTACCAAATGTGTCAAAAATGGAGATAAATCCATCTGTAAGAGAACTCCAGTCATTTGTGATGACAAAAAAGCATGTACTGTCGATACTTGCGATAAGACTCGTGGATGTGTGTTCAAATATGTTGTCAATGACATTTGCCACCCTGGTTGCCAATGTGCCCACACTGCTGATTGCAAAGACTATGAAGTAAGAGAGAAATTGGCTTCTCAATGTCTTAGAGCTGTTTGTGATCCTTCTTTGGGTGCTTGTGTCAAGGTCCCAACTGATAAAGAATGCAAAATAAAGAGAAATGAATGTAAGACTACTTGCAGAAAGACTGATGCTTGTGATGTTGCTCAATGTGTAAGTGATAAAACTGGAGAGTTAGTTTGTAAACACAAGAAATTATCTTGCGATGATGGAATTGCATGTACTGTAGATACTTGTGACCCAGTTCTTGGATGTGTTAATACCTATAAGGCTGATGAGATCAACTGCCCAGCTGGAGGTAAATGTAAACGTGATGACGATTGTATCAAATGGGGATTCTCCAAGAAACTTGCAAAACAATGTAAAAAAGCAGTTTGTGACAGATCCTTCGGTGCTTGCAGATCTATCCCAAAAAATAAAGATTGCATCACTTCCGAAGATTGCCAACTTAATTGCAGACCAGCCAATGCTTGTGAAACCGCATCTTGCAAGTTAAAACCTTCTGGTGATTTTGAATGCCAACGTGTTTCAAAGAGATGTAACGATTTTAACAAGTGTACCCTCGATACTTGTGATGTTAACACCGGAAAATGCTTACATACCCCAATCTCCAATGCTGAATGTACTCCTACCACAAACAAGAAGTGTCTTAAACATTCTGATTGTGATAAATGGGCAGTTACTCAAAAACTCGGAGATTGTCAAGTTGCAAGATGTGATCTTAACACCTTCACTTGTGTTTCAAAGAAATCCAAAGAAGCAAAATGTAATCCTTCTGGTTGTCCAAACTGTGTTGCAAGAAACCTTTGTGAAAAAGCAAAATGTGTTAAAGATACAACCGGAAACTTTAACTGTGTTTATAGCCAAAAATCTTGTGATGATGGAAAATCTTGCACTGTTGATAGATGTGATGTCAACGTTGGATGTGTCAACACCTATATCCCATCTGATAAATGCCCTGCTGATGCACCTTGCAAAAATAATGATGGATGTAAAAACTGGGCAATTAACCACAGACTTAAAGACAAGTGTAGAGTTGCTGAGTGTGATCTTACACTCGGAAGATGTGTATCTAAACCTAGCCAAGATATCAAGTGTGTTCCTCCATCCGAATGCATCAACTGCAAACCAAGCAGCCCTTGTGAAAGCGCTTCCTGTGTCAAAAATAACGATGGATCTGTTTCCTGTGTTCGTACTGTAAATAAATGTGACGATGGAAAGGCATGTACTGTTGACTCTTGCGATAAAAAAACTGGAAAATGTGTAAACACTTATACTGTCTCTCAACAATGCCCACCTAACGGAAAATGCTTGAAGAACCTTGACTGCAAACAATGGGCTTTGGACAACAAAATTGATACTGCTTGCCTCACCCCTATTTGTCACGAAAAGAATGGAGCATGTACCGCTGTTCCTAACGGATTTAAATGCACAAAGAAGACTTGTGAAAAAACCTGCAAACCATCTGATGCTTGCCAAGAATCTACCTGTGCTTTTGATGTCAACACCAAAAAGCTCACCTGCGAATACAGCAGAAAGGTATGTAACGATAACAACAGATGTACTGTTGACTCTTGCGATAAAGTACAAGGTTGCGTATTCAAATTTGACAAAACTATCACTGGATGTGATACCCCAATCTGTAAATCTAAAGTTGATTGCGTTGAATGGTCCACCACTAACAGCCTCTCTGATAACTGCCAAGAAGCTGTTTGCGATGCTAACACCAAAACTTGCAAAGCAATCTTGATCAACAACCCAAAATGTAATCCTTTCTTCAACAAATGCATCAAGAAATGTGTTGCTGCCAATGCTTGCGAATCTGCAAACTGTGTTGTTGATGGAGTCACCAAACAATATAACTGTGTCAGAAAAGCTAGAGTTTGTGATGACAAAAACCCATGTACCACTGATGTTTGTGATCCAGTTAAAGGATGCATCTTTACCTTTGTCAAATCATCCACTTGCGAACAACCTTGCAAAATTGATTCCGATTGCGCAACTTATGGAGCTGACAAAAAGGCATCTTTGAAATGCAAAGTTGCTGTTTGTGACAAAGCAACCACCTCTTGCAAATTACAAGATGATCCAAATCCAAAATGTAAACCAATCGACCTTGAATGTAACTTGGTCTGTAAACCAAAGAATGCTTGTGAAACCGCAAAGTGTGTAAGACAAGAAGGAACCAACAAACTCACTTGTGTTCACACCAGCACTAAGGATCAATGTAACGATAACAAGGAATGTACCGTCGACACCTGTGATAAAAAGAAGGGATGTGTTTATACCTTTAAACAAAGCGATAAATGTGTCAAACCTTGCGACAAAGATCTCGATTGCGTTGCTTGGGGAGTTTCCAAAAAACTTGAAGATACTTGTCAAAAAGCAGTTTGTGATCTCAAACTCGGATCTTGTAAAGCAGTTAAAGGACCAGTTACCAGCAAATGCCAACCTGTTGACCAATGTACCTTCTCCAAAGATTGCCCTCAAGCCAAATTTGGAACTGTTTGCTGTGCTAAAGGTTTGAACAAAGAGTGCTGCGATAACGAATGTGAAACTGACTTGGACTGTGTTCCTAAAAACAAAAAGACCCAATGGGGATACTGCAGATCTAGACAAAACGGAAAGAGAGAATGTGAATACACTCCTAAATGTAAAGCAAACACCGATTGCGATGACAAGAACCCATGTACTCGTGATGTATGTTTGAGAGATTACGGATTCTGTAAAAATCTTCCTCGTTGTGTTGATAACTCTTGCTGTACCTTGGATATTTGTGTACCTGGAGAAGATAACAAATCTTTCACTTGTAAAAACCCTGTTAGAAGTTGTACCAACGATAAGACCCTCCTTGACAAGAACTACGATCTTTTGAGCAAAGATAAAAAATCTGCTTGGTTAGGAAAATGTTCACACACTGACTGCTGTGTAACTTGTGTTGTCAATGCTCAATGTGATGATAACAACGGATGTACCGAGGATTCTTGTGTCAACCAACTCTGTGTCAACAAGCCAATCGATAACAAATGGTGTGATCCTAAACTTAAAGGACAAGCAATAACAGTTCAAGGATACTTTCCTAAATTTACAAGACTATAAATAACACAATAAATCCTTTTAAATTTTATTAAAACGATTATAATATTTTTTTTCAAAAGTTGTAATTCTTTTTTTGAAAAAGTTCTCTTGAGTCATCTCTTTCCCTTGTGATTTCTTTCCATAAAGCTCTTCAATTTTATCTTTGTAAAACTCAATTATTTTTCCTCTGCAAAGTTTCAAAGTACCTGTCAACATTCCATTCTCAATAGTAAAGTTTTCTCTCGTCACAAAAATATTTGAAGGAATCTCATATGGTTTGAGTTGTTTTTCTTTTGCCTTTTGTGAGATTTGAGATTTCAACATGTTTTTGAAAGCAATCGATTCACAAAGTTTCTCGAGTTGATTCTTTTTTTCCATTTCTGAAATTTCTTTCATCTTTTCACTTGCCCAAATCAAAGAGGATTCTTTTGAAAATACGACAACCGCCACCACCGAATCCCTTTTTGGGTCTCCATAAATCAAAACTTTATAAAAATAAGAAATTCTGAGATACAAAATGGTTTTATTAAAATTTTTTTATTCAAATGGTTTATTCTTCACAACAGATATTTTAAATGAGTTTAGGAAAGTTCTTTTGAAGTTCACTAATATATCCTCCTTTCAAAGTACGTGCGACTAAATTGTTGAAAGCTTTTTCATCTTTGAGCATTAAAGCAGCAGCTTCCATTTCCTTTGGTAAAGTACCTCTATTTGGCAATGGATCATAAGGATTAGGTGCAGAAAAAAGATGCATCAATCCAAAAAGAACAGTTACAACACCAAATGTTGGTTTCCATCCTTCTCTTAAAATGTTCACTATAAAATTATCAAATTAAGACATTATAACCATCATACTTTGATTTAAAAAAAAAAATATAATTACAGCATACAGCACCCTCAAAATTGATGTTTGGATGATAAATTGGAATAGTTAAACATTCTACAGTTGGAGCTTTATGAGGATATTCAATTGGGATATCACACTATTTTTTAAAAATGAATATTTTGATGAATATTTTTATATTTTTAATATATTTATGAGTTAATATTTTTCATTTTGTAATATTCAAAGTTTTTATATAAATAGATTATTTTTCTTACTTTGAATGTATACTTTGCACCACTCCATAGACCTTCATTTGGTGAAACAATAATATTAAATGAAGAAATGTTTTTTGGATCAGGGAACTGGAATGAAAAATAAAAAATTATTATTCTTCAATAGTGAATATTTTATTTTTAAAAGGGATATATATAAATTTTTATATTTGATTTGGGATTAAATTTACTTCAACTTTAACACCAGGAAACTCTTCAAAATCTCCCCATTCACCTTGAAGTCTAATATTTCTTTCTTCTCCTTGATTATTTTTTTTTCCAGCTTTTCTGCTTCTGATAATTGCAAGATCCTTTGAGCTAGTTTTTTTCAATTGAAGTTCTCCCTCTTTTGGTTGTTCTCCACCTTCAGTAGTTGTAGTTGTGGTTGTTTCAGTTTTTGTTTCTTCCTTTTTTGTTTCTGTGGTGGTGCTTGTGGTCCCTTTTTTTCTTACGTTTCTCAAAGCTTGCATTTATGAAAAAAATTTAAATAAAAATGAGTTTTTTTTTTATTTTTTTAATTATTTATATTTTTTAATACTACACTTGAAAAAAATTTTTATTTTTATAGACTCATGGTTTGTTTTAAATTGTTTATACCCTTCATTAATGGGGAAGCAAATTTAATTTCAGAAAAAATCAAATATATATCCTCAATTGAGTAATTAAATTTTGGAAATCACTTTAATTTTTTTATGAACAGATGCACATGAAATATCGTTTTGATACTCTGTAATTCAGTGGGATTGAGAAAATAAGCATATTCTTGATCTTTAAATTCTTTTTTGATGAATTCCAATAAATATCTTTTCTCTGAAGAATCAATATCTATACTTTTGAGACTCCATATCAAATAATGTGAGATGTTTTCTTCGATATTATATGGAAAATCATTCTTCTTCAAAATAAATTTTTCTTTATCGTTAATTGTTGAATCTGGTTGATATGCTTTTATTTTCCCATTATTCACTTTCGAAGTCGGAAAATTGAAAACTGATTTAAGGATATAATCACTCATAGATTCAAATTCATTCTGGATTTTTTTGTTGAATTTTTTATAATCATCCAACATACTAAGAATATACAATTTTTTTTTGTTCAAAAATTTAGCTTATTCTTTCAACAAATCTAATTTCTTTTGTGAATTTGATTTACATTAAATAGAAATACAATAATTATGGTCATTACCAGAATTTTGTTTTGAAACAAAATTATAATAGTTCAATAAAAAATAACAACGAATTTTATTTTAAATTTTATATATAAATTTCAAAAAAAATAAAAAAAATATTCAGTTCTCTAATCTTCAAATAAAAAAAATATGAGTAATTCTAAAGAAATTATTGTTCTTATCAGGTAAAAAATCATTATTTTGATCTTATTTGATCAATATATTAATTAATTTTCTTTCCAAGTTTGGCAACTTCCATGCAAAAGACCAAAAAGGATATCCAATCCACCAAATTCCTTCTCCAAAAGAAAGGGGTATAATAAAAAAAATTAATTCGAATTGTGACAGCTAAATGTTTTATTAAAGGTCTCCTTCAGAGAAATTGATGCAGGTAGCGATACCAATGAAAGAGATAGACTCTTCCAAATCAGTGGTAACAAGAATCTTCCTCAAATTTTTGTTGATAACAAATTTATCGGGGTAAAGAATCATTTAATTAACCAAATTATTAATATTTGTTATTTTTATTTTCAAAAAAAAGGGATATGATGAATTGGAAAACCTCGAAGAAGAAGATGAACTCGACAAGGTTTTGGGAATTGAAAAATAAAAATTTTGTTGATGAATATATCAATCAGTTCAAAAAAATAAAATATTAAAAATTTGCTTTTTGAATCAAATAAATTTGTTAACCGAGTCCAAATAAAAATTTTATTTCTCTTCAGAATTGACAAAACAAGAAAACATTAAATAAGTCTTCTTTTTTTGTACCAATGCCCTCTTTCTTGCATTTTCAATTAATGGACCAGTTTGAAGAGGATTGGAATACTTGAGGGGCAAAATAGAAAACAAATTGTTGAATAAATGGGAAGCTTTATCAAACTTTGAAAGGATTTGCTGAACAAAAAAGAGATCAGTGAAAGTCTGAAACAAAGATGATTGGGAAAAAATTTCGACACGTCTTTCGACCACCAAAAGGAACGAAGAAACAAGATTTTTGACAATCGAAGAAAATACAGAGTCAATGAGGAAAGGAACAATGGAACGAACAATCGAATCAATGTAAACTAAGTAGTGAAGGGTCTCCATAATGTAGCTACTAACCAAACTTTCTTCCAAGTTATCGTGATGATCATCGTTCCTTATACCCAACCCCTCTTTTCAAAATGAAAATAATTAATCAAAAATTTGAATATGTCGAAATTGAATTTGGATCAATTTTTATATTTTAACATAAGATACTATATTATAATCAATTAAATTGTATATTCATTATTATTGAACATATTAACGATCATTTTTTTTTTTGATTTTTACTATCATTGTCGAAATTCAAAGGTTCGTTAATGTCCAAAGCTGCAAGCAATCCTCTTTTTACGATCAAGTGAAAATTGAGAGTGACTCTGTTGATAAAAGACTTTTTGATCAAGCGGATCAAATGGGAGACCATTTCGGTGAGTTTCTCTTTTTTAGATTCGTTCTTCGAAAAGTATTTGTTGATGATTTGGCGAGTGAAGGTGAGGTTTCCAATGAGAAGGAGATACTTGCTATCTGTGTCTGTTAGTTCAGTGAAACAATCATTCTTGTTCACTTCTTTTTCAATTTCTTCCATACCTAACAAAAAGTAAGTTAAAAGATAAATTGAAAATTTAAATAAAATGAAAATAATTTTTTTTTTGTGAGGAATGAACTTTAATTGAAACAAAAAAAATTTAATTGTTAAATATTACAATTAAATAATTTGGCTATAAATATAGGAAAAAAAATATTTATTTTTACCTGCTAAAATTTGGCTGTTAAACAAATCTTTGAAATTTGAAAAAGAAGGATTGTAAGAGTTGGAGAGGTGAGAAAGGGAAGAATGTGAAGAGAGGGGAGTTAAAAAGGTTGGGTTGTTGTAATTAGAGCCAGTGTTGGAGGAAGAAGGGGCGGATGTGTTTGTGGAGAAGCCCGTGTTGGATGACATGAATGAAAAGTTTGAAGAAAAGTTGTTGAGAGAAGACAAGAAAGGAAGTGATGTATACTTTGATTCGAAATCTCTCGATCCTTTCAAAAAGAAAAAATTTTTTACAATAAAAAAATAATTAAAAAATAAGGAAAAAAAAAAACAATAAAAAATGAAATAGAAAAATTAAATTACATATAACATTTAAAAAAATTAAAATAAAAGTTAATTAAAATTGATATAAAATTATTTTTATTAATATTTACCCATATAATAAATTTTGTTGCATTTGAATTGGTAGTTTGAGTTGTTTATTTTGTCTTTGATGGAAAGCACTTTATCTTCTTCTTCTTTGCTGATGAAAGTGAAAGCGAGCTGGTGAATGGAGTCGCAAAAAAACTCCACAATGCGCACAGCTGTATCTCCTATATTTTCTTCTTTCTACATCAAAAAAAAATAAATAAATGAAAATATTTAAAATAACAAATAAAAATAACTTTTAATTGAATAAGAATATTGAGGAAACATTAAAAGATTTTCAAGAAAAAATAACTTTAAATAAAATCAAATTATAAAAAAATAGAAATAGGCAAAAATTAAAAATTAAAAATTAAAAATTAAAAATTAAAAATTAAAAATTAAAAATTAAAAATTAAAAATTAAAAATTNTTTTTTTATTTTTTTTATTTTTTTTATTTTTTTTATTTTTATTTTTTTTATTTTTTTTATTTTCATTTTTTTTATTTTTATTTTTATTGTCATTAATTTTTATTCTTTTTATTTTTTTATTCTTTTTATTTTTTTTTCATTTCTTCAAAAGGTGTACTATCATTTTTTTTTTAAAGTTTAATAAAGTTTAAATTTCTTAATCTTAATTATTCTTTTTAAATAAAAAGTGATCTTCAAAACATCTTACAAAATAAGCTTTGAAAATTGGTGCATCAACTTGGATGAAAAGTCTTCTTCGCTCTTGAACAGCTACCGTTCCAACTCCTCTCATAAACACGTCATCTCTATAAGAGTCATCAACACCCTTCCCGTGATCACCAAAACCCACTATTTGATTGCCAAAAAAATTCTCACCATTTTTACTGAGGTAATCATAAATATTTATTTTATTCATTTTATTTTTCAAATTTATTTTTATTTATCAAATTTATTTTTATTTATTTTGATTTAATTTATTCATTTTATTTATCAATTTTATTTTTTTATTTATTTTTTTATTTATTTTTATTTATTTTTATTTATTTTTATATATTTTTATATATTTATATTTTATTTTTTTATTTTATTTTTTCATTTTACAATTATTTTTCATTCCAAAAGGTTTTCTACAAATTCAGAGAAAAGTGGTTTTCATCACTGCAGTTCGTACAGATCGATCAAAACAGCGGTTTCGAGTACGCCAAAGAAAAGGAAACGTCCATCAAGCTAGATCTACAGAGATACGCCATCAAAAAGGTGCTGTGCCAGAACTGCGAGAACGAAAACAAGTTGGACATCGAAAACCCCGTCTGCACCCTTTGCGACCAGCCCCTCGTCCTCTTCGAAAAATTCGTTTTGGTCAAAAAAGTGGACGTGGTGACCACGCAAGGCTTCCTCTACAAGTGTTTCGATCTTTCCACGAGAACTTTTTGCGCTCTGAAGAAATCCAAGTTGAGCAAAAACCACGAAACTCTTTTCATGAGGGAAATCTCCGTTTTGTCTCAGCTCTCCTCCTCTTTCAAGAACCATTCCAATTTGTCTCACTACTTTTACCATTACGTCCATTCTGACCCCCCCTCCTTTTTGTTCGTTGACTGGATCGGAAAGAGGAAGTTTTTGCTTGACCTTGACTTTTCTTTCAAGAACCGCTTCGAGAAACTCGTTCTTTCCGTTCTCATTCCTCTCGTCGTTTTGCATGACAATCATCTTGTTCATTCTGACATCAACCCCTCCAACATCATTTTCTCTTCTTCTCCCCTTGAAAAGTTTTTTCTCATCGATTTCGGCAGCGTTCTTCGTAAGGACGACAACTTGCGCACTTGGGGCAAGGAGGGCTATGAGTACTTGATTTCTCAAGATCAGAAGCAAGGTATCGTCTCCCCCAAAAACGATCTTTATTCCCTTGCTTCCCTTTGTCTCTGCATCCACAAAAATAGTTCTTCTCAACCCAATCTTGCTTGTGGTGATCAACTCTTTTCTATTCTTCAACGGATGACCGATGATCATTCTTTTGAGAATGCCAGGGATGTTTTGCTTTCTCTGAAAGATGTTCTTTCCATTCCTTTTGTGATTCCGCCCAAGATTGTTTTGATTATTTAATTTGTTGAATCATTCTTTTTGTAAATAAAATTTGTATTATTAAAAATGTGACAAAATAATTTTTTTTTCTTTGTGAGTTTTTTTTTGTTAAAAAAAATAAGTTTCAAAATTTTTATTTTTATTTGTTTTTGTTTAACATAAAATAGTCTTGTAATTACAATTCTTGCCTTCTGATTATCACAAACCAATGGTAGGTGGTATAAATGGCGGAACTAAAAAAGCCAGAGAGACAAGCAAAACAACTGTGAAGAGCGTAGAGAACAAAAATGTCGTCACCTTTGTGAAAAAAGAGATGACCTCTGTTAATTACTGCAAAGAACCAAGATACAAAATTAAAGACAATGAGAAATGCAAATAAAATCATTATTCTGTTTGGCCTGTGTTTAACATGTGTTTCTGATGAATTGAAATCTACAGAATTAATCAAAATTGAATTTTCATCATGAAATGTAAAATTTCTTTCTCTTTGCCTGACTTTTATAACTCCATAAATTAAAAAAATGAAATTAAGGCAAAGAACTAGGATTAAAATTAAGTAGAAAAACAAAAATTGGAATAAAGAGTTGTTTATCCAACACCACAAGATTAACTCTCCAAACATGTCTGTGGAAACACAAATTACAGAGATGGTTAAACAAGGAACCCAAATTAAGAAATGGACAACTAATAGTTCATTATTTGATAGTTCACTTCTACCTGTTTTACTCTTGGCAAACCTTAAGAAAGTTAATCCTTTTGACAAAGTTGAGATAAAAAGAATTAATATTTAAATTAAAACCTATGTATCCAGACCATAATACACTGCTGAGAATGAAAAATTGAATGAAAAATCCAATTATTTTACAAATCAGCTGTAAAAATGATGAATAAAATGTTATGAATAATTTCAAAAAATATCATTTTTAAAATTGCCTTATGATTCTCTTCTTGATGCTCCAATGCCTTGCCTTTTTGGAGTAAAACTTAAATAATTTTAACTTTTTTTTTCAATTTACCCAAAATCAGAAAGATTTCCCCAAAAAAATCACAAAGGATGAGAAATATTACAGGAGAAGTTTGCTTTGTGTAGCTTTTATGTTTAATCATGAGAAAAAAAAAGGTAATTATCATCACAATTGATAAACTTGATGCCACATAAATTATCGAATCAAGGATTAAATTTTGTTCAGTAGTAAAAATAACCATTATTGAGAAAATTCTTTGTTTTATTTTAATTTTTGAATATTATTTTATTCAATCAAATATAATTTTTTTTTTTTTTTAAATTATAATTTTTCATTTTTCATTTTCATTTTTATTTAATTAAATCAAAAAAAAAAAAGGTAAAAAATTTGAATATTTAAAAAAAAATGAGCAATACAAAGATAGACATCTCAGAGAAACAAGACATTGAAGAAAATAAGAATGACATAGATATTGAAAAAAAAGAAAATGAAAATAAAATTTCAAAAAATCATCAAGGCAGTTCAGGATTAATGGATAATTTGTTAAATCAAAGTGGTCATCTAGGAAATGAAGAAAAAATCTTTCTTAATTTGATTCTTTATTCTCCCTACAACCCAGAAGATAATAAATACTTAAAGTTGAGAACAGGAATAGAAGGTAAATAAAATATTCATAACATCCGAAATTGTTTTTAAAATTTCTTTTCTTTTTCAAAAGATGAAATTTTCTTCAAAAAAATTTCTGAAAAAAAATTATTTAAAAATGCACTCCATTCTGTTAGCAAAGAAAATAAAAGTTATGAGATTCTATTGACCCTTCTTGAATTAGGTTATAATCCAAATAGCATGAATATGAATAATCAGACACCCCTCTCTTTTGTGTGCAAAAATTATTCAGAAAAAAAGAATAACAATGACATAGCTGATAAATTGAGAAAGATAAAAATTATGATTGAATTTGGTGGAAATATCAATCAAGCTGATGATTATCTTTTTGGGAGAACACCAAAAATGATATTAGAAAAGGAAAATCAAATGGTAATTCTTCCTTTTATATTGATACGATAGAAATTATCATAATTTGAACAAAAATATAGAAATTATATTCAGTTTTATTTTATAAATTAAATTTAAATTTTAATTAATTTAAATTAATTTCAAAAAATTTTTGTATTTTTATAAATATACAATTTTTTTATATATTTAAAGAAAGGGATTCATAACATCCACCCTTTTAGAAGGAGAGTATCACAAATATTGAAGAAACCGTGGATCCTCCAATTTTTAAGCCAAAAAGAAAAAAGATGCATAGTCAAAAATAGGAAAGGAAAAAAAAAATGGGAGGGGACATTTGACATTGAAAATAATCATGCTTGGACGGGGAACGGATTGTTTGAACTAAAAGAAACAGATGAATACATTGCAATATTTAGAGGAGAGATAGAGGAAAACGTTCCGGTGAGTGGAGAGATAAAATTTTTTTACAAGCAACCCGTCGAAAACTCAAAGGAAAGTTGGTTAGAACTGAAATTGTATTACAACAGAGAACTTAAAAGATCTGAGTGCATCTTTGTGGAGGACAACAAAGAATATATGATCACTTTCACACCTAGAGGCCACGGGAAGAAGAGGACATTCCAAGGAGTTCGCATCATGATCTTGGGAAACGAGAATGTAGGGAAAACTACCTTGAAAGAAAGATTTGAAGGATCTTCAAGCCAAGAACAAAGCACTTTGATTGTTGAAAAAATCAAAAAAAGTTCTCGAAAAATAACTTATGGGATTGACATATCAAAATGGGAAGTTCCAGAAACAAACTCTCTCTTCTCTGTTTGGGATTTTGCAGGGCAGACAGAGTTTCATTTTTGCCATCCTTTTTATTTTTCAAAAAATTGCGTCTATCTCCTACTCTTTGATTGTTCCGAGAGCATAGAAAATATCAAAGAGAGTGTTTCTTATTGGCTCAACTTTCTCAAATGTCAGGTCGGAAAAATTTCGGTCATTTTGATTGGGACCAAATATGATCTCCTTCTCAAGAGCGAGTACAAAAACAATCTCAAGAAACACCTTGAAAGCATCAACGAATTCATTTTGACATTGAATAAAGAAACAGATTTGGTGATCAGTGACTTCAACAACCGCGTTTTTCATACAGTCGACAACCACTCTGAAAATCTAGAAACTTCTGGAATAGCTCTCATCAAAAAGTATATTTGTAACAAATACGATAAAATTGATTACAGTTTTGCTACCACTTTGGAACACAAAGCAGTCTATGAGAAAATCGAGAAAATGACAAAAGAAACGGAATGCAACATAATGAAAGTAGACACTTTAGCGAAAGAACTCCAAATGTACGAGTTAAATCACTTGGAGAATCTTTTGAAGGATTTACACAAGATAGGTTTGATTGTATTCGACATTGGAGAAAACAACGAGATTCTTATCAACAATCCTATGTGGTTCAACAAGTTTTTGAATTCGATCATTGACTATGGAAGAAAGAATTTCGAAGAATTGATCGAGTCCATCCACAAAAAACACTCTCACAACACCAAAAGTGAGTCTTTGAAATACATGAAAGAATTTCTGAACAAACTGAAAGGCCCCAAGAATTTGGGTTTCTCCATCAATGAAATTTGGACCAGAAAAGATGTCAATTTGAAAGAGAAATCAAACGTGCACAAAATTTCAATTTCTAAACTCATAGAAGCATTTGACACTATCAAACAAAAACTTGAATCAGAAGATCTGAAAGAAGATGAAAATGTGGATGATTTGATGAAAAGAATTTACACGATGGAAGACAGCACCATTGAAAAAATTTTGTCGGACGCAGTTGACAAGAAGTTGATCTTGAAGTATGACCAAACCTTGGTTTTGAAATTTTTGATTCAAACGAATGTACTCATTCCAAAAGGAAAGGTGGTTTTTGAAGAGGAGCATGCTCGAAAAAAGAGATCTTATTTGGCTCCTATTCTGTTTCCTGAGAAAAAGCCAGAAAAAATCAAACTTTTTAATATGAAAGATCCTATTCTTTTCAAAGAGATCACCTCCAAACCAGAATTTAGAAGAAAAGAGAGTATCATTTTGGAATACAAACTCCCTTTCATACCTCCTTCGATTTACAAGAGTCTCTTTGTCAAGATTAGACAGATTTGCCTTGGAACCAACAAAAACCAAATGATTGATGAAATTTATTGGTTGAGTGGCTTCTTTTTCAACTTTTTAGTTTCTGATGAAGAGCTCGAAAATGCTTCTGTCCTTGTCGAAATGAATATAAACAAATTTGAAAACTCCAAAAATTTCAAAATGCTTTTTCAAATCAGATCGAATGAAAATGAAGTTTCTCTGTTGAATAAAGTTCAAAACTCTGTGCAACATTTTTTCCAAGAAAAATTCCCCTTCAAAAAACCAAAGTTGAAAATAGAAAATGAACAAAACAAGGAGATCAACAAAAACTTGGAGATTAGAAAAGTACCAAAAGCAAAACTAAACAATAAAGAAGAAAAAAACGTTGTCAAAATCCTTTGTTACTATTGTTCCATGGAACTCGAATTGAGTGAGTCAACCAATCAATGTTCTAGTTGTCAATCTCTCGATTTCTTGATCAGGGAAGACTTTGCTGTGAAAGAAGTGATTGCGGAAGGAGGTTTCGGGAGAGTGTATAAAGCAATTCATCTTCCGACAAGAACAAATGTGACCATCAAAGAGTTTTTACAAAGCAAAGAGTTACTCAACATTGAAATAGAAAATTTGAAGTTCATTGACAATGAGATACCCAAACTCTCCACTCCTAGAATGATCACCACATTTGAAAACTACAAAATCAACTTTATTGTCTTTGAATATGTGAAAGCTCAACCCTTGTCAAATAGTAACACCCAAACCCTCTCTGAAAATTTCTACTTTCACAGTGACTTCGACCTTTTGAGGATGATGATCATTTTGTTGAATGAACTGAGTCATCTGCACGAAAAGAATTTTCTTCACAGAGATATCAAGCCAGATAATATTTTGTGGACGAAATATCAAGGAAGTATCAATTATTTTTTCATTGATTTTGGAGTTTCTTGTTTTGATTCTCAAATAGAAAAAAGACTGAAACTAGTTAGAGATACTTACAAACCCCCCGAAATAAATACTGAAAAAGAAAGTTATTGCAGTGATGTTTACTCTTTGGGGGTCACTTTTCATGACGTTATCACATTGCAAAAACCGAATTTTATAACAGATCAGAAAATTGTTGATATAATCAACCAAATGAAAACTCTTGAGATCGAAAACAGAATTTCTTTAAATGATTCTATCGAAAAAGTAAATAAGATCTACACCCAAAAGTTATTGAAACTCAATCAGTTGATCAATTCGCTCAAGAAAGGAAAAAAAATTATGGATCTCAAAAGTTCGAAACAAGAGGAAATAAAGAATTACAAACTTGATTCCAAAATCAAAATTGCCCCCAAAACAAATAACTTAGATAGTCGTGGTATTTTTGAATTGGAAAGTGAAGATGATGAAATTCCTTCCCATATCGAAAAGAACAACACCGAAAATCTCATCAAATGGATGGAAAATTTGATGGAGTTAAAACCTAATTTTCTCAATAACTTACAGATTGAAGAGAACATCTGCTCTCTTGGTACAGAGTTCAACAAGTATAAGTGTAAAATATGCAGCGACATTTTAAAAGATCCCCTTTTTTGTTTTGAATGCAATTATAAATGTTGTAGTTCTTGTGTTCAAGATTCGATTTGCTCTTTTAATGATTGTAAAAACAAAATGGATCCTTTAAATCAACTAAAAGAAACCATATCTAATACCAAGGCTTCCTGTTTGGTTTGTAAAGAAGAATTAATTTTAATTTCTTTCAATGATCATCCCAAAACTCTTCTTGAACATCCTCAGGAGTGTTTGGGTTGTAAAAACAAGTTCTCTCAAAGTATTCTCGAGAGCATCAAAAGAGCTGCTTTGATTATATCATCTTTAAATCCACTTCCTTTCAAAGATCTTTGGAGAACATCTGTGATGAAATAAACAAAAAAAAGAAAGATCTAGAAAATAATTAAATCATTTAATTTTCTTTTTAAAAATTTTCTGATACTCAAACAATTAAAGCTTTAAAAAAAAAAAATTTTAATTGGGAAAAATAAATTTTATTTAATCGCCTCCTCCTCCTCCATCTCCTCCACCTCCACCATCCCCACCACCATCTCCCCCATCCCCTCCTCCATCCCCTCCTCCATCGTCCCCACCAGTGTCCTTAGATTTAATTATTTTAAATTATTTAAAATCATTTTAATTATTTTTATTTTTACGTTCAAACTGAATGGTGCTGTTACTCCTCTTGTAAGCTCTATTCTTTCTTCTCCATAATACAACACATCTCCCTCCTGGTGAAATTCATAAGTGCTTTTTAAAAAAGAAAGTTCTGTTGTTAAAAAAATTTTGTCTTGTAAAAAATGGTTTATTGTTACCAACATGAGCATCCCAAACAACCTAATCCGACTTTTGTACTCTCTCCCCATTTTTGGATGGGTGCATTGACTTTTAAAATTTGTCAATTAAATAAATATATTTATATTTTGATAATATATATATTGAAGGTAGTATTATCTTTTAATTTTTACCTATCGATTTGTTTGATGATGTTCCCTTGATGGATTGAGATAAATATCACAAAAAAATTTTCATTATTTTTTTCGAATTTTTATTATTATTTATTACCTTGGCAACAATCACTTGCCCAGATCTTTTGAATACAACATATATTCGCTTTTCATTATTCCCCCATTTACCAACATATTTATTTCTGAAATAATTTTAAATTCGTTATTCTCGTTTTGATAAAATTCTAAATGCTAAGATATTTTTTTTTAACCTATATTCTTTTGGAAATTGACTTGTATTGGCCCCCATCAAAAACTGGTTTGCAATTTTTTTAATTTTTTTTATTTTTAATTATAAATGAAATTATAAAAATAAAAATAAGTATAAATAAAAAAAAAAGGATGAATTAAAATCAAATTATTAAATAACAAGCGATTTTTTATTTTATAATTTTAATCCTTAATTTTTTAAAAAGGATTATTTATTTGCCCAAATAAATAGAAAATTTGAGAGAATCAGAGCGTTTACTTAGATCCCCAGTAATTGTAGTACTTGTCCGAAACGTGTGACAATTTCTCGATGAGAGAAGGTTTCATGGGGACAACAATTTTCTTGTTCTCTCTCTTTTCTTTCAGTTCCTTGCAAAAAAATATAATAAAATTGATAAATTTGATAAATAAAATAAATTTGATAAATAAACTTTTATAAGAAATAAATTATTAATACCTCTCTTAGCCACTTTTCAACAAGGGTCAAAATAGGAGCAATACCCAACCTCCAGTTGGAAGAATTCAACTCTTCAAAGTCAGTGACTTTGCCATACGCGCCAACCGTCCCATTTTTGAGGTGGAGAATGTGCGTTGGGAAGTCTTGGAGCTCGTAAATGTGAGTGGCATATATGATGGTGGCTCCTCTCTTCTCTGATTCTTCTTTGAGAAAATTCAAAAAGTCGTATCTTGCAATTAAATCCTTTTAAAATAAAATTTTAGAAAAAAACAAAAAAAAAATAAAAAAAAGTTGAAAATACTTGAAAAAATGAAATGATAATCCAAAAAGAATTATGTTAAAAATCAATTGATTAACCAAAAAATTTTGATTAAAATTAATCAAAAAAAAAAAATATAAATATAAAAAATTACCAAATCAACAGAAACTTCATCAAAAAGAAGCAACTTTACTGGTTTCAACAGGTTCATTACTAACTGCACTCTCTTTCTTTGCCCCTCTGACAGCTTGTGCATGTGCCTTTTGTCGAGAGAAAACTTTTAAAGCTCAACTCCATTTAAAGAAGAAAAAAATTTACCATTTTTCGTCAATATCAAATAAGTTAATTAAATAATTTTTTCTTTCCTAAATTTTTTTTTTGGATTAAAAATAGAATTGTTATTAAAGTTAAACGCAAAAAAAAAAAAAAAAAAAAAATACAACAAACTGATCCCCTCCCATTGATCTCAAAAGTGATGAAACTTCTATGTCAGACTTTGTAATAGGATTTTCTCTCCATTCAAGTCCTACATAAGCTTTAAAACGTAAAATTTATAAAAAAGTGAATTTTTTTGAATTTTTTTTTTTGTTACAAATTTCATTTTTATCACTATCAAAGAATGCACTCTTTCCAAAGACCTTGATTGATTCTTTTTCATGCTAATTATTTACCATATTAAAATTCTCCTCTATAAAACGTTAAAATCAATTACGTAATGTTTCCCTGCGATCAATTTCAATAATGTAGTTTTCCCTGATCCGTTCAATCCTGTAATAACGACTCTGGATCCCTATGAATAATGCAAATTAAATTTAAATCAAAGGAGGATAAATATTTTTTTACAATTTCTATTTGGAGATTGATGTCTTTCAATACTTTCACATTCCCATCATCATAATCAAAATCAACATTTTTCACTTCAATTGCATAATTATTATTCATTTTTTTTTTTTTTATTAATTTATTTGAGAAAATAAAAAAAATGATTTATTCGCAAACATTCGAATATCAAAACAAAATATTAAAAAATCCTTGCGAACAACTTCGTTTCATTCTTCAAATTGAGATAAATTTATCATAAAACGTTTTGGATATGTTGGAAAAAAACCATCAAATTAATGAATTATCTTTTTTGCAAAGCTTTTGAAATAGAAATGAGATGAGGAGGAAAATTTTTCTTTAATAAAAAATAAATTTTTTTAATTCTTTTTTTTCTTGCTGATAATTTTGAAAATGCTTTGAGGCAATAAAGAAATCCAATTACTTGGGTTGGCGAGGCCAAAAACGATGCAACGCTTGGAATTGACGGAATTGATACGATAGATATACTTTTCGACAGAGCTGATGATGATGAAGATGTTAATTTTATAAACCTGGCTCAAAGCAATCAAAGCGCAAAAATCAAACCAAACAAAATTTTCGGAAAAAGGGCGGGAACAATAATAATTATAAGTTAAAGATTCGATGGTCTTATCGCCCAAAAGGAAACTTCGGTTGTCCTGAAGCCATTGCTTGATATTTTTTTTGACCCCGCTGGTGAGGAGACTGCCATAAAAAACGTAGCAGAAAGATTTGATGAGTTTGTCGAGACGTTTTTCCTTGGAGGTAGAAATGTCGAGGACCTCAAGTTTCAACTCCTTGGCTCTCTGAGAAATGATTTCTTTAGAATTTTGAGTCGAGTTGGAATCAACCTGGTTGGGGATAGAGACCATATATTGGAAAAACTCACTGAAATTCAACTCAGCAGTGTTGCTGGAGAAAGATTTGAGGGTCTTTTGTTCGAGCTCCATCAACTCAAAAATGTCTTGAGGGGCGTTCTTGAGAACTCCCAAGTCAACACTTTCTCCATACAACTCGTAGTTGTTTTCAAAGTTGATGGAGGCGTAGTAGTTGAAAGCTTTGGACTCTTCGACCTTGTAGGGGATTCTCAAAGAAGGTTGATCGAGAGGCTTCTTGATCTTGTTGGCGACAGACAAATAGTCGACGACGTCAATGATGGAAGTCTTTGAAATCATGGAAGAGTTGTGATCTTTTTTCTGTTCGAGGGTCCACTCATTGAATTCGGGGTTGTGCAAAATCTTTGTCTGAGTCACATTACCACTAGAGTTCACATAAGCAAGGACGTAAGAGAAATCATCATCTCTGCTTGACAGTCTCACCAAGAAAGTCCCTTTCTTTTGTTTGGTCAGTGCTTTGATGGTGTTTGCTTGTGAGATGTTTCCGTAGAACCATTCTTTCTTGAGCAGTTGATCCAAGTTATCAAAAAACTGTGAGAAGGGGATGATGGGACCATAGAAACCCACTGTACGCCCAAACATTTGAAGGTTGACCACCTTGTTGTGGAACAGACATTCTAAAATTGAAATTTCTCTCTGAGCTACTCTAAAATTGTCTCCAGAAAAAACAGAGTAATCATTAATAGCCAAAATGAACTAGAGAATTTCCAAAAAGGTAAACAATAATTTAAAAAAAAAATAAATTTTTCAACCTTTTCTAAACTGACTTGGTGTTCCAACACCCTGTTTTCCATGAAATATTTTTTCCAGAAAGCAGCAGAGACACTCTCCTTCTTCGGACAAACAGCATTCAAAAAAATAAAATTATTACAAGTGGCGACGATCTGATCGAAGGTGGGCCTCTCTTCAGGATCGTACTTTAAACAATTGATGATGAGATCAGTGATGAAAGGGGACAAGCCTTTGTGCTTCACTCTCATATTTACATATTCCGCTATTTGTTTTTCGTTGGATTGAAATTGGATGAGATAATTTTTGGAATCTTCTTCTTGATTTTCCTCCAGAAAAGAAAAAAGTTTTTTTTCGTCCTCCCAGCATGCCAAATTCAAGAGGATCCACCCAAATGAGAAGACGTCAGTCTTGGAGGAGGTAGCCTGGTTCTTCAATGCTTCGGGTGATGAATAAACTGGTGTTCCTGCAAATTTGATTTTGAGATTGATTAAAAAAAAAAAGAGTTAATTGATAGGAAATTGATCATATAAATCAAATATTCATATAAATTGTTAAAATCTTGATTGAATTGTAGATTTATATCATATAATTAGCATATCAAGTTAATTTATGGTTGATATAAATTAAAAAATGTTGAGATATTTACCTCTATTGGTTTGTGATTCGGATGCTATTATAGAAAGACCAAAATCAGCTATTTTGCAAACAGAATTGTTATTCCAATCACCATTATCATCCAAACCAGCTAACTATATATGACAAATAAAAAAATATGAATTTGAAGGGAATAATATCACATTCTATTTTGCTGACAAAATAATTTACATTTCGTTCTATATTTTTCATTATAGATTTAAAGATTTGGGAGGATAATAATAATGTAAAATTCGTTTAAAAAAATTATATATATAAAAGTTGTTCATCAATAATAGCTATCTCTTCTTTAGTTTTATTTTTTTTTGTTACCAAAATATTCGATGGCTTCAAATCAAAATGCTTTACTTTGTTGAATAGCCAATTCATACCACAGGCAATATGATAAGCCATCTTTATACGATCATATAAAGAAGGGATATTTTTTTCATGCGAAATGATATATTTGTTGAGATCTGTATCCATCTGCTCTGATATCAAGATCAATTGATCATCTTCGCTTTTGGTGGCTCCAAGATATAGACATAAATGAGGATTATAAAATTGCCTACATATAGCTTGTTCTTTGGATAAATGTTCCAATTGTATGTTTACCACATTTCCCGCTCTTTCCAATGATGATTCAGTGATATCCATATTATATTGTTCGAGAATTTTTTCAGGTTTTTGAACGCATTTAAGAGCTATCTTGATCCCTTTCAACATTCCCTAGAAATACAATTATTATTATGATGATCAAATAGCTCATTTTTCAAAGAGGAAGTTAATAATATTAATTATTTGAAATTACAAAGAAGGAAATTATATTTATGAAAACCAATTGATTATCCATATTTCACATTTGAGCAAATTTATATATCGTATATGAATTAAAATAATAAATAAAAAATTTTTTATTTTAATTGGCAATTAATGGTAATTGGTGGTTACTCCATTTGTTTATATATTTGAATAAGATATAATCGAATCTAATGTGTTATTTAAAATAAATATAAAATTTTTTATAAATTTTTTTTACCTTATATACAACCCCATATTTTCCCCCACCCAATTTATCTTTCTCACTAAATGAACATTCAATTTCCTTTATTGGAATTATGGAAAATTTTTCAGGCTTTTCAATGGTATTTTCTTCACTATCATCATCCTCATGTTTATCATCATTCAAATCTATCTTATTACCACAATTTTGACAAATAATCATTCAAAAAAAAAGGAGTGTATAAATAATCCCTCTTAATTTTTTTTATATTATGTCGATAATAATCGATCATAATGATCCTTTCAAAAAAAAAGTTTGAATAAAAAAAAAGTTTAATTTCCTTCCAAGATCGTGTTTGAAACAACTTCCTCTTTTTGTTGAGGCTTGAAATCAATCGGAATTTGATCAAAAAAACCTTGAATAAAACCATCACCGCCAATGATGTTGGTAGAAGCAATGATAAAATTCTTTTTGCTAAACTTTGAGAGTAAACGAAGAGCAGAAATCTCAGAATAAGTGATACCACCAATGTAAAAGATGAGGATGGTATCTTGAGTGTTTCCATCAATGACAGACTTTGTGTTTTGTTGGATAGCTTGTTGTTGGACAAACTGGGGACCTTTGATTAATTTTAAAACAGCGGAGCTGTCTGAAAAAGGTGAGTCGGATTTGAGAGCAGAATCCACAATGCTCACACTGATGGGAGCATAAGAACTATGAACGTAACCATAGTTATTCGGAGGGTAAATATCTAAAGCAACATCACGATAGCTCGTGAAATGTTGGTTTACTCTTATGTAAGGAAAGTTTGAAGAAGATCCACGTTCTGCCAACAACCCAATCTCTTCCAAATTCTTTAGTGTGCTCAAATGCTCGAACCCGTACTGTTTGAGGATTAGATCTCCTAAGTGATTGAGCAAATCTTTGTCGAGTCCTTCATTAGTCACACTGATCAAACAAAGGAGCCTGAGTACTTTCTCTAAAGGCTCTTTCATGTTTATGAGATCCTCGATGTAATCTTCACATTCTTCGCTATTTAAAATACCTAGATAAATAAGAAAGGAATAAGAAATTTTTTTTTTTTGGGAAATGTATTGTAAGAAATTAACTTTGTTCTATTGATAATCTTTCTTCAAATTTGCTTTCACTGATTTTTTTGTTTAAATCTTCCGCAATATTTATATCTACAAAATACAATAATTAATTAGGAAAATAGTTTAGGTTAAAAAACTACGTAATGAGCCACAAGTGTGTTCGTATTGTACAACGGGAAGTTTTTCTTTGAAATCTTTCAACTCTTTCACACTCATTTTTTGTTGGTTTTGTCTAAAGTTGTTGTAGATGTCATTGACTTTTTTCATTGTGTTGGAAAGGAAAAACCCCCAAGAGACCACATGAACATCTCTCAAATCTTTGAACACAGGATCATTACTGTTGAGAGGAGTGAGTTTCATCTGTTTAAGATCGTTTGGTAGAATTTCCTGATCTAATTTTACGGTATCTATGGAAAAAGTAGTTTGTGATAAAATTTCGTAATAATAATGATCCAAAATTTGATATTTTTTTTATATTAGATATTGATATAGATCAACAAATTTTTATTTTTCTTACGCCTAGTGATTTTGTAAATCTCATCCATTAAACCCTCGTAAGTTAGAGGCGTGAGCAAAGGGGTTACAGGATCAACTGATCTATCGATCAAGACTAACTTTTGGATGTATTGGGTGGAATTCATCTCTTCTGCGATATTCTCATTCCTCATACGGACCACTATATCTGCCACTGTCTGGGCAGAGGATCCTTTACCTATGATTTGAGGGATGATTCCATAGAGATATTGCATTTTCATTAATGCTTTGGCTATGAAGAAGAGGGATTGTGTATTTCCCTCCAATTCAATTTCTCTGAATGAGGTTGATAATTCCATAGTGAGCAGATCATCAGATACAGGCACTATATCTAGATGTAATTCATCTATCGCCACTTCCTCGTGTATATTATTCTCTTCCAATACTTTCTCGCATATTATCGATCTTCTGGGCACAAATAGAATGGTATATGATCTTTTTATCCCTTGTTTTTTTGATGTTGATATATGATGTGAGATTACCTTCATCCATTCTATATAAGGCCTCACTATATACACTATCGAGGCTGAATTTGTTTCTGGTATATTTTTATCTAATATCAGAACATTGCTAACTTCTTTGCTTATCAAGAAGTTTTTTTCTATTGTGAAATCTATCAATCCCAATATCTTTGGATCTATCACAATCACTTTATTTCCTTTTATATTTGATAATGTTCTGTCTATTTCATTATTGGCGTAGATTTGAAGTGGTTTATAATCAATAAATGAATTTTCTAAATTTGGTATTATTTCTGTAGTATATGATTTCTTTGCAACTGAATTAGGATTCTTCTTCATTGGAATTTATCTAAAGTTGAAATTATTTAAATGTCTATCCTTTTGAAGGAAAGTAAATCAACAAATATTTTTTTTATAATTTTTCAAATTTAATAATATATTTTTAAACTTGTATCATTTAACTACCATCTCAGTTTAATTTCCATACACTCACAAATTGAATCAAAATATCTCCATATTTAAGAACTATTTGGTATAATAATAAATCAAAAATTTTAATAATCGGTATTAAACTAATCATCAAATAAAGTAGATTAGTCCAATATACTTTGAAATATTTTTATTGAAATAATTTAATTGTACAGTTTAGATTTAGGGAAGATTTTGTTGATGAAGGTATTAATTTTATTGGATGAAAGGCTATACTTTCAAATTTTTTTTTTTTAACCGCCAAAATAAAAAAAAAAAATCGATCTGTTTAATATATTTTAGGACATATGTTGTGGGTTGATCAATACAGACCAAAACAATTTTCAGAATTAACATTCCATAATGAGACAACAGAAAAATTGAAGAAAATGGTGAGCAAAGGAAATTTTCCACATTTATTATTCTATGGGCCACCTGGAGGAGGGAAAAAAACCAGAATCCAATGTTTATTGAGGGAAGTATATCCATCAAATGTGGAAAAAGTAATTTGATAAAAACTGCAAAATATAAAAAATTGAATCAAATCTCCTTTATAAATCACAATTATAATTTATAAGAGAATTGATTTATGATATTTTTGTGAGATCATTTTCTTCGAATATTATTATTTTTTAATTTTTTATAAATAGTTGAAAATAGAACACAGAACCTTCAAACCATCGAGCAAAGAAATAGAAATCACAACATTATCTAGCAACTACCATATAGAAATGAACCCAACAGACGTAGGGCATCACGACAAACACGTCATCCAAGAAGTAAGTTCAAACATCTCTTTTACATTTTTTAAAAAAAAATTTCGAAAAGATTTTGAAGGAAATAGCACAGAGTGGATCTGTTTCTAACGTTCCATTCAAAGTAGTTGTTTTGAATGAAGTGGACAAACTGACCAAAGAAGCTCAACAAGCATTAAGAAGAACCATGGAAAAGTTTTCTGCTAACTGTAGGCTTGTCTTGTGTGCCAATTCGACATGCCAAGGTTTAAAAAAAAAATATTCAAAATTAGTTTTTAAAAAAGATTTAATTTGATATATTTATTTTCTTTTTTTATTTGATAACTTTTCTTTCTTAATGAAATTTTTTTTTTTTTCGTCACAAACATTAGTTATCGAAGCCATCAGGAGTCGTTGCTTGTTAATTAGAGTTCCATCCCCTACTGTCGAGGAAATTTCGTCCGTCCTCGAAACTGTCTGTAACAAAAAAGGAATCAAGATCTCCCCTTCTTACGCAGAAAAAATTGCAATGTAAAAAAAAAGGAGTTTTTACAAATTTTTTTTTACATTAATTTATTTAATTTTTTTTCACAATTTAAATATTTTAAATTTTTTTTTTTTAAAATTTTTTAGTAACTCTGACCAAAATTTGAGAAGAGCCATTCTCATGTTACAGTCTGCTTATACTCACCAATATCCATTCAACGAGTCACTCGTAGCCAAAACCGACTGGGAAAAAATTGTCACCGAGATTGCGAGGTCCATCACTTCTGAACAGAACCCCAATGCTCTCCTCAACATCCGTAACCAGTTTTACGAGCTTCTTAGCAGATGTATCCCTGCCGAAACCATTTTGAGAAACTTGGTTTTCAGCCTTTTAAGTTTGACTGATAACAATTTGAAGCATGAGATCGTCAAACACTCTTCTTTTTATGATCATCGTTTGAAGATCGGAAGCAAGGCTATTTTCCACTTGGAAGCTTTCGTTTGCAAGGTCATGGTTCTTTGCAAAGAGTCGTCCATCAACACAAAGTAGTTTCAAAAAACTTTTTCTCAAAAAAAAAAATTTTCTTTGAATGTTCAAAACAAAAAAAAATTATTAAATTAATTTTTTTTTTTGCCTAATTTACATGTTTGCTATTATATTTTATTTTCACAATTTCCTCTTTTATTAAATTCCTCCTTTCATCAAAATCTTGTTAGATTCATTGATTTGGCGATTATGAGATGAAAATAAAATTTCCTCTCAATTAGAAAAAAAATAAAAAAAAAATGAAATTAAATAATAGCAATTCTTGTTTTGCACATCATAACATGATAATGTCAAGTAAGTTGAATTAATCAATATTCAAAACAAATTTCATGTTTCCTTTCAATACATATTTGTTTGAAAGCGAGGGAATCAGTATGAATTTTAAGAATTTATGAAAGAAATTAATAAAATAATTAATAAATTTGAATGATTAAAATCACCTTTAATTAGTAACCTTTAAATTTATCGAAAAAGGAAAGGGTGATGTTTACTCTTTTGGGAGGAACAATGTAGGTCAATGTGGAGTGGATCACAACAGAAATATTTATCAACCTACAAAGATACTTAATAATCCAAACATCAGATCCATTGTACTGGGAGAATACACTTCTTTTTATCTTGAAAGTAAAAAATAATTAGATAAAGATAATAAAAAATTTTGATAAAAAAAATTTTTTACAGGAAATGGATCCCTTTTTGGTTGCGGTAAAAAATTTTTTAAAATGTTAATCATCATTAAATTTTAACTAGGTTTGAATGACAAAAATCAATTGGGGATTACAGAGACTAACAACTCCAATTTCCAAAAAGGTTTTAAGAAAATAGAATCGGGTGTTAAAGATGTTTCAGCATCCAGTCAATTTACAATAATTCAAAAAAGTTAAAAATAAAAAGAAATTAGTTAATTTTAATTTAAAAAATTTTTTTAAAGGGGATAAAAATCTTTATTTAGCTGGGAAAGGGCTTGGAATAGAAAATAAAAACTTTCAGGAAATAAAAGAATTGAATAATATTAAATCTTTTTCAACAGGATTGTCCCATGCTCTCTTCTTAAATCGTAAAAAAATAAATTTTTCAAACTAATTAATAGATTTATTTTTAATTTTACTTTAGAAAATGGAGAAGTTTGGGTGATGGGGTCAAATGTTTATGGGCAGTGTGGCTTGGAGGAGGGAATAAAAAGTGCCGAGAAGCCTCACCTTTTAATGAAAGATAAAAACATAAAATCTGTTTGTTGTGGCTGTTATTTCTCAATAATTTTAAAGTGTAAAAAAAAAAAGATTTAGAAATTACTTTTTATCATTATTTTTTAAAAGGTGATGAAAAAGGAAAAACTTGTTTGGAATGTTTTGGGAGAAATGACGATGGAACTTTAGGTATAGGAAGTTTTGTGGATCAATATAAAACATTCACTATTTCTTCAATCGAGGATATTGAATCTGTTCATTGTGGCGCATGGAGTACTTATCTAAAAACAAGTAAAAATCAATTCAAACAGTTTTTAAATGAATTTTTTTATTGAAATAAAATTAAATATTCTTTAAGAAAGGGGAGAAGTTTATTCATGTGGTTTTAATGATTACGGCCAATTATGTTTGGGGGACTACAACGAAAGATCAGTTTTTACAAAAACAAAACTCACCAAAATCTCCCAAATTTCAACAGGGTATCAACACGCTATTTTTTATGATGGTCAATTCTCATTATTTCTTTTCAAATAAAATTTATTTTTTTTTTTTACACAGAAAAATCAATATTTGTTTCTGGTTTGGGAAGTTTTGGACAATTGGGAATGCTCAAACATTGTGTTAATGATATTACTGAGTTAGAATTCAATGAGGAAGTCTTTTTAATTAATAATAACATCTTAATAAAGGAAAAATCTTGGTCCACTAGTAAACATTCAAATTTCCCTAGGTTGTTCCAAAAAAAGGTCATAACATTTTTTCTTTGTTTGAAATCAGTTTCCAAGAACGAATCGAATTCTTTAAATCTTCACTTCAAAGTACCGAGACCTCTCAGATACATCATTGTTAATTTAACTTTTTGAAAACTTTTGTTAAGTAAAAATGTGACATAAATGTTTATAAATGATTTAAAAAATCTTTTTGCTTTTCGTTAATATTGTTATATTTTCCAATATTTTTTTAAAGAAAAAAATTTCTCAAAATATTCTTTAATTCAAAATTTTTAAAAGATAATCTTTTTTAAAATTTAAAAGAGGAGATAAAAGACAAAGAGAAGGAGAAGGGAAAAAAGAGGAAATGAAAGAGAAGAAGAAGAAGAAGAAGTGGTAGAGGTGCCAGTTACAGAAGTGGTAGTGGTGGTACCTCTGGCAGGGAACTGGACTCTGTTGTTTCCAGTAACAATGTTGTCGTTGTCGAATTTATTGATGACATCAGTGATGGTAACTCCGAAAATGTTGGTCATTCTAATGGTCAAAGGATAAGTAACTTCAGCACCAAAACTTCTTTCAAAAAAGTTGTCGTTGGTTTTTGACAAACTTACGTACGATCCTCCGATGAGGAAGGAGAGGCTTGTTAGTGGCTGGCGAGTTCCTCTTGCTTGAATTTTGACGTAGAATTTATTGGAACCTTCAAATTGGTAGTCGATTGGGTTGTTTCCCACGGGGCAATCAATTGCTTTCCTTTGGTAAATAAATATTAAAAATAAAGCAGTGTTGAAATAAAATTAATTAATCATGATTTTTTTATTTTTATTATAAATTAAATAATTGATTAATTAATCTCAATAATTAAATTATTAATCAATATCTTTGGATAAATATTAATTGCAACTTGCTCAATTTTCAAGATAAAAAATATATTAATCTTTAATACCATGTTATACTCCATCTGCCATCTCCATTTTTTGCCAAATCCAAATTTGGAGAAGGACATTCGGGACATTGATCTGTTCTGTTGAAAACAAATATTTTAGAAATTTTTTTGAAATATATCATTTCTAATGTTGTTACACATAGGCTATGAATGATCCTGTGATAGGATTGTTTCCTGATCCTTGACCATTTCCTGTCACATTTATGCACATCCCACATGTTGCACTGAATAAATTTGTTTGAAAAAAAAATAATATTGAAATTATAAGACATGCATAGGTGATTACCTCATCGCATATTGATCTTTATTTATTGCTACCTTTTTTGTAAAATATTGGTATAAGAAAATTAAAGAGGAAATAATATTTGGATGAATTTTTATATTTCAACATATAGTATATAAATATGATCATTGAATATGATCATATTATCATTTGTATATGTTGATTGATCCATTCTTTGATATATTTACTACAAATTTTGAATATGCTTTACATTGATTATATTGGGATTAGCAATTTGAAAAGCTGGCCATCCATTTTTATAAAGCGCACAATTTCCTCCAGTGGTGGTTCCATAATAGGTTCCCTAAAGATATTCTTTATTGAATCTGTTGCAACAACAAAAAGAATTTGGAAAACTTACTTGACCACTTTGGGTGTTATCATAGTAACTGGATTGGGATTTTATCAATACAAAAATCAAGCAAATTATGAACAAAGTTTTTTTCATTTTTTTTTTTTCTTTTTCAAAATGAAATTCAAAATATTTTTAATCAACCGGATTTTTCAATTTGAAAAATTATTTTTGCATAAATATGTTTAAAATAAATTGAATATATAATTTGAATTTAAACTATACTGTATGCTAGTTTCTTTAATTTTACATAAAGTTTTAACTTAGAAATAAAAAACAATAATGGAAAAAAAGATAAAAATGGGAACAGAAAGAATAGCAGAAGAAGAAGTGCTTGTAGTAGGCCTGGTTGTGGCACCGACGGTAGGAGTAGTGGTAGAACCAGTAGTGGTAGCAGTGGTGGTAGTAGAAGGGGAAATGGTAGTAGCAGTGGTTGTAGTGGAAGGATTAGTCGTCGAACCAGTAGTGGTTGTAGTAGGAGTAGTAGTAGAACCAGTAGTAGTAGAAGGAGTGGTAGGAGTGAGGGTGGAAGGAACTCTTGTTGAGGGAGTGGTGGTCGGAGTGCTGGTGGAAGGAGTGCTGGTGGAAACAGTAGTGGAGGTAGTGGTGCTGCTACTGACAGGGAATTGAACATTGTTGTTTCCATTGACAGGTGCTGCGTTATTGAAAGAATTGATGGTGTCAGTTACGGTTACTCCAAAAATGCTGGTCATTCTGATGGTGACAGGGTAAGTTACTTGGACACCAAAACTCCTTTCAAAAAAGTTATCACTGGTTCTAGTTAAGTTTACGTATGTCCCATTTATAAGTGCAGAAAAATAATAAACTGGTTGACGTGGTCCTCTTGGTTGAATTTTCCAATAGAAATCATTTGATCCTTGAAATGTGTATTGAATTACATTATTTCCAACAGGGCAATCAATTGCTTTCCTATGAATCAAATTTATTTGAATCATTTTTTGAAAAATGTCATTAAAATTTTTTTTTGAATTGGGGATGTTTATTTATTTGGAATTTATTTGTTTTCATTGAAAATAAGATAGTTACCAAGTGATATCCCATCTCCCATCACCATTTTTTGCCAAATCTAAATCTCCAGTTTGACATTCAGGACATTGATCTGTTCTATAAGGTGAAAGGAAAAATTTTTTCAGACCTTGACTTTAAAAAATAAATAATTTTTTATTTTACACATAGGCTATGAATGTTCCTGTAATAGGATTACTTCCAGATCCTTGGCCACTTCCTGTCATGTTTATACACATTCCACATGGTAAACTGATATTTTTAGAATATATCGATGATTGAGGAATTAAAAAAAAAAATTTTTTTATAATTACCTTCCAACTGTAACATCATATTTATATTGTACACTATTTATAGCAACCTGATTAATAAATATTCAAAATTTATTCACAATCATAAATTGTTTGAATTAAATTTTTTACGTTGATGATATTTGGATTTTGATTGATGAATGCAGGCCATCCCCCATTGTATAACCCACAATTTCCACCTGTGGTTGTTCCATAGTAGGTTCCCTGGAACAATTCATTAATAAATAAAAAAAATAAAAAAATAAAAAATATTCCTACATCACCACTTTGTGTGTTTGTATATAATGCAAGAGTGTTAGTTTGTGATTTTATCAAAGTAAAAATCAAACAAAAAACTAATAATAAAATTTTCATATTTTAATTTTTTATTATTTTTTTAATTTATAATATTTATTAAATCCATTTTCAAAGCTTTGTAAATCTTCTTTTTATTTATTCTCTTGTTGAATTAACCAATTCAAATAGAAAAAAATTTGTATGGTTATGTCATTTCTTGAATCAATTATGAAAAAAATAAAAAAAAAAAAATACGTTGTAGCTAAATGAATGAAAATGAAAAAAATCTTATATCAAATGAAAATATGAATGAATTGGAGGTTTGATATACTCACAATTTATTAAGAAATTTTTTACCTCTTTTAAAGATTTTACATATAGAAAATGAACTCCTTTTGATCGAACAAAAGAATCCATTGAAATTGGAAGATCTTGAATTGAAGCCATCGTGTGATATAGCAAATATGGTAATTAACATGGAATATAAAGCCTATAATATAGGTATACAAGAAACAGAAATCCTGAAAAAGGCTAATTCATTAAATATATTACCTGTGGATCATGAAGATATGAACTAAAATTTTTAGATTTGTTTTGGAATCCCATATTAAAAGAACAAGGAACAAAAGAATGCATATATCGAAATAATTTCACCAATAAAAAATTATTTAATCAACATTATATTGCTAATTTCGGAATCTTTGAGAAAAGACTATTTTGGAGATCTCTAATTTGAAATGCTCTGATGTATATATCAAACATTTAAATATTGAAAAAATAAAAATAAATAAAATTGCTTTAATTTTTTGGATTATTCAAATTCCAATGGATGATAATCAAAATAATGAGATATCTAAAGAAAATACAGAATCAAAAGAAAATTCAAACCTCATCAAAGAAAATAATAATACAATTAATGAAACAAACATCATTATAGATAAAATAACAGAGGAAATACCAATCAATAACAATAACACTGAATCAAATGATTCCAATAATAGCAAAATTGAATCAAATAACACAAATGAATCCAACAATACAGAAGGAGATTCCCCAAAAAAGAATATAGTGCCTAAATTGAATGGATTGAATGGGAATGTGATCACATCAAACAGATATATAATGAATACCACAAGAGAATCTTCATCCATAGGTCTATTCATAGAAGAGAAAAAGGATGGAGATAAATATAACTTTTATAAGAACATACACAATCAAAAATACGATAAATTCAATGGACCCTTTTGGACCATCTTGTTGGAGAGGGAGCAACACCTCACCATTTTGGATCATCTCCTCAAAATCGAGAAATTGTTCCAATCCAGCATAGATACAAAGTCCATCCATGATATCGAGACCTTATCTAAATATTCCAAGAATTTATCAAATAATATTGCTTCTATTTTAATGAAGGTTCAAATATATAAATTTTCAATATTTTTTGTATCTTAAATTATATTAATACAAATTGATCCAACATTGATATTTAAATATTTAAATATTCTTAAAATGAAATTTATTGCTTTGAAATTTTATTGATTTTTTGCTCATATTCTTCAAAAAAAAAAAAAAAAGGTTAAAGAATTTTCGGAGATTGGGGACAAAGATGAATACGAGTGGATTAACAAAAGAATGAAGTCGACGCTCCAGGCAGTGAATTTCATCATCTCTTCTTCTAACTCGGTGGTCGATAGCAGTTTGTTGGAGGAAATCAAATACAGAATCAATTACGTCGTACAAACCCTCCAGGAAGTTTCCAATAGGAACATTGTAAATCCCAAACAATCCAGAAAAAAATCGGACACTTCTTTAATGGTTGTTTCTCAAGTAAAAAATTCTTTTTTTTTAAAAAATAAAACATATAAAATTCAAAAAATTTATTAAACATTATATAAAAATTAAAAAAAAAAAAAAAAATTAAATTAGATAACAAAAATTTACATAACAATATTAAAACAAAAGATTTTTGAGAAATTTTTTTGGGATTTACATTTTATTTAAAAATACATTTTCTTTTCATTTTTTTTCTTCAAAAAAAATTTGTTTTATAAATCATTTTCAATTTTATTTTCATTTCTAAATAAAAAAAAAAAAGGAAAGTTTGTTAAAGCCTGCATTGCCTCCAAAGAGAAGATCAGACACCAAAAAGAAACCATCCCTTGTCAACCTGCTCATCAAAGATAAGAAAGAAAGCAACATGGAGTCTCTCAACCAAAGCATCCTGGGTAACCAGTACGAGAAAGACTCTCCCAAAAATATTTTGAAGGCCATCGTCTATATCGTCGAAGATCTCAACAATAATTTGATGGGGAAATCTAGCACGAGTAGACAAAATGTCACTTTCAACACTCAGGGTTTCTCTGTAAAAATTTTTTTTATTTTATTTCACCTTTTATCTAATGTAAATCTTTATTTGGCTTTAAATTTTATTTTTTTTTATTTTTTATTTTTTATATTTTTTATTTTTTATTTTTATTTTTATTTTTAGTTTTATTTTAGTTTTATTTTTATTTTATTTTTATTTATTTTTTATTCATTTTTATTTTATTTTTTATTTTATTTTATTTTATTTTTATTTTATTTTATTTATTTTTATTTTTATTTTTATTTTTATTTTATTTTTATTTTATTTTTTATTTTATTTTTATTTTTATTTTATTTTTATTTTATTTTGTTTTCATTTGATATTTTTATTTTTTATTATTATTTTATTTTATGATTTTATTTCAGAAAATTTTGAACAAAAAACTGGAAGAGTTAAAAATCGATGACCTACCTCAACGTAGACTCAATCAGCGGAGAAAGGACCGAGTGTTCAACCACCTCCTCAAGCTGATCGAACAAACCAACCTCCTCAGTGCTAGCCAACGACGGGGACTGGGTGGAAAATGGAGATCATCTCATCTCCTCTCTCTCATTGAGTCTGCTTACTGGTTCTCTTCTCTTCTCCTGATTCCGTCGTCAATTTGCCTATTTCTGTAGGGATTATTCTTCTACGGGGCTCATATTGAGGATCAGATCACTATTGAGAAGATTCTTTCTCCCTTTCGAAACACAGTAACCCTTTTTTTTCAATTTTTGAATATTTTTTTCATTTGTTTTATTTTATTTTTTTTTTCATTTTTTTTTCTTTTTTCTACAATTTATTTCTTCAATTCCATTTTCATTTTTATTTATACTTTTAATTACAGGCCTGTTTAATATTTTCTTTTTAATTTTAATTTTATTATTTTAATTTTAATTTTTATTATTTTAATTTTAATTTGTTTTTATTTTAATTTTATGATTTTAGTTTTAAATATTTTTATTTAAATTTTTTTAATCTTGTTTTCTACAATTTTTGTATTTCATTAATTCCGTTTTCATTTTTTTAACTTGTTTTAATTTGATTTATGATTTTTTTTTTGATTCTTTTTTTTATTTCATTTTTTTTAGAAAGTTATAAGGAGGAAGATATAGCAAAGTGATGTTTGATGTGTACATAGAAATCCCTGGCACCTTGGAAAAATTCGAAAAAATGAAACTTTTCATCTACGGAATGATGGAATCCATATTTAATGGTAAATTTAAAAGATAAATAAAAAATGATAAAATAAAAATATTATTAATATAAAATAAAATAAAATTAAAATTTTTAAATTTTTAATTTTTTTTTTTTGGATTAAAAAATGATAAAAATACAAAAAAATAAATTATAAAAAATAAAAATGAAAAAATGAAAAAATAAAAAAATGAATAAAAAAAATAAAAAATAATAATGTAAAGATAAAAAATAAAAAGATATTAAAATATTTTTAAAAATTTATTAAATCATTTTTAAAAAAGAACAACTGCCTGAAAAAATATTTAATGTTTTGGAAATCCACCAAAAATTTGAGGGAAATTCGGGTGCTTTTTATTTGAAAGATTTGTGCTCCGTTCTTCCTAAAGAACATGAACAAATTGCCAAAGAATGTCTGCCTCATTTGCAGTCTCTGTTTGATCAATACAAAGGTTGGAAAATAAAAAATTAAATATTTTTATTTATTTATTTATTTTTTATTTTTTTATTTTTTATTTTTTATTTTTTATTTTTTATTTTTTATTTTTTATTTTTTATTTTTTATT
>JAMYWO010000019.1:104525-180034 GCA_024220525.1 Cochliopodium minus | reverse complement strand
TTTATTTTTTATTTTTTATTTTTTATTTCAAATTTTTTATTTTTTATTTTTTATTTTTTATTTTTTATTTTTTATTTCAATTTTTTATTTTTTATTTTTTATTTTTATTTTTTATTTTTATGTTTTTATGTTTTGATTTTTTTATTTTTTTATTTTTTTATTTTTTTATTTTTAATTTTACTTTATCTTTTTCAGACTTTGAAGTCACAATGTTCATTAAAGAACCCTTGAAGATCTGTTTTCTGTAGATTTTCTCTTCTACAGTTCCGCAGGTGATTAAACGGTAAATGACAACGTCTTTCTTTTGTCCGATACGATAAACACGATCCTTAAAATAGGAAAAATAAAAATTTAATTAAAAAAAATATAAAAAATATCAAAAATAATATCAAAAATAATAAACGTAATCAATGAAAATAAACGTTTATTACGAAAATAAAAGAATGGAAATAATTTTTTTTTTTTACCACAACTTGATCATCTACAGTATTCCAAGAAGGATCCAAAATGAGAACTCTATCAGCACCTACTAAAGAAATACCAAGCCCTCCAACTTGGGTGGTGACCAAGAAAGCGAAGATAGAGGGGTCTTTGTTGAAGGTGTCGATTCTTTCTTGTCTTTCGGAGGTGTTGGAGATGCTTCCGTCAATGCGGAGATATTTCAGCCCTTTTTTCTCGAGCAGTTGCGATGCCATGTCCAACATTTGGAGCGATTGACTGAAAACACAGACTTTGTGACCTATTAAAAAAGAATTGTATTTAAAAAAAAAAATTATTCAATTTAAAAAAAGTAAAATAAAAATCTACAAAAAAATAATGAATAAAAAGTAGAAATATGACGAGAATATTTTTTTTTTACCTTCACTATTCAAGTTGGTAAACAAAAAGTCAGCAAATTGGAGTTTGGTAGATTGATGCAACTCCTCCAAAAATTGTTCGTCTTTGTCGTCAGTGGTAGGCTTTTTGAGCTGTTGGCAAATGTCTTGAAGTTCTTCTACGTTGTTGACACCTGTTTGCAAAAGTCTTGGATGGTTGCAAATCTTCTTGAGAACACCAATGGCAGCAAGAGGAGATCTTGTCTTGTTCAAGATTTCATTGATGTAGTCTTTCTTGTCGAGGAACTTCTTGTAAATTTCGATCTGGACATCGCTAAGTTTGAGCCAGACTATCAGATCGTTTTTGCGACCAGAAACACGAAAGTTTTCAAAGTTGGATCTAAAAAAAAAAAATGAAATAAAGAATTTTTCAATTAATTTAAATTGATTCAAAAAAAAAATTTTAAAAAAAATATACTTGTCGTTTATTTCGGGCTTAGGTATGTTGTTTGAAAACACATCACATTTTTTTCTTGCAAGAAAGCAAGGAGTGATGATTTGTCTCAAACTGTCCACAGTTTCTTCTCCGATTCTCTTTTCTTCATCAGAAGCGTTTCTTCTTGTTCCAATCACAATTTTCTCTTCGTATTTTCTCAGAAAAGAAGGATACTTTGCTTCAAGGAGACCTGGCTTCACGAAATCGAAGAGAGACCACATTTCTTTGAGTTTGTTCAAAATGGGTGTACCTAATTTTAAAATAAGATTATTAATTTTTAATTTTTTTTTTAAAATTTTTTTTTTTAAAAAAAAAAAAATTGCCAGTCAACAAAATTCTTCTTCTAGAATCGATAGATCTGATAGCTTTTGAAATCTTGCTGCTAGGATTTTTGATTTTGTGTCCTTCGTCACATATGATGTAGTCCCAATCAATTCTCTCCCCTTCGTTTTCAGCCAAAGAATCAGCACTGGTCAATAAAGTACCATAAGTGGTGATGCAGACACCTCCCTTTTCTAAAATCTTCTCGAGCTCTTCTGTTCTTTTCTTTTTGGTTCCGTGGTAGACAACAACTCTGACCTTAGCCCATTTCTCGAGCTCCTTACACCAGTTCTCCTTCACCGAAAGAGGGATGGCAATGAGGATCTTTGACGCGAGAGAAGATTTGAGTAAACCTCTGACAAAACTGGATATTTGAACTGTTTTTCCCAAACCCTTTTGAGAATGAAAAATAATAAAAATTGATTTTTTTTTTTTTTTTTTTACCATGTCATCTCCTAGTATTCCTCCACCATCTTTCATTTCTTGGATGCTGCACAACCACGAAATACCCTCCTTTTGATAACCAAACAGCTTATCGAAGACTTCTTCTTCCAACTTAAACTTTCCTTTGCAGTAGTTCTTTCCCTTCTTTTCGAATCCATAGATGCTTTTAGGTTCTTCTTTCTTTTCAACTATCTTAGGAGGACGTGTATCTGTTTTTGTTTTTTTGGGTGTTTCTTTCTTTACCGGAGATTTTTCATCAATTTGAGTTTCTTCTTGAACAGATGTGTTTTGATCGTTGACTGATATGTTTTGATCTTCTTGTTGATTTTCTTCTCCTGTTTGTTCGCTTGGAGCTTCATCATTGATGTCGACGAGCAAATCGCTGAAACTTTCGTTTGCTCCAAGATTTGGATGATCATCTTCTTGATCTTCTTGATCGCTTGTGGCTTCTTCCCTTACCTCTTCCTCTTCTTTTGGTTGATCTGTTTCATTGTCTTCGTTTATAGTTTCCTCATCAACGTGTTCCTCTCTTGTTATTTCTTCTTTGACAGATGTGTTTTGTTGAATTTCCTGATCTTTTGGGGTCTCTTCCTCTTCTTGATCATCAATTTGTATTTCTTCTTGAACAGATGTGTTTTGATCGTTGACTGATATGTTTTGATCTTCTTGTTGATTTTCTTCTCCTGTTTGTTCGCTTGGAGCTTCATCATTGATGTCGACGAGCAAATCGCTGAAACTTTCGTTTGCTCCAAGATTTGGATGATCATCTTCTTGATCTTCTTGATCGCTTGTGGCTTCTTCCCTTACCTCTTCCTCTTCTTTTGGTTGATCTGTTTCATTGTCTTCGTTTATAGTTTCCTCATCAACGTGTTCCTCTCTTGTTATTTCTTCTTTGACAGATGTGTTTTGTTGAATTTCTTCATTCTCTGTTGGTTCTGCATTAACTTCCTCTTTATTTTCTTCCTCACGATCCTTTTCTCCACTGTTCCTCTCTTCCTCAAATTCCTCCTCTAATCCAAGTTTATTTAGTTTCTTTTTAAATTTCTCAATTTTGATATTCAACTTTTCATATTCAGGACGGATGCGCTGTGCTCTCCTGTAGAGTTTCATAGCAGTGATATAATCAGATTTATTCGTACATTTTCTTGCAAGTTGGATATAGAGATTGAATTTCTTTCTATCGTCTTTGGACATGCTTGATTGTTCTTTTTGTTCCACTGGTGCTTTTTCCTCTTCTTGAACCTCTTCTTGATGTTTTGTTTCTGCTTCTTCCTTGTTTTCTTCTACTTGTTCCTCTACCTGTTCTTGTTCCTCTTGTTCCTCTTCTTTTTCTTGCTGTCCTGTTTCTGCTTCGAGTTCCTCTGCCTGTTCTTGCTCCTCCGCTTTTTCTTCTTGAACCTCTTCTTGATGATCTGTTTCTGCTACTTGTTCGACTTCCTGCATATCTTCATTTTCTTCGCCAATTTGATTCTCATCTTGCTCTACTTCTAAGTCAATGTCTGCCATCTTTTTTGGTGAGAGTGTTTTTCTATAATCTTTCATTTCATCTTGCCCAAGGATTCTGTATAAACTTTGTCTCAATCTTGCTGGTGTAAGATGCTTTTTGATAGGAATGTTTTCTTGTTCATTCTCCTCTGATGATTCTTCATTCTCCTCTTTCTCTTCTTCTTCCTTTTCTCTGATATCTAGTTCATCCTCCTCAACATTCCCTCCTTCATCATTTTTTTGCTCAAATTCTGGATCTACCTCAATATAGAATGATTTATTATTCTTCCCTTCATCTTCTTGTATCCCTCCATTAGTAATTTCATTATTCTCTTCTTCAATATCAATCACCCCCTTTACTTCTTGATTATCATTCTCATCTATCACAACTTTCATTGTATCAATTTTCTCTCCTTCAAATAAAATTAAAAATTGATAAATCAAATGAAAGGAATATTTCATTAAATAATTCTTTATTACCTTCTTCTATTGTATTAAAGCTATTATTCTCTTGCATATCATTCTCCTCTGCCACATGGACAGTAAATTCTTGCGCAAATGGGTCTTCTTCAAAATTCTCTTCCATTTTTTTTTATTTTAATTTTTATTTAAAAATATATTTTACAAAATAGAGCGCCAAACACTTAATTAAAAAACTGAAAAATTTTTAATTTGAAGATGAATTGAGTCAATTTTTAAGGTATTTTCAAGGATATTTTCCATTTAATAACAAGACCCTGAGATATCTTGCACAAAACATCATTTGAATAGATCCAATAATAAAAAAAAAATGAAGTTCAATAAATCAATTTTTCAAAGCTATTCATTTGGAAAGAATTTTTTGAATCATTCTCTCAGAGCAGGCGAAAAATGGAGAATGAGTGTTGGTATGAATAGATGTGGTAATGAAGATGGTCCTCTTCATGATTTGCCTGATTGGAGTTTTGCTGATGGAAGAAAGGCACCAGTTACTCCTAAACAAGCCAAATGGATAAGAAAAAGAATAAGAACCAAAAAAACTTTAGAATTTATGTTTAGAAGAGCACGCGAATATGAACAAACGAAAGAGCATGTGGTTCTATATAAGATGAATAAAATTAGAAATAAAGACAAATGATCAAAAGCAAATAAAAAATAAATTATTATATAATTGCATCTTATTTCTCACATTTTATTTCTATCATCATAATTTTTTAAAAATGATCCTTCAATAAATTATCTTGATTCATTTTTGGGTACCTATTTCTTTATTATTCACTATAAAATATGTTTTTTGTTTATTTTTTCATTTTGATTATGGCATCATACAACATATAAAGAATGTTCTTAATTTAATTCAAATTCACTTAAATTTGTCTTTTGTTCTTCAACAAACTCTTTGCACTATCATAAAATTAAATTAAAAATAAAAAAAAATTTTGCTCAAAAACATTCCAACCATATTTCAAAAATGAATGAATCTATTTACAAGGATATTTATGGAGCAATAGACAAGAATCAGGCTCAAAAGATTATAGATGAAATGAAGGATCCTCATCAAGATTTAATACAAAATGCAAAGGAAATATTTCCATTCTTAAGTGTAGAGAAAATATCAGAGATATTGAAGAAGAACAATTATTTTATGGACAATGCAATAAATGAATTGGAAGAGCACAATGTAAAATATGAAGAGAAGAAGCAAGCAGAATTATTTCAAGAGAAAAATAAGCTGAAAGAAGAGAAATGCAGGAAAGAATTGGAAGATTTCGCTGAAATCTTCAACAGTATAGATCCAGAGAGGATAAAGGAGATCTATATCGCTAACAACTTTGATCTGTTAAAGACATCTGAAGAATTATACGAATTGGTGAAAGAAAATGAGAAACAGAGCGAAGAATTGTTGAGCAATGATATCAACAAGAGAAAGGAGAATATGTTGTTGAATTTCTTGGAAGTATATAAGAATTTGACACGAGATGAAATTACTCAAGAAATAGAGAATAATGACATGTTCTTCGATAAGATCGATCCAATCTTACATCAGAAGAGCATCAAGAGATATCTACACACACTCATCGCCAAATTCAAGAACAATCTCAGCAAGGAGGAGATAGAGCAGCAATTTAAGCTCGCCAATTACAATTATGAAAACACCATTACCAATTGCCTTCTCATCATCAATAAGAAGAATAAAGTGGAAATCAAAGAGAACAACAATGTTAAGAATGATGTAAAACCAACCATCCTTAATAAGATTTCCATCGAAAATTCTTCCGCCCAACATGATAAGACTGATTCTTTCACTTTCGAATACGATTCTGAGATGAGAGAGAAATCCAAGATGATCTTCGTCAAATTCAACGAGAATGAGAACCATGAGAAGCTCGAAGTGAAGGAGAAGATCCGCCAATCGATCAAGAACCATCTCCAGAAGATCAATACCCTTCCAACCAACAATAAAAACAACTTTGACAAACAAATTAATGGATCCTCCACTGAATCATCCCAAGATGATAAAATCTCGATTTCTTCGGAGATTAAAGAGAATAAAATTCACGCTAAAATTAATTTCCCTGAAAGCAAATATTACTGCTACATCGGATTCTATGTCAAGGGCGAATCCTATTGCATCCAATTCGATTATCTCTACAATCTCAAAAACGAGACCTTCATCGTCGACAAGCCCTCCCTCAACGGAGACTACGAATTCAGACTACACAACAAGAGCTCCTTCCTCTCCTTCTACGGTTGCTGCTTCATCAGTGATCCTGTCACCGTCGACGATAAAGATATCCTCCTCTTCGAGAAGAATGACAAAAATTTGCTTGTTAAATGGGAGATCCATTCTTTTGATCCTTTGAAGAGAGATGCTTATGTTGCCCTTTATTTGGAGGAGGAGAACAGACCCAAATTTTATGTTGATTGGAATTGGGTCAAGAGTTCTGGTGGTTCCCTCTCTTTTCGTCTCCCCAAGGTTTCTGGTTCTTACCAGGCTCATGTTTATATCGGCAACAACAGGCACATCTCCTCTTCTTCTGTTTATATCATTTGATTTTTGTGTACAGAAAAGATAGAAAATAAAAGTTTGGTCTTTAACTTCTTTTTTTAATAGTTTTTAATAGATAAAATAGAATTTTGCAAAATTGTTTTTGAGAAAAGAAAGAATTGAGGAACATCTTTGTTAACAACCTTTTAATAATTCATTGATCTAATGACAATGAACAAAATAGGTTTTGGTATTTTGAAAGAAGAAATCCTTTTCAAACACAACACAAGCTTTATTACTCTGTCTTTAAATTCTTTTGGAAAATATTTATGCTCTTCTGGAGACCAATCCTAATAAAATAAAAATAAAAAGTGATGACCAAAATAAATGATTTATCAATAAAATCAAAATTAAATTAAAAATATAAAAATCTATAATTCAAAATAAAATTTTTGTTACAAACGAAAGAAGATTGTTTTGAATCAATTTGATTTCATCAAATTCAAGTTTGCAAGCAATTTTTTTGTTAGTTTTTTTTCCAAATCCTAATTGAAAATTTTCTCCACTCCCACAAACAAATATTTCTTTGTTTCCTTAAAAAAAATATATCATAATAAATTAATTATCAAATAAATTTATAAAAAAAATAAAAATTTAAATTATTTTTTACTGTTAACGAAAATAGAATGAAAATATCCAGTTGTAATGAAAGAAATGTTTTGAAGATTAATTTTTGTGAAAGATGAATGATTATTATTATTTCCTAATCCAAGTTGTCCATATCCATTATTACCACTTCCAAAAACTTCTCCATCTCCTAAAAAAATGATATTTTTTTTATATTATTTTAAAATATTTTTTGTTTAATTTTTTTTTTTTTTGATTCAATTTTTTTACTTGTCAAAATGAAAGTAAAATAATCTCCACCACAATGAACAGAAGAAATGTTTGGAAAAGAGTTTATTGTATGTATTTCAAATGTATCATTTTTATTTCCAATTCCTAATTCTCCATCACTATTGGATCCAAAACATTTCAAAATCGTATTTCCTTTTTCTTCTCCTTTTTTATCATTAAAATGAAATTATTTTATTTAGATTTTATTTTATTCAAAATCTCATTTTTTTTTACGAGTTAGAATAAAAGATGAAAAATATTCACAAGAAATAGAAAAAATATTTGGATCTGTTAATAAAAGACGAGGAACATCTAAAACACTAACGTTTTGTTCAAATCCACATTGTCCAAAATTATTATTTCCCAACACCCATACTTCTCCATTTTCTTTTTTGTTTTAAAATTTTATTTTAATTTTTTGTGTATAATTTTATTTTAATTTTATTTTAATTTGATTTTATTGATGTTTTCTAAATTATTTTATTTACTTTTTAAAAACAAAGCATGGTCATGTCCACATGAAAAAGAGAAGACATTATCAATGTATATTTCTGTAAAACCATCACTTTCTAAATCAAATACATCCCAATATCCACTCCAATATATTTTCCCATCATCTTTTAAAAAAAAATAAAAATCTAATTGAAAAATGAATCTAAATGAATAAATAAAAAAAAAAATAAATGAGAAAATAAAATAATAATTTTTTAAAATCTATACCTTCCAAACAAGATTAAAAAATTAAAAAAATATTGAATAACAAAAAATATTCAATATTTAACAAATAAAAAAAAATGATAATAAAATAATATTTCAAAATTTAAAATAATAAAATAAAAAATTTTGTTAAAATAAATTATTGTCAAAAAATAAAAAATAATTTAAAAGAATAAAAAACAAAAAAATCAATTAACAAAAATAAACAATTAAAAATCAAATAACAAAAAAAACAATTAAAAATCAAAAATTTTTTTCAAAAAAAATAAGATTGTAAACAAAATAAATATTAAAAATGATAATAATAAAAAAAAATAAGATTAAGATTACCTTTTTGGATAATAATGTGAAACTCAGAAGCACAAATTTGAGTAACATTCGAAGAAATGATTGTAAATGTTGATAAATTTGTTTTGTTATTTTTTATTCCTAATTGTCTTCTATTATTTTGACCTAAATAAATACAATAATAATTAAATAAAAACCATTTGATTTGAAAGAAATTACCACATCCATACAAATTTCCATCCACTAAAAAGTTTTTTCAAATAAAAATAAAATAAATTCAAATTTAAATAAAAAATAATAAAGTTAAAATAAAAAAAAAAGAAATTACTTTCCAAATAAAATGAACTATAAAATCCCAATACAATAGATTTTATTTTCGGATTGTTCATTATTTTAGTTGGTGTTTGTACATGAATTCTATTTCCTGTTCCACATTGTCCATAAGTGTTATTTCCAAATGAATAAACATCTCCATTCTCTAATAAAATTTAAAAATTTAAAAATTTAAAATTATATTTTTTTTTTCATAATAAATTTTATTTACCTTTCAAGAAAATATTGTGATGAGAAAAACAAGAAGTTGAATTTTGTTTCATTTTCTAAATTCTTATTGGTTTATTATTAGTTTATTTGAATATAACTAAAAAAGAATCTTAATTTTCATTCAATTTGCTAATATGAAAAGTCAAAGATATTTTATGGATTCGTATTTAAATCATTATATTTTATGGAAAAGGCAATATTATCATAAAAATATACCTATGATACAAACTAATTTTTTTTTTATTAGGGAATTTATTTATTATGTAAAATTAAAAGGAATAAACGAATTATAATTTTAAAATTTAAAACACTTTTAAATTTTTAATTTAAAAGTTAGATTAAATGATCTTTTAATTATGACCCGAAAGAAGATTTAATACAAAAAGTTGAGAGCATTCTCGATGTTAAAGTTGGTTGCTCTAAGGGCCTCCAAACTTTTTTTCTCATCGAAACCCATGCTGATCAAACTTTCCAAAGCGCTTTTTTGGGTGGAGGTCAGTTGTGTGGAGGAAGTGTTGTTGGTTGGCTTCTGGAGCGTTGGGCTAAATCAAAAACAAAAAAATAAGGAAAATTAATCAACCATTTAAAAAAAAAGAAAACAAAATAGTTTTAAAACAAAATAAATAAATAAATAAAAAATATAAAAAATAAAAAAATAAATAAAAAATAATTTTTTTTTACTTGGAAGTGTTAGTGAGTTTTTTGAAGAAGTCTTGATGAGTATTCAACAAGGAAGGGTTGGTGGTGGTGATGGACTTGGCAATATCCTGCAAAATGTTGAGAGGAACTTTGGAGTTGAGGTAGAGGTACAAAAGAAGGGAGAAATCTGATAGACCTAAAAAAAATAAAATTAAAAAAAAATTGAAAATAATTTATTTATTTTAATAGTTTACCTTGGAACAATCCTTTCTTCAAATTGTTGGTTACATAATTGTCGTTTTGGACATCATCGTTTCTGTTTTCCTTGGGAAAGGTGTTACTGGCGAAAAGAGGGGAAGACTTTTTAGGGATGGAGTCAGCAAGTTTGATGAAGAAGAACTCTGGAGGGAAAGAATCTCCCTCATTGGCTTCCTTTTGGATTTTTGGTGCATATTGTTTTTCTCCTAAAAAAGATTATGGAATATAATTAAAACAATAAATTACAAAATTATTTTTAAAAATTTTTAAAAATAATTAATTGACCTTTGTAGTCTTCCACGGTTGAGGTGTACAAGATTCTAGGAACGTAGTTGGTTTTACTCTTTCTCACTTCCAAAACGCTAAAGTCCTTTTTGTTGGCCCTGATGACCTTCTCGCGCACGAGCCATTCGCATTGGTTGGACACTTGGAAGGAGCGGGTACCAAGAGAAACCTTTAATCAAAAAAAAAAGAAAAACACAATAAGTAACAAAAAAGAAGAAATAAGATATAAATTGAAAAAATTTTAGACCCTCCAAAAAATTTAAAATAAATGGGTGAATATAAAATGAAAAATAATGAACAAATATAAAATTAAAAAAAATTTTGATTGAAAAAAATTTTGATTGAAAAAAGTTAAACAGGTTTACCACTTTCTTTTTATTTTCAACGATTTTAATATCCTTGTTATCTTTGTTGTCTTTAGGAGGTTCTTCGTCTTCATCAGCAATACCAGTGACCATGACAGAAACGAACTTGGAACCAAACTCCCCAGAAGTAGATTGTTTGTTGGGGTTTCTGTAGCTGTTTTGGAATTTGGCAGCTTGTATGTACTCGGGTCCACTCACCAAGTAACCGTTGTCGATGGATCTCGAGACAATTGTCTCTTTCTTCTCGTTTATTTCGATAGCTGTGAAGATCATACCAATCTGTTAATAAAAAATAAATGAACAAAACCAAAAAAAAATAAAGAAAGAAATAAATAATAAATAAAAGAATGAAACAAAAACTATCATTGAAAATTTAATGAGAATAATTGTGATGAATGTTAATTTGAAAAGAAAATTAAAAAAAAAAACTAATTGTATCGTTATTCGTTATTAAATAAAATTTTGGTTACTCTTTCAAGTCCAAATAACTTGGCAAACTCGTCAACTTTGTCTTTGTTCTTGTCATCCAAAAGTTTAGATCCTTTCTTGGAGTTTCTTTGAGGAGGCTCGTAAATGGCCTCTACAACAGCCCTGACACCGAGAGGAATATAAGGATCTGGAATATACTTTCCGAAAAGAATTCCTATTCTTTGGTTTCCAGTATTTCTCCAAGAACCAATGAATTGTCCTTTTATTTGATAATATTGTAATAAATAAATGTTTTCAAACTTTGTCAACAAGAAATTTTATTTTACCTACAATGTCGGCGCTTTGAAAAGAGACATGATCGACATGTCTATACTCCTAAAAAATTAAACAAAATATGAAAAAAAATTAAATTAAAAAAAAGAGATTTTTACTTGTCCAGTTGGAAGAACGGTTTTAGGTTTTGCCACGTGGGTTTTTGGAATGATATAAGTCTCTTCCTCGATGAAATATTTGTTAGTTCCCGCACTTTCTGTTTTCATCCTTAACCATGAGTGGAAGGGGATGTGCGCAATTCCTTTGTTAGATTTCCAAGGTTCGACTTCTCTGAATCTCCAAGGAGGTAAAGGCATACATTCTATGCATGCTCCGTTGTTTCCATGTCTTCCACAACTAGTTAATAGGTGAAAAAAATTTTGCTTAATTATTGCGATAGATTTTTTTAAAATTTATAATGAATATATAGTATTATTTCAACAAATGAGTTTATGTTTATATCAAAATATAATTTGTGAACGAATAATTATAATTTTACTATCTTTCATCTCTTTTTCTTGGGATCATCGCTTTCTCTTTTGATAAGATTTCATCTACATAATGATTCTCAAATTTCTTCTTTGGTTGCTCGATAGAGCTGTTTTTTTCTTCGATCACTATCTCTCTTTTTGGAGTAGCTTTGAAAATACAATATAAAAGAACTCCCCTCCTAAAAACAAAGATAAAATAATTGTTTATCATTTCACTGAAATGAAAATGGGTTTTTTTACTTGATATTTTGGGAAGATAATGTTGCTTTATTGTCTAATAATTTTGATCCATTTCTTTCAAATGATAATTCTATATTTGATGTTTCTGTTTTGAATTCTTTAGACACCTAAAAATTTTTTTTATTGTGACATTAAAATTTTTTTGTTGAATAGAAATTATTTATTACTTGCTCTTTCAACCATAAGATGGTTTCATTGGATGGCGCATTTATTCTTACTTGTCCTTCTGATGATTGAATTCTAATTAGCTATAATGGTTGGAATAAAGGGAAGATAAGAAAAAAATCAAATATGTTTTGATTATTGCCTCCATTTTTATGATGATTGATTTAATTAAAAGTGTTAATCTTTTTTCAATTTTTTTATTTATTTGTAAAGAATTTGATTTTTTTCTTTGTTTTTAATAAAAATCATGATAAGTAATAAATGGACAAACCATTTCCAGTTTAATTGAGTAATTACTCAATCAAATTTTCTAAATTTTGGAAAATAAAAAAAAAAGCAAAAGATAGATTCATAATAATCAGTGAATTCTTGGAAATTAATCCAAGATACTTTATTTATTCAATCCACTTTTGAGCAGGTGATTCTCCAATCTCTTCTTCATCTCGGATTTATTTCCATTGCAGGAGAGATTGAATCTTTTTAATTCCCTCTTTAAATCGGATATTTTCATTGTTTCTGTATCTAATAGTTGAGATGATTGGGTATTCATTGAAAATAGATTAAAGGATATAGGTTCTTCCTCATAATCATCCAATTTTAATTCGATATATTCCTCATTTTTTTTTCTTTTGGGATCAGATGGTCTATTATACGCATTTTCTTTGTCATCTTCTTTCATTATATTCATTCCATTGAAGAATTTTTTTTCATAAGGCCTGAATACCCTCTTTAATTTATTGTCGGGAGAGATTTTGAAGGTTTTTATTTCTGGATTATTATTGAATTGGATTTTCTTTTTGGGTACTTTTTTTATTTCTTTGTTATTGTCTGTGCTGGAATTCTTCAAAATAGAATTTCTCATTCCAAATTTTTTTTTTGAAACAACGTATTAAAAATTAATTCAAAAAATTGAGCCAAAATATTAATTTATTTTTTGAAAAAATTATTTAAGGCTGTTAGTCGAAAATGAATTTGGTAAGAAAATCCTATTGCTCAATTTCCAAGAAATGGTCGAAATAAAGATAGAAATTTTCAAATAAATTGGAATTATAAAAAAAAAATTTGAATGAAAGAAACCATGGAATACAAATTTAAATCTGAGATAAAACAGATTGAAAATAAAGGGATTAAAATAGAAATAGAAGAAGGAGAAGATAATAATGAAAGTAAATTTACAATAGGACATTCTTTGGATCATAAACCAACAAAAGCAATTATGTAAATTTCTCAAATTTGAAATAAATCAATATATCAACATATTAAATTAGATTCTGCCATGGATTTCGACCAGAAAATACAAAGGTAAATAATATTTGAAGATCTTATTTTAATTTGCTTTTAAATTTCTTTTTAGAGAATCACTGGATTCGAAGTGTTAAACAGTTTAAACATTAGGTTGATCAAAGAAGGTTGGCTTGTATCTGCTACATCCTATAGACGTGATGGTCACATACCAAGAGAAGAGGCTATAGAAGATGTTATAACTTTGGCAAAATACATTAGGAGCAAAGTAAAAAAAAAACAAATTTTAAAAAACAATTAAGTTTAAATTTTTTTTAATTTTTAGCACGAGAATTTTGGTATATATTTTTTCAACCTTTCTTATATTTTTTTTATTTAAAAGAATATTTCATTTTGGAGGGTCAAGTAAAACAAAAAATAATTAATTTTTCTTCAATATTAAATTTTTTTCTTTCTTGTTGAATTAGAGTATGGGAGGGGGTATATGTACCCTCATTTCAGAAATGTACTTTGAAGAAAAATTGTTTGACGGATGCATCAACATTGGTGCAGCACTTTACAAAGAGGATAATTTCACGTAAAAATTTTTTTAATCAAAAATTAGTTTAAATTTGTTTTTTTTAAAATAATAACAGATACAATCCTTTAATTCCGGTAAGTTTTATACAAAATATAAACATATTTTTTCAAATTTTCTTTGATTTATTTTGATTAATTTTTTTTAGATCATTTTTATGATCAACGAGGGGGAGACTTATGGCTCGAAAATCAGGGATTACATCAAGAAAACACAAGAACTCAAAGCACATTTCACTCCTGCTGAGTGGACTTTGTAAGCAAAACAAAATGAACTACTTAATTTTATCGACAATTTATCATAATTTTTTCAGAGAAAAAGTTGGCCATAACAAATCAAATGATTTTGAGTAAGAAAAAAAAAATTATTTTTTTTTTTTATCTTTTTTATTTTTAATTTTTTCTAAAGACGTTTCAAAGCAATAAATTTTATATTGAGTTGGATTAAGTTTAACTCAAACATCACCAAAAAAAAATTCAACAATACCATTTCCATACCTCAAAGCCCTTCTCAACTCGAATTCCCCCCTGAAAAAAATCCCAACAAAAAGTTTCTCACCACTGCTGTAGCTACAATCACCGGAGAAAATATTCATGGTCATGTTCTCACTAACATTCAAGTAAAATATAAAAAATACTTAATGAAATAAAATATAAAATAAGAAATCAAAAATCGAAAATAATCAAAAAATAAAGTAAAATGTATATAAATAATAAAAATTTATTCAAAAAAAAAAACTGATTTTTTCATTTTAATTTTTTCAATAGGAAAGCGATTTGGAGACACTAGGGATCAAAATACAGAAAAAATTTTTGATAGAAGTCGATGAAAAGGATTACCAAGTCACTTATTCTTACTATCCTTTTTATGGGATTGAAGAAAATAGTATTTGTGCCTCCATTGATTCCAACGGCTTCTTACAACTATTCATTCTCACTTTTAAGTATGCGAGCATTTCTGAAAATCTAAAGTTGGCAAAAGGGAAAAAATTTTTCATCAAATACTTGAAATAAATTTATTTTTTTTTTTCTTCTATTATTTTTAAATTAAATTAATATTTTCAAAATATAAATATATAAAAAAAAGAGATGATGAATTATCAATTAAATTTTATTTGTTTGTTCCTATTTTTCTTTTTCATTCAAACCATTGATGGGATAACATGCAATATTGTGGATTATGGAGGTAAATTTAATAAATATTTTTTTTTGCATATTCTTGATGAGACAAAAAATTCCAAATTATATAAATGGACTTTTCTTCAATGATAATGAAAAATTCCAAAATTCATTTTTTATTTGGATATTTTTTTAAATAGCAAAGGGAGATGGAAAAACTTTAAACACCCATACAATACAAGCAGTTTTTGACAACAAAAATTGCTCAACAATTATTGTTCCTTCTGGCGTGTAAAAAAAAAAAAAATTTTAACATTTCTTTTTCAGATAATGTCTTCAAATAGATTTTTGACAGGTGGACTCAATATAACAAAATCAAATACAAATTTAGAGATATTGGGGACACTTTTAGCGAGCACAAACATAGAAGACTTTAATGTATAAATTGAAGTTTCCCAATTTGATTTTTTAATTCTAGCCAAATTCAAAATCAATGTAGGTAATTCCGCACATTCCAAGTTATCCATGTAAGTTTAACTGAATGATTTATATTTTATTTATTTATTAAAATCCTAAAATTATTAATCTTAGGTGATCGAGACATTTGTAGTTGTTGCAGATACCAACCAGTGCTTTTGATTTATGGAGTAACAAATTTTTTGTTGTATGGAAACGGTACCATTGATGGTCAAGGAAGTGTTTGGTACAATTGTTAATAAAAAATTTTCGACATTTTTCATCTTTTCTTTAAAGGTGGGACCGATTTCACCAAAAAAAGTTAAAATATGGAAGACCAAGACTCCTGGAGACTATGTACTGTAATTTTACTAAAATTTTTAATGTCACCCTAAAAGGTAATTAATTTTTTAGCTTTAATATTTAATCTAATTATTTTTATTTAAAAAAAATTTTTTTAAAAAAATTTATTGTTTCTGGGACAGTGATAATGTAGAGGTGAGCGGAGTTAGTGTGGTGGCACCATCTAACTCACCTAATACTGATGGGTTTGATCCTGATAGCTCCACTAACGTGTATATTCATGATTGTCACGTGCAAAATGGAGATGGTTAAAAAAAAAAAATTAAATTTTAAGTATATATTAAATATTAAAATTAAAAATTAAAAATGAATATTTAAAATTAAATCTTGTTAGATTGTGTTGCGGTTAAAAGTGGAATGGACGAGACTGGAAGAAGATTTAACAAGCCTAGTGTCAATGTAACTCTCGAGAGGTTAACATGTCTATATGGTGGAGGGTTGTCCATAGGCTCCGAAATGAGTGGAGGAATTGAAAATATTGTGTTTAGGTTCAAATAAAGCTTTTTCTTAAATTAATCCTTAAATTCACAATAAATTATCTTTAAAGAAATTGTAGCGTAAGTAGCTCGAGAGGAGTGACTATTAAAACAGGAATTCTAAGAGGAGGATATGTCAAGGATATATTATTCGAAGATATAATATTTAACAACACTAACAATATCATTGACTTGGAAACTCGTTACGGCCTCAAAAAACGGAATTATTCAAAAAAATTTTCCGAAAAAGACTTTTTTGCCATAATTGATAATGTCACATTTTCTAATTTGTCAGGCAATGGTGAGATAGCGGGAACTTTGATGTGTAAAAAAATAGTTTTAATTGTAAACTTGATTTTTTCTTTTTAATTTGCTTCTTAGGCGACATACTCATCCCTTGTACCAATATAAATATGAAAAACGTAAATTTAAAAACACAAAAAGGGTTCAGTTGTGACAAAGTGAGCGGCTCAACAAATCAAGTCACTCCCAAAATTTGCTATTAAAAAAAAATTTGTTATAAGTAGTTTGGTGATTAAAACCTAACAAAAATTTTAAACTCCTATATTTTCCGAACAAATAATTGTCTGTACTTTTAAAAAAAATTTTTTTTATTTGGAATAATCAGTTTTCCAGTGGAACAACATCAAAATTGGGTTTATAAGAGGACAGTAAGTGAGTGTTCCCAAGAGGAATGACATTTCTGACTTTGAAAGACTCTGTCTGGGAGTTTCTAGACACAAAATAAATTTCTTTGAACTCAAACTCTATGGTCTTCCTTTAAAGCAATATTTAAGAAATAAATGATTGATACAATTTATTATTACCACTTCTCTTGATACATTTTTTGACACCTTCTCGCTTCATTGATGTCAGTGAAATATCCAATTCCTTTAGATCATTGTTTAAACAAATCTATTTGACAAAAAAAAAGTATTAAATGAAAGAATACCAATATGTTCTTTGAAAGAATTTTTAAAATTGTTGGTTTTGTTGGTATTGGGATACATGTTGGCTAAAATAGAATAGATCTTTTGCATTACCCCTTCGACACTTGTTTTGGGGTTTAGATATAAAGTTGCGCTGTTTTTATTTTCAAAAATGTCGATTTTGTCACAAACTACAGTGAATGGTTGCTTATAAAGTATTACAATATTTTTTTTATCGAAAGTGTTAATGTTTTTTTAAACATTCATTTTTTCTTTAAAAACAAATTTTTGTTACTATTTCTTTTAATGCTTCCCTGATCTCTTCACTACATCTTTTAAATTCAGATGGGAGGAAAAATGGGCTCAAGAACTTTTATTCAAAGTTAATAAATAAAAAAGAAAATTCTTTTCTAAAAAAGATCTATACCGTAATATGTGGATATGCTTCTCTTTTTATCTTTTCATTTTTATGTCTTTTAATTTTTTTATTTTTAATTGTATGTATTTAATATTCATTACTTGTTTTTGATTTCCTTTTCATTTAACCGTTAAAAAAATTTGAAGCAGTTTGATTAATTTTTACTAATATTTGTTCCCAATATTCTATGGGTGGTTGAAATATGATACTTGATGACATCACCATCTTATTGTTTACCTATGTTTAAAATGAAAAAAATTAAAAATTGATCTCTTCAATTCAATCATTGATAAAATTCAATGGATATTTTAAATGGAAATACCTCAGAATTTTTCTTCATTTTTTTTTTCAAAAGATTTTTCAATAAAAATTGATCAAGATATTTCTCAAGCATCAGTATCAATATCAAATTATATTAAAGAGTTAATTTTCTTGACATATTAAAATAAAAATGATTTGTTGTTAATTAATTTTTAAAGAAGGAATATTATATTATATAAATTAATAATAAAAAAAAAAAAAAACTTCTGTTGAAATTACCACCAATCAAAGTAACAACTTTTTCAATTCATAATAAATAATATGGGGATAAAGATAATACACAATACACCAATAATCCAATTACCAATCTCTAAAAGAGAATGAACACAACCAATCCATATCCAATTAAATATAAATTGTATTGTTAGTTTTGTATAGTAGCCAACATTCAAAAATAAAAGTAGCCTCTGAAAAAAAAAAATTTATTTCTTTTTAACTAACAAAAATATATATATTTTTTTTTTAGATATGACAACAGTATTCATTGGGAATTTATCCAGAAGAACCGAGACTAAAGATTTGGAACAAGCATTCTCCAAATTTGGAAAATTGAAAAGCGCAAAGGTCATCTCAGATAAGAAATATGGATTTGTAGAATATGATAGTCCAGAAGAAGCTAAAGAATCTATCGAGAAGCTTAATGGATCAACATTGGATGAATCTGTTATCGTTGTAGAAATAGCAAAAGGAACACCAAGAGAAACAAGAAGGGATTCCTATAGAGATTCTAGAGATTACAGAAGAGATTCCTCAAGAGATTCTTACAGGGATAGAGATTCTAGAGATTCAAGATATGGAAGAGGTGGAAGAAGCAATTTCAGAAGCAGAGGTGCATGTTATAATTGCCATGAAGAGGGTCATTTGTAAGAAACTTCATTTCATTTTTTGTAAACTTAACATTGACCTTTAATTTGTTTTTTTAGTGCAAGAGATTGCCATAGATCTCCAAGAAGGTAATATTAAACGAGAAGGACAAATTATTTAAATCTTTCTCAATTATTTCTCGAAAATTTATTGATATTAATGTAAGATTTTTTTTCTCAACATTTTACACGTAATTTTTAATATTTATTTATATTAGATTTTATACATAACAGAGATTCTCGTTATCATCCATACAGAGATGATAGAAGTCCAAGAAGAAGAAGCTCAAGAGATAGAAGTCCGAGAAGAAGCTCAAGAGATAGATCTCCTAGAAGAACTTCCAGAGAAAGATCCCCTAGAGATAGATCTCCTAGAAGAACTTCCAGAGAAAGATCTCCAAGGGAAAGATCTCCAAGAAGATCTCCTAGAAGAAGTCCTAGAGAAGAAAGAAGATATTCTGTCGAAAGAAATAATAATTATTCTCCAAAAAGCAATTAAATCAATTTAATTCATTTTTATAAAAACAAAAAACCCTCTCAATTTTTGCGTGTTGTTTGATGAACAATTTCATGCCTCACTATTTCCACCTCATTCAATTCAAAAAGAATTGTTAGTAGAATCTTCAATAATTTGATTTTCTTTATCATGGTAAATTGTTGTATCATCCAAAAAAAAAATATATAAAAAAAATATATAAGAGAAAAAATGAAAGATCAAATAAAATTTTTAAATATTATTTTATTAATTATCTTTCAAATCGATCAATTGATTTTCGAATAAAGACGAAATGTTTTCATTCTTTTTGATTTCTTTGGTTTCTTTTGTTAACTGTCTTTGAACCAACTCAAAGTAATGTTTTCCTTGATTCAACAACTCTTCGTGAGTACCTCTTTCGGCAATGGATCCTTTGTGCATCACAACTACTTCCGAGGCGTTTTTAACAGTCTAAGGAGGTATTTGAGTGAGTATCAAATGAATTTATTTATGGATTATTTAAAGTTTTTTTACGGAGAGACGATGTGCAATTACCAACACAGTTCTATTTTCCATGGCATTATCTAAAGCTTCATGAACTAAATGTTCACTTTCTAGAAAGTTTTAAAAAAAATGTTAACTTTTTTTTTTTGCATGAAAAAATTAAGGAAAAACATGCCACTATCCAAAGCACTTGTGGCTTCATCCAACAAAAGAATTTTGGGATCTAGGATGAGAGCACGAGCAATAGCTATCCTTTGTTTCTGGCCACCAGAAAGTCTCACACCACGTTCTCCAACCAACGTGTCGTACCCTTGATCAAAGTTAACTCTTTTATTATTTTCAAAAAAAAAAATTTGATAATACAAAATAAAAATTAAAAATAAATTTTACATAAATTCATGTGCGTTTGCTTTCTTGGCAGCCTCGATGATTTTTTCTTCGCTGATGATATGGTTGATTCCAAAGGTAATGTTGTCACGAATGGAACAAGCAAACAAAGTAGGCTCTTGAGAGACGAACCCAATGTTAGATCTGAGCCAGGATGGGTCCATTTCCTTAATGTTCGTTCCATCCAATGTTATCTCTCCATTGACTGGGTCGTAAAATCTTTCCAACAAACTTACGATAGTCGATTTACCAGATCCTTTATTTATTTTTTAAATTTAAATGAAATTTATTTAATTATAAATTTTGTTTATTGTTTTATTTTAATAAAGTTTACCTGATCTCCCAACCAAAGCCTTTGTTTTTTAAAAAAAAAATTATTATTTGAAAAAAATGTTTATTCCAATTATTTGAAAGTAAAGTCAAATTGTTAAAATAAAGTTTTATGAAAAAAAAATAAAATAGAAAAAATAAAATAGAAAAAATAAAAATATAAAAATGTAAAAATATAAAAGTAAAAAATAAAAAATAAAAAATAAAAAAAATAGAAAAAATAAGAATAAAAATAAAAATAAAAATAAATAGAAAAATAAAAAAGAAAAAATTACCACTACTTTTCCTGGTTTCAACTCAATGTTGATGTTTTCCAAAACGGGGTTTTTAGGACGAGAAGGGTAAGAGAAGGTGACATCATTGATTTTGATGTGTCCCTGTACGTTGTTTAAGGTGATTCCTCCTTCGATAGGAATTTTTGGGACTCTGTCCAACAACTGGAAGATTCTTTCTGCTGCACCAATGGCTAAAATATTTTTTATTTTTTTTTTTAAAAAAATTTTTAGTTTATTTCGTTTTTTAATATAAGTTATTTAAAATATTCAAAAAAAATTAAAAATTCTTTTTAATTTTTAAATTAATTATTTTTATCTTTACAAATTTTTTTTATCTTTTATTTTTTAAATTTTTTTTTGATACAATTTTAAATTTTTTTTTTGATATGATTTTTTAAATTTTTTTTTTTGATTTTATTTATTTTTTATTTTTTATTTTTGATTTTTTATTTTTTTATTTTTATTTTTTATTTTTTATTTTAAATGTTTATTTTTTGTTTTTTTATTTTTTTCAATTCTATTAATTTTTTACATAAATTTAATTCATTATATTATTTTTTTACCTTGCATAAACTCTCCGAAAAGACTGGAGATGAAAGCAAAAGCCATGGCGAGAGTGAGGGTGTATAACATGAAGGCGATGAGAGAAGGAGCGCTCATACCTCCCTCTATCACCAACTTTCCTCCATACCACAACACCAACAGAATTGCAGCTCTAACAAAAAATGAAAAAAATATAAATATAAAAAATAAATTAAGAAATTAAAAAATTAATTTAAGTAATTTTTTTTTAGCTTATTTACTGTATTTCATCATTTTGTTTAATTTATTCCAATTTTTATTTAGTTGAATTAGATTTTTCTCATTTTATTTTTATTATAATTATTTAAATTAAATTTATTTGTAATTTAATGAATATTTTTTGAACAATTTTTTTAGAAATGAAAATTTTTTATAAACAAATTTTTATAAACAAATTTTTTTTTATTTTTTATTTTTAAATATTTTTTTTTAAATATTTTTTTTAAACATTTTTTTTGAACAATTTTTTTTGAACATTTTTTTTTTAAATATTTTTTTTAGTATTTTTTTTAAAATTTTTTTTGAAATTTTTTTTTTTTGAAAATTTTTTTTTTTAAAAGTAAAAAATGTTTTACTGAGAGATCAATCCAATACCACCAGCAAAAGCACCACCAGCAATGGAGATTTTTCTTCCGATCATGTAACTGTCGTTGATCTTTTCGGCATACTGAGTTTGTGACTCTCTTTCGTGAGAGAAAGATCTCACCGTTCTGATGCTCGAGAGGGTTTCTTCTGCGACACTGTTTGCCTTTGCGAGATAGTCTTGGAACACTTTTCTATTTTTTTTTTAAATTAATTTTATATTAGTAAAGATTTTTTAATTAATAATTTTTTATGATATATTTTAGATTTTTAATTAATTTTTGATTTTTAGTAAAATATTTTAATTTTAATTTTTTTTTTATTTTTATTTTTATTTTTATTTTTATTTTTTTTATTTCATTTTTTTATTTTTTTATTTATTTTATTTATTTTATTTTTATAAATAAATTTGTAAATAAACCAAATTTTTTTTATTTTACCTCAATTTTTTGATGTATTGTCCGTAGATGACGGCCACGATGACTACGAGAGGCACCACAGAGATCATCACCAAAGTGAGTTTCCAAGAAACCAGAAATAAAATAACGAAAGCACCAAGTGCTTGGACGATATATCTCAGAAACATAGAAATGTTGACGGTTGCTAAGATAAAATAAATAAATAATTGAAATAATTGAAATTAAAATAATAGTAATAATTAAAATAATTGAAATAATTGAATTAATTGAAATAAATAAATAATTGAAATAATTGAAATTAAAATAATAGTAATAATTAAAATAATTGACAAAATAGTAATAAATTAATTAATTAATCACATTTTATTAATTTACCAAAAAATTAAAATGGTAAAGAAATCAAATAAAAAAAAAATGAAATGAAAAATACAGAATAATAGAATAAAAAAAAAAATTTTTTTTTATGTTAATAATTTTGAACGAGATTAGTTTTTTTTTACCTGCATTTTGAATGACTTGTGTATCAGATGCCAATCTATTTTCAAAAAACATTGAGGTAAGTTTTTTCTTTTTTCGTTGTATTTTTTCTTTTCTAAATAAATTACCTGTTGGTGAGCTCTCCTGTTCTGTTTTTGTCGAAAAAGGAAATGTCTTGGAATGTCATTACAGCAAACAAAGTGTTTCTCAATCTAGCAACCTTTCAAAAAGAAAATATTAAAAATAGTCAAAAAAAAGTTTTTAAAGATTTAATAAATGTAAAAAAAATATTCAAAAAAAAAAAATTTAAATATTTTTTTATTAAAATTTTAGATTTATTAAATTTTTTTATTTACTTAAATTTGATTTAATATTTCTAATTTTTTCTTAAACTTTTTTTTAAAATTTTTTTGTTTACTAATCTTTCTCCTGCCAATGTGAACAACCAACTTCTGAAAAAGGTGAAGACACTGCCAACGAAAGAGATGATGAGCAGACCGATGATCGCATCGACCAACTCGCTATAGGAGTGGTTGGTTGCTACTGCCCCAATGATCATACCGAAGTAAGCAGGCATCGCCAAAGTGGCTGCACTTGAGAGTAACAAAGCGATGGTTCCAGCCATGAGAATAGGGATCTTTAAGATGAAATTTAAAAAAAAAAGATGAATATTTTATGATTTTTTATTATTTAATTCATTTAAATTAAAAAATTATTTTCAGAGAAATTCATATTTAAATTTTTTTGTGGGAATTTAAATTATCGATCAAAAAATTTAAAATCTTTTTCTTACTTCTGGAATGGCCAATGATGCCACTCTTTTGAAATTGGCATGTGATGGTTTCTTCTTTTTATCTTTATCTTCTCCCTCTTTCTTCTCATCCTCCACCTCATCATCGAGATCGTCTTCCATCAATATATTATTCCCAACTTGTTGGTAACTGAATCCAACTTCTTCTCCCTCTCTATCTAATGTCTTCTTAGCATAGATGATCTCTGCCAAGCTGAATAAGAATGTCAATCCGCATGTTGTTGCTATCAAAGATATCTCCAATGCTTTTATATCTCTAGGTATGTACAATGCTATTATTATAGCTTTTGTTATTACATATATTATTGATACAACTGGTATTATGAACATCATCGCCTTGATGAATTTCGAGAAGGATTTTCTTACTGACCAATATACAAAAAACAGCAAGATCATCCTTGCCACTGATAGACATATCAAATCAAAGGTCGATCTGTAAAATACAAATTTTGTTATTTGTTGATTGAAGAATCTCTTTATATCTTGATTGAATTCTTGATATCCCTATTTGAATTTTTTTTGAAAGGGAATTTCAAAAAATTTGGAAAGGCGAATAGAATAATAAAAAACGAACGGATATATTTATATTTTTTTGGAAACCATTTTTACCAATACACCCCATACAAAGATCAATATTATCATATCAAAAATACATATCCCTATAGCTGATACTACCATTTTGGCAGGTGCTGATAATGGGATTCTTGGCTCTAATATTTCTTCAGATATTTTCTTTTTTTGATTTTCCAAAGATTTGGGAATATACTCTCCATTGATACTCTCCATTTTTTTTTATTTCATTTGATAAAATAGATCAAAAAAATTTAAAATTATTTTTTTCTTTTAATCACTGAATTAAACTCAAACACCAAAGAATTAGAATTTTTAAAAATAGTTTTAAATCAATATTCTTTAAACAATCTCAAATCCAAAGGGATTTAAAATTTCCCTCTAAGAGGCAACAAAATAATATCCTCAACCATTTAAAAAGTTCCTCAAAAAAAAGTTCCTCAAAGTTTTCTTTTTGATCTATTTTTGAAGGTTTGTTTAATTTATTTACTTTTTATCTTATAAAACAATGGATTTCACAAATAAAAATTGGATACTTAGCAAGAATTCAATAAAAAATGACTGTAATAAACATTTTGGAAATTCGTTTAAATTGATTCATCAGTTTTAAATATATTGAAAATTCAAAAGAAGATCTTCCAAAAGGTAAAAGGTTAGTTGTTAAGTTAAAGCTTATTAATTTCAATAAATAATTAAGATCTTTCTTTGAGTTTTTTATGTCCTAATAATTAATATTAAATTAACCAAATTAAATTCAAAAAAAAAAAATAAAGAAAAATGAAAAAAGAAAAAATTAAAAAAAAAAATAGATATTCAAAATGAATGGCAAAATTGATTGGAACTTTAAATTCAAAAAAGATACAACAGTGAGATCAGATGAGTTTGAGTTGTATGGAGAAAAATTCCAAATTTTATTTGATTACAATGGGATTGATTCCAATTCTGAAGGCTTTTTTTCAATATTTATCAAATGTTCAACTGGAAACTGCAAAAGACAATTATTTGTGGAATCTAATATTACACTCTTCAACTTTAAAAATAAATCAAATAGTATCTCCAAAAAATCTAAGGACACCTTTGGGTTTGAATCACCGAATGTTAGAGGATGGGCTTCTTTTGCAAAAAATAGTGAAATAGGATTTATCAGTGATGGGGAACAGATGAGAATCATTGTAGATTTAAATATTTCCAACATCAACATTAAATTGTAAATAATTTGAATGTTCAATAAAGATTATTTAATGTTAATAAAAAATAAATTGAACATAGGAAATAAATATTTAATTTTTAAAAAGTAATGTCTTCAAGAATACATCACGAATCTAAAAATTCATTCATTTTATAAATAGAAACATCCCTCAAACCAGTATCTTCGTAGACTTGCGGAGTTTTTGATAAATGATGAAAACAAGTTTGAAGAGAAAATAAACTGAAATCAAGATGAGAAATGCGCTTGGAATCTGAAATGAATATTTCAATTTCTTTTTTATTTCTTTTGGTAGAAATCAGCCAGTTTAAAAAATGATCTGCCATCTTTTTTTCGTACAACAAATCTCCGAGAAGAATGACATCCACATCTTGCAGAATTGAGTGAAAATTGTCTTTGGTGATATCCCTCAACAAAATATTTGGTTTGGGTAAATTGTTAAGTTCAAAATTCAATTCAATAGCTAATTGTATTTGATAAGAAAGAAAAAGAAAAATTTTAAAAAAAGTTTTTTTATTTTACCGTTTGTGGCCATTTCCTTTTAAATTCACTTTTTAGAGATTTAAGTGTATTGTTTTTTGATAAAAATAATTACATCTATCTTTTTGAAAGTTAGAAGATTCATTTTAATTTCTGTCGAGCTTTGAAATTGATTAAATTAAATCTTTTTTTTACTTCTGTTGAAATGACTTCTTTTGCTCCTGCTAAAGTTGAACACAAAGACTGAATACCACTCCCAGATCCTATATCCAAAACTATTTTGTCCTGTTTGGAGCAGATATTAAATGAAAAAACCATTTTGTTTCAGTGAAAAAAAAAAAAAAAAATGATTTTACCTTCACTATATCTTTATTCTCAAGGAGGTATTTTGAAACTCCTTGTCCCCCAGACCAAGCAAAGCAGAAATAGGGAAGATAATCGCCAAAAGTATTGGATATTTCCTCCACATCATTGTTTTTCCAAATGGGTGCTTTATCATTGGCCAAATATAACTTTTATAATCAATTGATAAATTAGATATTAACCCTTATCTAATTATTATTTGAATATCAATAACCTTGATTTGAGGGACAAGTGAAGGAGAAATTGGCGAACAATTATTCAAGATCCAATTCCTTGGTTGGAATGATTTATCCAAGAAAAATGGATGAATCCCTCTAAGATTTGGATCACTGGTGAAAATCTTTCTCATTTTTTTAAATTTTTGTAATTGAATATCAATTCAATAATGTGAAAAATTTTGAAAAATTTTTACAAAAAGATGATGATCCCATTTTAAATATTTTCAGTTTCAAGAGAATATCTTGAGTTTATTCACAACCTAAAAAGAAAAAGTAAATTAAAAAAAAAATTGTTCCAAAAATGATTAATGAAAACCAACAAAAATTAATCTTAAAATTGCCAGATAAAGAAAAAGAGGAAGATTATTCTTCAGATGATGATTGGGAGGATAATAATCTTCAAGCAGTACCCAAAAAAATCAAACCCAAAACACCCATAAAGAATAACAATAACAGAAATAATTACAACAATTATGGTAATGATTTCTTTGGAAATCAATTGGATCAATTGAATCAACAATGGAATTACCAATTCCCTCAAAGAATGCAAAATTTCGTTCCAAATATTAAATACACCACTACATTGAGATGTTACCCTCCACATTTCGTTGATGTTCAAAAAATAGCAGAGGGAGATAAAGTACTTTTGCCAGGAACTGTATTGAATGCATTAAGTAAGTGAAAAAGTTTTTATTTAGTATCTTGAGTTGAAAATTGGGACAACAAAACTTTTTTTTGTACACATATTTTATTTCGCAGAATTCTTATATATTCTATGTTCCATTTATCAAATAAAATATTTATCATCAAACTTTTAGCAATATCCAATGCCAAATCACCTTGGTTGTTCGAAATCATCAATCCCAAAAACAAAAAGAAAATATACGGATCAGTGTTGGAATTTATTGCACCAGATGGGATGATATTCATGCCAGATTGGATGATACATTTCATAGATGCGAAAACATCAGGTAAAAATAAATATTTTTTCGAAAACATTTCAAAATATTTTGAAAAAATAACAACATATTGACCAATATATTAATATATATCCTATCAGATAATCTCACAATTAAGAATGTACAATTACCCATGGGAACATATGCAAAATTAAAACCAGTCAACTATGAAGAATTCAATAAATTAAATAATGCGAGAGATTTGCTCGAATCCAAGCTCAGATCATTCGCAACACTGATGAAGGGATCCACCATATCCGTCAACCACGGCGGGACAGACTTCATCTTCATCATCGTCGATCTCAAGCCCGGAGACGCAGTGTGCATCATCAACAGTGATCTGAACACAGAATTTGAACTTCCAGAGGGATTCAAAGTTCCGAACAACGAAAACATCCTCAAAGACAATAAAAACAACCAAAATGGAAAGAAAGATAAATCAGAGGATGATAGTGATGATGATAGTGACAAATCTAGCGAGGAGGACTCTGTTTTTAAGGGACATGGTTATACTATTGGTTCTCCTTCTACTAATTCTCCTGGCATTGGAAATTTGGTCAATGTGGAGACGGTCACTTGTAGGAATTGTGAGAGGAAGATTCCTCAGGTAAGTTATCCCACCCACGAAGTTTTCTGTTCGCGTAACGTTGAGCGTTGCAAGGAGTGCGGCCTTCCTGTTTCTAAGGATAAAATTAGTGAGCATTTCAAAGAGTTTCATGCTCCAATAAAGTGTGATAAATGTTCGATGTTGATGATCAAAGAAATGTAAAAAAAAATATTCAATTTTTATTTTATTGACACTTTAATTTTAAAATTTTTTTTTTAAAAAAAAACAGGCTTGAAACACATCAACTTTTTGAATGTTTAGAAAGAAGTATTGACTGTGAGTTTTGTAACTTGTCTTTCCCTCAAAAATCTTTTGAAGAACATCAGTCTCATTGTGGTTCCAGAACAGAAAAGTGCGATTCCTGCCAACGTCGTGTCAAGCTGAGGGATCTCAACAAACACAAGGAGTCCAACTGTTCCTACTTTCCAAAAGACACTGGTTCTTCCAATCGTTTTGTTACACAAGAACTGGTAATCTGTAACGAGTGTCAACATCCTTTTACTGACATTTCTCAATTAGAAAAACATGTTCTTAAGGAGCATTCTTTTCATCAACCTAAGCCTGTTCCAAAGAAGACCACTACTACCAGCCCTCCTAAGGTCAACAATGATGATGATCTCTTTTTTTGCCATTTCTGTTATGATCCTTTCCAGGCCATTGAGCAGCTTCAGACCCATATCAATGATGTTCATAAGGAGGAAATGGATTTGAATGATGATTAGTTCGATTTTTCATTCTCTTCTTTATTATATTTGTTTAAAGTCTCGAATTTAAAAATAAAAATAAAATAAAAAATGAAATTCAACAAAAAAAAAAAATTTTCATTTTTTTTGAAGATCAATAATTCCATCTTCTTAGATTGAACAATTTCAATATAATATATTTCTTTTATATTTCTCTTAGATTGATCCAATTGAATATATATGGTATCTTGTCTCATATAGGCAAACATGGATATAATCATCTCCAATAAAATTTGTGCACGAAAAAAATAAACTAAATTATAAAAAAAAATGGAAAAAATTTTGAGTTCTTTCCCTCCTATTGAATCTGCTTTTGCATATGGATCTGGTGTATTCCAGCAAAAAGGAGATATAGAAAAATCTAATGTACAAACAAATATATAAAAAAGCTGATAATAAATTTTATTCACACTTTGTTATAATAACCCTTATCAATATCATAGAATATGTTGGATTTGATATTGGTGATCAATGATTCTAAAGAATGGCATAAAAAAAATTTGCAAATGAATAAATCCCATTACTCCAGTGTATCTCTCTTGGGGAACAATGTAATATCAAAGTTACAAAAATATGGTGCCAAAGTATATTTCAACAATAATGTGTCAATAAATGGTGTGGTAATAATAAACAAATTTGATATAAAAATTGGTTAGAAATATTTACGGAATGTAATTTAATTACTAAAATATTTCAAATTATATAATTAATTGTTTTATATTATATTAAAAGTCTTTTGAATTAAAATAATTTTTTATTACAATTTTTTCTTTCATTAATTTTTTATTACAATTTTTTCTTTAAACAATTAAATTTTTATAGAACTGTAAATACGGAATAATAGAAAAAAAAGATTTAGTGGAAGATTTGGAAGAATGGAAAACACTGTACGTATCAGGAAGGTTGCAAAAACCAGTGAAATGGCTCAAAAGAAGCGCAGATTTAGAAGATCCGCTTCAGAAAAATTTGTCCTCTGCGTTGAGAACTTCCTTGATCTTTTTGTATTCCCGAGATTTTAATTTGCCCATCCCTTTTCAAACTTTGTATGAAAAAATCTCCTCTATTTCTTATTCTGGTGATATAAGAACTGGTAAAAAAAAAAAAATTATTTTTAGGTCTCGCATAAAAAAATTATTTTAGTTTTAAAAAAAAAAGCTATTTGGTTACAAAAAAATACTTAAAAAATAAAAAATAAAAATTAAAAAATGATAAAAATTCATTCCTAAAAGTTTATTCAGGAATTGTTCATCGCCTAAAATTTTACATTAATTGAAAATAAATTAAAAATTTTAATTAAATAAAACAAATTTTCTTAAATTTAATCTTCATTTAAAAAATTTTATTAATAAATGTATTATGAAGAAAAAAAAAATTATTTTAATGATAAAATTCTCTTTTTTTTCCATCATTACTTTTCAGGTATTGCTGAACATCCTAACAAGATCAGAAATATTGTAGAGCCTAATTTTGAGCATTTCCAAAGAATTTACTATCACCACATCATCGAATTGCAAAATCAGGACCTCATCGACATTAAAGACAACAACATCGTCATCAACCCTCTTAATTGTCTGCAACTGTTTGACAACCTGCCCAAAATAATTACTAGTGATGAAAAGTGTATCAATTTTATTTTTATTTTTTTTATTTTTTTATTTTTTTATTTTTTATTTTTTTATGTTTTTCATTTCTTCATTTTTTTTTTACTTTCTTAATTTTTTATTAATTATTTTTAGTAAAAGATATCAATGATGTTGTCCAAAACAAGATTAAGGACAACATATCGAAAATTGTGAGGCAATCCTCTTACACCCAAACTATTAAAGGAGTAGTAACTGCCGGAATCAGAAAGTCTGCAGTTTATGGGTTCAGAAAAGTTACAAAGGCTTTCAAATGAAATCAAAACAAAATTAAAAAAGAAAAATATTTATTAAAAGAAGTATCATAATAAAAAAAAAAAATATTATTTTATTTCTTTGTTTTTATCCCGAAATTTTGATCAAAAAACCATTGGGCATTGAATAAGTCCAATGAAGAAGTTTGCGAGGCAATGTTTTGATATTTAGTGTTGTTATTGGGTCCCACCCACAACAAACCCTATTCCCAAAAAGAAAATTGGTTGACAAATTCAAATTAAAATTTTAGAAAATTACAAAATAATTGAGTCCATTTTGGACTGACTTGTCATTATTCCAGACAGAATCAGAATTTAAAGTGGTGAATGCTTGAAATAAAGAAGATGAGGTATTCGTTCTTTCGAACAAGTATTGCAAGTATCTCATGAAAATTCCCTTCAAAAAATTAAAAAAAAAATGAAAATAAATATCAAAAAGTCAAAAAAATACTTTAAATTCGAATTGGTCCAAGTCACAATTTGGTTCGCAAGGTTCTTTCAAGACACCATTGGGATACACCAAAAGATTGATAGAAGCATTGGCAATTTTGAGGGCGATGTCAAGATATGTTTGATTCTTGGTAATTTGGAACAAATTTGCCAATCCCCCAAAGAAAACTCCTTTTTAGTTAAATAAAAAATTATCTTTCAAGAAATAATCTCTTAGAATAAAATAAATTTTATCATTATTTTTTATTTTAAAAATAAAAAATACCTTGATTGTATGTCCATGGTTGTTTGCATCTTTAAATTTATTAATTTTTTAAATTATTCGTTTAATCTTCTTATTTTTATTTTACATTTGATTTGCATGTCTGAGAATCAAGACCGTCATTGATCAACCATTGAGAGTTGATCATTCCTGAGTTCAAGAACCAGTTGGCCTCTTTGAAAGCCCACTCCAAATATTTAGATTCTGTGGGGAAAATAAAATGCAATTTTGTGGACAATTCCAAAAACAATGCATTGGTAATCGCACTTTTATAATAAATTGAAAAGAATTGAACGAATAAAATTATCATTTTTTAAATTTTTAAATTTTTAAAGTTTTTTATTTTTAATTGAAGGTATTTATTTAAATTTTAATTTTAGTTTTGATTTTTTTTTTATTTAATCATTTTTATAAAAGTTATTTCTTATTTCTTATTTTGCATTTTATTCACAATTATTATTTTTTGTTTAGACCAAATATTTTTGATTTGATTTTTTCTTAAATTTTTTTTTTTTTCATTTTTTCATTTTATATTTATTTTTATTTTTATTTTTTATTTTTATATTTTTTTAATTAAGAAATAAATAAATTAACTTTTTGTATTTTTTCTGAGTGTTCCACCACACACCACCATCACACGTGTTATCCCAATCATCCACCAATCTGTTCCAGACGTAGATGCTCTGGTTCAAAAATTTGATCTGTCCTGTTATTTCAAACACTTTTATGTATGCTCTTAAAGACAGCAAAAAATGCATTTAAAAATTAAAAAAAAAATGATGAAAAATAAAATTAAAATTGAGTGAAAAAAAAAACAAAAAAAATGATGAAAAATAAAATAAATTTTAATTTAAAATTGTATAAACTTTTTTTTTTACAGAGCCCACCTTTTTAGTATTTTTGAAATAATGTGATGTTTCTCATTTATTTACTTTTGTTCCATACCATTGTATGTCATCCATTGCAGGGGATAGATAAAAATCTTGATTGAATTATGAAAAGATCAAAACCAAAATTGATTAAACATTATTTAAATAAAAAAAAAAAAAAAAAAATATTTTACCAAGCACAGGTGTATATTCATATACTGTGGATGCAATCTGTTGAAATAAAGATGTGTTCTGTGATAGAATGGCTTTATTCAAAGTAAAATTGAAGATTTATTTGTGAACAAAAAAAGAAAAGAAAAATTTTCTGTTGATTCATTTGGGATGTTTTATTAAATTTTAAAGTATCTGTAATGATTAAAGTGATTATTGAGATTTCCAAAATTTTTGGTTATAAATTAATATCCGCTTAATAAAATTAAATTTGAATTCAAACGCCTTTAATATGTGATGTAAATGTTTCTTATAGTTTATCCTTTTACCCCAATTTCCCAGGCACTCCAATGAGTTGGCCCTTTCCCAAAACTCCCCAGTAAATCCGTGGGAATTATAATAATTGGGGTCCTTCAAGATTGTCTCAGCTGCTGAGTTAGAATATTCTTGTGTTGATGAAACCAAAACAAAAAATAATAAAGCAAAGAACAAAATAAACAAAAATTTCATTTATTTTTTTTATATTTATAAAGAATGAAAAGTTGAATCAATACATCTATGAAATATTAATATATGTTAATGAAATTGATGGGATTATTCTTTTTGTTTTTTCAGAGAATAACCAAAAGAAATTTTTATTTGATCGAGTGATTCTTTTACTTCAATTCCAACTAGTCAATCAAATCATTTTTTATAATCTCTTAGTATTAACTAGTTGATTTTGAAAGAAAAATATATTTATATCAAGATTTAATATAATTAAACAATAAAAAAAAAGGACTTGCAAATAAATACAACCAGTTCTTCAATTAACTATCAATTTTGACAATTTTTAATTTATTATGGAACCTCTCGATATTTATAATAAGCCTTCCACACTATTCAATTTATCAAGAGATAATGATAATGAATATGATACACAAGTGCAAAAGGCGAAAGAAATTGATGTTATCAATCACAAGAAGATAGCAAATAAAAATACTTTTGAGAAATTGACAAAGATGAACAATAAAGAATTCAAATTTGTGAATGATGACAATAATGATCATTTGAGAAACAATATATTTCGAAAGCACAAGGAAAAACTTCCAATTCATTTTATAAATTTTGAACAACATAAATTTCTTGAATTTACAAGCAATGATGATTCAAATCTCAAGCTATTATTCAAAAAAGACGAGATATATTCATTGGAACAAGCAATAACTTATAATCAGCAGGCTTTGGAGTATTTATTCGGATCCAATCAAAACACAGATAGTGCCAAATATTTATTAGAAAAGGCATCAAAACTGGGTATGATTTAGACAAAATATAATTTAATATAAACTCATTTCAGAGAAATATAAAAATTTATCTTTCAAATTTTCATCTTGATAATCATCAAAAGGATTATCTTCTGCAACTTATAATCTCGCCTTATTGTATCTTCATGGAATTGGGGCCGAAAAAGATCTGGAGAAATGCAGAGAATTGTTGGAGAAATCAGAGCTGCAAAGCGAAAACGATAGCGCGATGAATCTGCTCGGGATATTCTACCAAAACGGATTGACAGTGAAAAAAGATAAGTACATGGCCAAACTCCTCTTCAAGAAATCCTCCCTAAAAGGAAACGAAGAAGCGAAAAGAAATTTGGCGTTGTTGTATCTTTCAGGGGACAAACCAAACAAATATTCCAAAGCACTAAAGATGTTGGAGAAACTCGAAAGCAACCTCAAAGAGAAACACATCAAATCCATTCAATATCCTTCCCATTCCAGCTCTAGATCTTCCCAGTCGATTGTCATCTGCGGCTCGGAGAAGGAGAAGCAGGATTTCACTTTGGCGCAGAGCCCTTTGGAGTTCTACGCCTACCTTTCTAAATCTCCTGTTGATTTTGCCATTTATCATGTTGGTATGAAGTTGGTAGAAAAGAGAGATTTTCGTAATGCTATTGAAATGTTTAAGTATTCTTCCAAAAAAGGTATTTTTTTTTAAATTTTCATTTTTTATTTATTTTATTTCAAAATTTTAAAGATTTTTGTTTCTTGCTTTTTTTTCTCATCCATCACAACAGAATTAATTTATTTTATTTTTTCAATTAAATTTTTTTTTATAATTAACATCTCTTTAATACTATTTTTTTTTAATTAAAATTTTAACATTTTTTTATTAAATTTTAAATAGGAAATAGTGATTCTTTAAACATGTTGGGATCGATGATTTTTAATGGAGAAGGTTGTGAGAAGGACGAAAAATTGGGAATGGAAAAATTGAACCAAGCAGAAAAAATGGGGAGCACCAAAGCAATGTAAAAAAAATTGTGTCAAAAAAAAAGAATGAATTTGAATCTTTTTTAATCTTGCCAATAATTTAAAATTATTTTATTTTATTTCCATTTTTATTTTTTTTTATTTTTATTTTCCTTTTTATTATTTGTTTTATTATTTATTTTTTTTTTGTTTTATTTGTTGAACATTTTTAAATTTTATTTTTTATTTTTTTATTGTTTTATTTTTTTATTGTTTTATTTTTGTTTTTTATTTTTTCATTTTTATTTTTTCGTGAATTTTTTAAATTTTATGAAAAAAGGGTTAATTTGGGGAGAATTTATTCCAATCAAAAGAATTTTGTCACGGCTTACAACTACTTCAATAAAGCGGTAAAGAGAGGCAAATCAAAATCAGCGATGAGAGAGTTAATAAAACTCAGGCACGAGGTGGAGTACAAGAAAGTGGACAACGTGAGGTTTTGGGTAACCAAACTTAATGGCTTTCAGGTCAATGCGGAGGAGTCCTGTGAAAGTGTGCCTTTGATGTTTGTGGGGAATGAAAAGATCGGGAAAACTACCCTTGCTACTCGTCTTTCCCAGGGCTATTTGAAAACCAAAAGTACTAACAGGTGGAATATATCTTATTTTTATTTGATTAATAGAACATTTTTTTTATTATATTTTTTCATTTTTTCAATTTTTTTATTTATTTTATTCAAAAAAAGATTATTTTTTTATTATTTATTTTTATTCAAAAAATTTCAGTATTACTTGTGGAGTTGATTTTTTCGAGTGGATAGTACCTGAGAAGAAGATCCATTTCATGTTGTTTGATTTTGCAGGTAAAATAAAAAACAAACTTTTATTTTTTAATTTTGATTGTATATTAAAACAAATTTTTTATTTTTCATTTATAAAATTATTTTATTATTCATTTAAATTATTTTTTATTTTTAAAACAATATTTTTTTATTCATTTAAAAAATTATTTTTTATTTTAATTTTTAACAAAAATTTTTTTTTGAAAAGGCGAATCAGAGTATTACTTTTCTCACCAATTTTTCTTCCAAAAGAACTGCAATTACCTGCTCATTTTAAACCTCAACGTCAAAGACATTATCGAAGACAACAACGTGCTTTATTGGCTGAATTTCTTGTATTCAAGGACAGGCGGTAACATTAACTTGATTGTTGTGGGCACTCACGCGGACGAAGTTAACAACTACGATAAGATCATGTCTAATGTCAAAGAAGAAGTTTTGAAGCTGATAAAAAATCTCAACTTTAACATCAAAATCGACAACAATGCTTTTATGGCTGTTGGAAGTAACGCTCTTTTGTTCACCAGGTAAAAAAAAAAAAAAAATTTTTTTTTTCATTTAAATCATTTTTTAATTTTTTTTTTCCTTTCACAATTTTTTTGTTCTATTAAAAATTAATAACTTGAACAATTAAAAATTTTATGTTTAATTTTAATCGGAATTTTTTTCATTTATTTTTTATTTCCTATTTTTTGAATCATTTTTAAATTTTTTTTTATTTTTTTAAATTGTTAACAATTTAAAAAAATTAATTCACTCATAGGGAATTAGATTTGTTGAGGAACTATTTGGTTGATACTGTGGCCTCCAACTCTAAAAAACTCACTCCTTACAATAGGGATCACCAAAACGTCCTCAAGAAGCTCAAAGAGATTTCGGGCGAGAGGCCCTACATCCTTTACGAAGAAATCGAGAGTTTGTTTGATGTCAAGATTGATTTGGATCTCATTTTAGAGAACCTCTCTTCAACTGGGTCCATACTCTATTATGAAGAGGATGCAGGTAAATAAGTTTTAATGACTTACAATTATTTTATTATTTTTAAGTATCATTAATTTTATTTTTAATTTTTTAATTTTTTATTTTTTATTTTTTTATTTTTATTTTTTATATTTTATTTTTTATTTTTTTATTTTATTTTTATTTTTTATTTTTATTTTTTTATTTTTTATTTTTTGTTTTTATTTTAATTTTATTTTTAATTTATAATTTTTTATTTTATTTTTTATTTTTATTTTTATTTTTATTTTTATTTTTATTTTTATTTTTATTTTTATTTTTATTTTTATTTTTTATATATTAAAAATCATTTTTAAATTTATACTTATTAATATTAATATTTCTCTTTTCTTATTCATTTTTTTTTTTTTCAAAAAAAAACTCAGGTGTTACAACTAGACAACTTCAGCGAGGAGGAAATCCAACAACTGAAAACCGACATCTCCAACCTCTCCAAAGTCAAACAGAAGAACCTGATGCACCTCTACTGCTACAAAATCGAGAAAAACGTGCTCACCATCGTGCAAGAGAGAATGAAGTTTCTGAGCATCAGGGACACCTACAAGAATGAGAAACCTCGTTTCGCCATCCGTATGAAGTACGCCAAGGATGTTGGACAGTGTATCGCTTGGGTTCACAAGTCTGACCCTCCTCTTTATAACTTGGACTTGCGCACTAACAACATCTTGGTTGGTCGTGATCACCAGATCAAGGTTGATGGTTTGTTTTTTTTTTTAAATAGATTTCTTTCTTTTTTTTTTCATTTTTTTTCATTTTATTTTATTGATTGAAGTTTTTGTTCTAATTTTATTTCTTTTTTTAAATAGATTTTTTTCTTTTTTTTTTCATTTTTTTTCTTTTCATTTTATTGATTGAAGTTTTTGTTCTACTTTTATTTCTTTTTTAATATTTCATTAAATATGATTTCCTTCTTAATTTTTTTTTTGTATGAACTTTTTTATATTTTTTTTTGTGTCACTTAATGTTCTCGATTTTTTCTCAATTTTTTTTTTCCTAATATTAGGTTTTGTTGGTCTCTCCAAAATTAAGAACGTCTCCAAAAAAAACCCCAAAATTTTCTACAAAAGTCACAAATACTGCGCCCCAGAGATTTTGCTCGATAAGCCTTACAACGAGAAAGCAGACATTTGGTCCTTTGGTCTCTGCTCTGGGAGCTCACCACATTGGAGCAACCTTGGTAAAGAAATTTTAATTTTTTTAATTCATTAATTTTGTAAAATTTTTAATAACTTGTTCATTTTTAAATAAAAATTTTAATGTTTTTTTAATTTATTAATTTTTGAATGAAAATTTTTTTTAATCAAATTTTCAATATATTTTTGATTAAACGAATTCAAAATATTCATTTAAAAATAAAACATTTTTTTGTTTTCTTTTATTTCTGTGTAATTCAATTTTAATTTTAAAACAATCTATTTTTTTCCCTATAAAAGGATTGATATAGTTTCATATGATCAACTTGTGGATACAGTGTGCAAAAACAGGACATGCCAAAGATGGGTGAGGACTTGACCCTATTCTCCGCAAGGTGATTGGCCAGTGTCTCTCCCACGACCCTGAGAAGAGACCCACCATGCAAGATGTCATCAAGTCTATCCTCAGATCCAACTGGAATACCACATCAAAGATCAGAGTGGTATCATTTTTTGAGGGAGAATTGGTAACCAAAAATAAACAGAAATTTTATTTTTTATTTTTTATTTTTTATTTTTATTTTTATTTTTATTTTTTATTTTTTATTTTTTACTTTTACAAATCACATTTTAAATTTATAATTTATTTAAATAATCATAAAATGAATTTGTTTGACATTCTTTCTTAATTTTTTAAAAAAGGAAACGATCAAGGAGGGTACAGCGAAGTGATCCAATTTGAGTTGTTCATAGAAGAGTTGTACAACTATTTGGGCCTCTCTGATCCAGATTTTGAAAGCGAAGAGGTGGTAGCCTTGAAGGCCCTCGTCTGCGTTAATGGCGAAGTGAATTACATCAAGTTTGGTGATGTTATTCAGAAGTTTGGCCACTTGGAGAAGGGAACCAAAACCCTCGACAAAATCCTTGATACTGTAAAGCTAAAAGGTGATTTTTTTTTTAATTTTGAATTTTTTAAAATTTATTTTTATAATTTTTTATCAAGGTTTCCACGGGGACATTTCAAAAACAAAGTCTAACTCTTTGCTTGTCCATAGAGCAGACTACTTGATCAGATTTAGTAGCAACCAAGCCAACTGTTTCGTCATCGAGTTGATTGACTCTAAAAAGTCTCACGTCTCTGCTGTCGTTGAAAACATCCTCGGAAAAGGATACAAACTCATTCAAAGTAAAGATAGGTAAAACGGAAATATGTTTTTAAATAAATATAAATAAAAAAAATATTAAATTAATTTTATTTTATTTTTCAGATATTTCCCTAACCTTGAAAAACTCATTTCTTATTACAAATCTAATCTCGGTTTCAAAACTCCTATCGTTTCTAACGAATTCAAAAACTTGTTCAAGAAGAATGAGGTAATTTCTGGTGGATATGGTGTTTTATATTAATGAAAATAACAATGAAAGGAAAATACAAAACAATACAAAAATGGATAAATTGCAATTCTTCCAAAAGTCTTAAATAATTAAATTTTCAAAAAAATAAAAATTTTTGTTTGCAATTTTAAAGAAAAATAATATTCTAAAATTAGTTATTCATTTTTGCTATGTGTACCAAGATGTGAGGCATCCAAAAGCGTCCGTACTTCTTTTGGAGCTCTTGGTTCTTCCAGTCTTCTAATTTTATTTCCCCACGGCAAGATTTTGAGCCACAAACACACTTGGAAGGAATGCGATGGATTTGGTGAAACAAAGTGGAATAATCTAAATTTTTGAAGAAAGTTAAATATTGAACCTTTTTTTTTGTTAGAAGGTACCAATCAATAATTGTTCTCCTACTTCAATATCACGTGAAGCAATCCATATGATAGGAGAGTACACTTTTACGTTTGGATCACAACCGTGATTGAAGAAGTAGAAGTAATTTTTCTCGATGGTTTGGTAGTCAAGGGGAACAGAAAAAAGGTTTTGGTCTATCTCTCTAAGATATCGAGTACAAAAATTTCTTTTATTCCAAAGAAAATACTTTTAAAAAAATAATTAAATATTAAAAAATTACTTGTTTTCTTCTGGAAGCAAATTCAATTCTTCCAAAGTCATTTCTTTCTCAGGTCTTCCCCAGGGTGTTTGATCAATCCAGACAGGTTCTCCCTCCAAAATCTTTTCAGTGCAAAACAATCCACGACCCATGATTTCATTGCCTGTTTCTCTCAAAACCAATTTTTTGTTGAGTTCTTTGTAAGAACCTTCTCCTGCCTTCATTTTGCCTTCTAAGTCTATCATTTTTTGTACCAGAGGAAACAAGTGTCCTTTGTACAATTCTTGGTAGAATGGGATTCTTTATTTTAAATTATATAATAAATGAATAGAGACTTTTTTTTCACCATATTTTTTGAAAGAATTTTTCTATTCAAAATAGATGTGTATTTAAGAAATTTCAAAATTTATAGCAAAATTTTTATATTTTTTGTTTTTTTTTTTTTTTGATAATTGATTATATTTTAACAAAAATGAAGTAAATCAAAAATAAGTTCAAAAAAAAAAAAAAATGGACCTATAATCTACAGTGGTCAATCTTTTTCTACAATTAGGAGACTCACAAGCACAATCAAAGGGCTCATAAAAAGGATTGGTCTCACTAGTCATGTAGTCATAAGACAGCTCCTCTCCCTTCTTGATGTCTTTGTATGCGCGAATCATCAAAGGACCGTCAAAAGCACAGTTGGGATCACAAGAATGATTGAGAAAGTTGGTTGCGTCTCTTTGTTTGACACTTTCTAATTCGAACTCTGTTATTTTGGGCCCCGTGTAGAAGTCTTCGTCGAATTGCCAAACGTATGTGTAGAAGTCTATCCTTTGTTTTCTTGGGAGTGACCAGAATTGTATGTTGGTGAGACTTGCCGTTGCTTTTTCGTCTGTATTTGATTGATTTTGTTTGAAAAATTTTATTTATCAAATAAAAAAAGGGGATCTGTTCATATAAAAGATCAAGGATAAATGTTATCACACATCTTTATAATTTATAAACAATTCATAATTTAATTACGAAATTCATTGAATTGTTACTAAATATTTGAAAATTTGAAAAAACAGTGGATACCAATATCGTAATGCCAAATTAATTCTCCTTTCTTTATATCTCTCAGGGTGAAAAGAGATTTTCCAGCGATCTCTGTATCCTTCATCCCTATGGTGTTATCAGGGAAGCAGAAGAACATCCCCTCACCATCTTTGTCAAAATATTCCCAAGGAAAAGCGGTATCCAAATGAGGATCTTCATCGTATTTGATCTTTGTCTTGAGGCAATACCAAATCTTTTTGGGCATGTTATAATAATGTGGGATCTCTTTCGTTGAGAAACAAAATTTTTTTTATATTTTATTTATGGAGATGTTAACTCTACAATGGAAATCTTTTCATCAAAATAGATTCTCATTAGAAATGTGAAAAAAATTGACTGTTCGAACAAACATAATTTATGATTTGGGAATGAATCCAGTCATTAAGACATCTGGGAAATACCAAATGTACCAAACTAATTAAATATTCACTTTTGATTGATATTTATAAATATTTTAATTTATTTCTTTGGGCTTTAAATTATTGTTGAAAATGTGAAAAACAAGGGAGACAGTATCATTATTTTTCTGAATGATCTTGTCTTTCTCTTGCAAAGTCTTGTTGAGTTGTTTGATTTGCTGTCTAAGGTTCAAGATTATATCATCCTTCTTTTGAGATTGTTTCTTAAGTTGGGGAAAAATCTCTTTGAGTTGATAGTAATCTTTGTTTTGGAACTCCTCATTATTAGATTCTAAAGATTCATCTTTAGTAACTACCATTTCAAAAAAAGAATCGTTGTTTGCATTTTCTTTTATGAAAAAAAAAGAATTTAAAAAAAAAAAAAATTAATTAACATTTGTGTCAAAAAATAATTGAACATAATTGAACATAAAAAAATTGAAACAAAATTTTTCTTCCACAAAATTTTTTTAAAAAATTACATAAAAAAATATTTAAATTTAAAATTTCAAACCTTCAATTTTGATTTCTTTCTTAGAGGTATTTTCTATGAGAGTAACCAGGTTGTTGGTGCTGGACTTTCTGTTGGAAGATTTCAGGTCTTCGTTGGATTCTAATGAGACATTCTCCTTTTCCCAGGTGGTGGTCTTTTGTGACAATAATTTGAAAATTTCCTCATTTTCGTTTTGTTTGGCGAGTTGCAATGCATCGTGTCCATACTAAATAAAAAAAGTATTTCGATTAAATAAAATAATCAAACATAAAAATATTAAAAATGAAAAAAAAAATTTCTAATTTATTACTCCATTTTTAATTTTTGTGTTTGCCCCATTAATTAGCAACTCTTTAACTATTTCTATCTTTCCTAGTTTGGATGCTAGTTGCAGAGGTGTCACAGCCACTCCTCCTATTACAAGATCATTCAAAACACCTGCTCCTTTTATTTTTTCCTCATTTACCTTTTTAAAAAATAAAATAGAACAAATTAAAAATTAAATTTTAAAAAAAAATAAAAAAAAAAAATTATGATAATAAAATCCTCGTTGAATTTAATAATAAATATACTGTAATATCAATATCTGCACCAGCGCTTATCAAAAATTTAGCTCTTTCAATTCCATTTGGATTACAAATGGCCCAGTACAGAGGATTCATTCCATACTCGTTTTTGAAATTCATGTCGGCTCCGTTTTGGATGAGAAACTTGACGATTTCAATGTCGCAGGTTTTGTACCACATGAGTATCATCAGTGGTGACATCGATGCTGGTTGTTTTAAGTTTATATCTGGCAGTTTAATTACAATATTTACATCTGCTCCATTTCTAATCAGTGCTTTCAAAAAAAAATTTATTTTATTTATAATTTTTCATTCTTGCTTTTTATTTTTTTTAATTTTTTATTTATAATTTTTCATTCTTGCTTTTTATTTTTTTTACCTTTTACTATTTTGATCGTATCATGGCTGTTTGATTCAACCCCAGATATCAATGTCACAATCAAAGGAGGTGCAGCATATGATTTATCATCCCCTGCCTTTAAAAATTATTTCAGTTTTTTATAAAAAATGAATTAATTCTCCCATTAGATCCTGATTAAAGGAACCATAGATAAATTACCCATGATTGATTGATTATTGATTTTGATAGTGGATCTTTCAAAATCTTGACAACTTCCTCATAATTCAAATTGTAGCAAGCAGTACAAAGTTCTTCAAGATAAAATTTTTTCATGATGCAAAGAGGAGAGAATGAAGAAATGACTCACAATTTTTTTTATTTTTGTGAAAATTTGGTTAAAAATATGAAAATTCAGAAAAATTATTCCCAAATTTCAACACAAAAAAGAGAACGATTCAAAAAAATTTTTTTTAAATTCTTTCGATGATCAAAGAAGAAGCACCACCACCACCGTTACAAATGGAAGCCAAACCGTATTTGCCATTGTTATGTCTCAAAATGTGAACCAAAGAAGCAACGATTCTGGAACCAGAAGAACCAATAGGATGACCAAGACTGACAGCACCACCATTGACATTAACCTTCTTAGGATCAATGCCCAAAATCTTAATGTTGGCCAAAGGAACGACACTAAAAGCTTCGTTGATCTCCCAGAAGTCAATGTCTTTGATGTCCAAACCTGCCATCTTCAATGCAGGCCCGACGGATCTGGAGGGGATGGTGGGGAAGTCGATAGGTGCTCCTTGTGCGTCAGAGAAGGCGATCACCTTGGCGAGTGGCTTCAAGCCGAGGGACTTTGCTTTGGTAGAGCTCATCAAGACGACTGCGGATGCTCCGTCGTTCAATTTGGATGCATTAGCGGCAGTAATGGTACCTTTTGAAATGGAATTAAATTAAAAAATTTCTCTTATCATTTTGGTTTGGAAACATTTCATAATTGATTTGATTTTTATATGATGAAAAGTTCACTCTTATGTGAATCAATTTCCATATGTTAATTGAAAATTTGTATCTAGATTATGATATAATGATCACATACAAAATGATTATAGTATTTATGGAGATATAAAAATTGAAGATTTAATATGTTTCTCTTACCATCTTTGATGAAAGCAGATTTCAAGGTTGGCAATTTTTCATAATTCACAATTTTGTATTGCTCATCCTCAGAAATGACCTTTGGTCCTTTCTTATCTTGCACAGTGACAGGAACGATTTCATCATTGAAGTATCCCTTACCCCATGCATTCTCAGCCTTCTTGTATGAAGAGATGGCGTACTCATCTTGTTGCTGGCGGGTGATATTATATTTCTTGGCAGTATCTTCACCACAGTTACCCATATGATGATCATCAAAAGCATCCCATAATCCATCTTTCAATACTCCATCTATCAATTGAGAATGACCATATCCTAATCCTTGTCTAGCCTTTGGTATGTAGTATGGCACGTTGGACATGCTCTCGAATCCTCCAGTGAGCACCACTTCTCTGTATCCTGTGAGAATGCTTTGTGCACCGAAGATGATACTCTTCAAGCCTGATGCACATACCTTGTTGATGGTTGTGCATGGAACAGTATTTGGGATACCTTAAATAATCAATTATTAATTCTTCTTTATCTCTCAATTAATTTTCTTGTCACATATGAAATTTTTGTGAGATCTATAGATTTATTTCTATATATCCCACTAATGATATCTCAAATATAAATTTAATTTTTATATTTTTTCTCACCTGCTTTAATTGATGCTTGTGTTGCTGGAGCTTGTCCTACATTTGCATTCACCACATTTCCCAAATATACCTCCTCAATGACATTAGGATCGATATTTGCCTTTTGCAATGCTCCTTTGATTGCAATGGATCCCAATTCTGGTCCACTCAAACTGGAGAAAGATCCTTGGAATGTTGCAATAGGTGTTCTTGCTACACTAACAATCCAAACTTCATTGCTATAAAATCTGAATGATTTGTTATTTGTTAGCAATTTTTTGCTAGATTTTGTAATGTTCTTGAATACTTTTTTCATTTTATTTTTTTTAATTTTTGATTTGCTTTCAAATTGATATAATCCAATCTTCCATCTATCCATCTAGATATGAAATAGAAATTAATTATAATATTAAAAAAATTTGAGAGGAAATTTAGATTTTGAACCAATTGAGAATATGAGTATTTTGGGATTAAAAATAGTATTAACACTCCATGAGTTCAAAGTTTCAATCAGGAAAATTCCGAAAAGTTCCCAAGTGAATGGGAAGACTTTGAGGTAAAATTATTGAACTTTTTACAAACTAAGTTTTTTATTTTAAATAATATCGAATAACAAAAAATATCCTTTGATGGAGCAAAAATATTGGTTGATGGAGATCCTCTGGACAGAAGTGAGACCAAAGACAGGAAATTCATCAAAAGGATCAAGCTTGTTTTTGAAGACAGGAGAGCTGTAATCAGAGAAACTAGTGTGGAAAAGAGAAACGCCATTATCATGAAAAAGATAAGCACGGACATCACTATATTGAACAAGGCTAATAGGTTTGTACATAAATGCATCTTCGTGAATCTTTTTGTAGTTGAGCTTGTCGTAAATGATGAGTTTGTGGAGGTTGGTGTAGGCCCAAACTACGTTACTGCCATAGACGTTGGAGAACCAGATGAAACTCTCGTTCGGCTCATTGAGAGAAATTTCTCCCAACAAAGAAAAGTTGTTGTATGCGTGTAAAATACAAGTTTTGTTCTAAAATTTTATGATTTTTTATGATTTTTTATGATTTTTTATGAATTTTTTTTTTAATTACCTTTACTGAGACCCACAGAGAGTCGATTACACCCTTCACCATCTCGCAACAAATTATTTCGTCCTGGAAAACGTGTTTATGAAACAAGGTGTGATCCAAATTATTAACAGATGACTAGAAGCAAAAAATAGAAATGTTTGTTTTTTTTTAAAAAAAATCATAAAAAATAAATTGAAAATTTGAAAGAAAAGAATTTTATGAAAACAAAAAATTAAAATAATTTTCGAAAATTTTTACCTTTACAGAGTACTTCCACAATCCAACGAAATTTTTGGTGACAACAATAACATCAGAATTTTTGCTACTGGTGAGAGAGTAAACGGAGATGACAGGGGTGGAGAGGGTGAAGGAGCCGTACATCGTCCCGTCGAACTCGAGAATGACAATTTTGTTGTAGGAAGCCACCCACACTTTCTCTCCTACTGTCTCCATGCATCCCACTTCTCTGATGTTCAAACTTTTTGCGTTTATGGAATTCTTTTTTGACAGAAAAAATTTCATTATTTTTTTTGAATTTTTTTATTATTAAAATAATCTTTTTGAACTAACGTTTAAAAAAATAATATTTACAAAATTCCATTAAATTTCAAAAAAATTTTAAATGTTTTTTTTAAAGAAATTTTTAATATAAAAAATCCTTAATTAATTCATTTCAATTTCTGAAATATAAAGTTAAGTCTCATATTAATGAAATTGGAGATAAATTAATTTATTATTAATGATCAAAAGGATAGGAATTTGAATTTTAAATAATTTTTAGTTTTTATTTTATTTTATTAGTTTTAAATTTTAATTTTTATTTTTTCATTTTTTATTTTTTATTTTATTTTTTAGTTTTTTGGTTTTTTAAAAACATATGTTAGTTGAGAATTTTTTTTTTTTACAGAGACGAGGTCATATATGATGATGGAGTCTTTGGTGGCAATCCAGAGATATTTATCTACAAGTTTGGAAAATCTCACCACTAAGTCAGTGGGGAGAAAGTAGCATGGTAAAACATCATGCTGATTTTGAGAAGCTTGATTATTCTAATGAAGAGAAACAAAAAATTAAATTGAACATTGAAATTTAAAGGTTGAACAAAAAAAAATAAAAAAATAAAAATGTTTTAAAAATAAAAATAAAATTTATAAAATAAAAAAATATTTTAAAAATAAAAATAAAATTTATAAAATAAAATTTTTTTAAAAAAAATAAAAAAATGTTTAATAAATCTAAAAATATTAAATAAAATAAAGTTAAATAGTGTAAAGAAATAAAAATTAATCAAAAAAATTAAATAATAAATAAAAAATTTGAACTACATGAAACAAATAGGTATTGGGATGATCTATTTTAGGCTCGAAAGAAAGATCCAATTTTTCAAACACTTTCTTCTCATTGACATCCTTTTTTTCTTGGAAAAACTGTTTGAAGTAGTTAAAGATGGAGGAAAAACTCCATCGAGACTTTGGCTCGATTTGCCAGCAATTTGTGATCAATTTGTGTATTTCTTCATGGTCATTTGTATCGAATTTTATTTCAGGTCTTATGTGATTCGAAATCTAAATAAAATTTTGAATTAGTTCAAAATATTGATCTTTTATTTTATTTTTTCATTTTTTTATTTTTTATTTTTTATTTTTATTTATTTATTTTTCATTTTTTTATTTTCATTTTTTTTACAATGCCCTTTTGAATTTCATCTTCGTTCAACCAAAACATTTTGTCTGGCGTAATTGTTGACCTATTGGTTACATTAAAGTGTACCTTGTTGCCTTTTAAAAATAAAAATTATGAACATAAAAAAACTTAATAAAAAATAAAAAATATTAAATAAAAAAAAGTTGAACAAAAATCATAAAAAATAAAAATTTATACTTAAAAAAATAAAAAAATAAAAAAATAAAAAATAAAAAAAATAAAAAATATTAAATAAAAAATAAAAAATAAAAAAATAAAAAAATAAAAATCATAAGAATAAGCTTTAAAAACAAAAAATAAAAATACTTTTGTCAAGTGAAAGAGTGGGTTCCTTGTTAGTTCCATTATTTATGTTGTTGATAGAAGAAACTTCATCAGAAGAAGACTGATTGTTGTCTCCAAGCTGTGCCATCAACAAATCGGTCTCGTTCTCGGAAACCTTCTTCTTTCCCATCTTGTTAGGAGACTTGTTGCCCTGTTTGGAGGAGACGATTCTCTTCTTGGGGATGAATTTGAGGGGGAGTTTCTTGACAGGGTTGGGGTTTCGTGGCGATTTGTGTTTTCTTGTGCTCATCGTCATGCTTTCTTTGTCCACTTTTTCTTCGTCTTCTCTTTGGGTTTGAGAACCTAATGATTTTAAAAAAAGTAATAAAAAAGAAAATAAAATTTAAAAAAAATAAAATTTAAAAAATGTTAAAAGTGATTTGAAAAAAAAGTCAAAATTTTGAATCTTTTCGAAAATAATGAGAAAGTTTTTTCAAAAAAAAACAAAACAAAAAATTAAGATGTTTTTTGTAAAAAGTTTGGTGACTTTTATAGATAAAGTATTTATTTTAAGTATATTTTTATTTTTAATTTATTTTAAAAATTTATTGGTAATTACCTTGATTTTTCTCGATTTTTTTCTTCCAAAAAATGATTTTCTTTTTTATTTTCTTCTTTTTGGGCTTGTTGATAGACTCCAAGGACAATTCAGGCACATGATTAGAATCGATGCTCGACCTTTGTAAAGTAGGGGAAATGATCTTGGCTGTTTTAAACCTGGCTTCACCTAAATCATCTTTTTTAGATCCCGAGTTAGTACCAAAGGAGTTACTTCTTACTATAGGTTTTTTTTTGAAAACTTTTTTCTTTATCTTTTTTTCCGTTTCCATTTTTTCTGAGATCTTGTCTGATTTCTTAAAGTAGGGATATCTGAAATAAAAAAATTTTTGAGAAAAAAAACAAAAATTGAAATATCAAACAATAAAAATAATGAAATAACAATCAAAAAAAAAATTTTTAAAAAAAAAATTCAAGATCAAACAATCAAAAAATACAAAATTTTTGATATTTAAAAAAAATCCTTACTCTTTAGAGAAAATTTCGTTAACAACAACACCATAAGAATAAATGTCAGAATATATATAAAGATCATCATTGATCTTATGCTTGATGATGTTTTTGTTGGAGGTTTCTCTTTCGAGCAACTCTGGGCTCTTCCATGGCCACATTTTGCTTCCGTGTTTAGGCATGATTCTTACCTGAGGAAGGCCAGAAATTTTGGCTTTGAAGGTTCTGAGACCAGATGGTACCACATATATGTTGAAACTAGTGAGTGCCCTGGTTTTTTTTTAAAAAAAAAATGACAACATTTAAATGTAAACTAATGAGAGTAAATTTGTGATAATATAAATATTAACAATATAAATAAATACTAATAAAAACAAAGTTTTGAATATAAAATTGTTTTAAAAAAATTTTTAAAAATAAATAATAAAAATAAAATGTAACAAAAAAATGATCAAAATAAAAAAGAAAAATAAATAAAGTAATCAAAAAAAAAACTAACAAAAAAATTTTTAAATCAAATTTTTTTTTTACCCATGTACAATAGGAGGGTGAAGGGAATGGAGAAAAAACATTCCTTTGCAAATGTCGAAAGACAAACTGTATTGGGTGTAATCATCAAAAAGGCTCATCTGAACAGCCTTGAATAGATCAATTTGCAAATGTTCGCTGACAAGGGTCAAGGTGTTGAGATGCAAAATGCAGCCTATAAACTTCTCTATGTTCTCACATCTCAAACTCTTCATAAGTGCCAATTCTTGTTCAAAAACTCTATTTGATTCAATGTTATTTTCGGGTGCCATACTTTTAAAAAAACAACTCATTTAGAATTAAAAATTAAAAAAAAAAAAAAAAATTAATTGTAAATTTTTCAATTGTTTATATGATACCTTTCATAGTCGGATATGTTTAACAGAGTCACTTCTCTGCCTTGGTACTCTCCTTTGTATTCTTTGCCTTGTGTCTTTTCAATATTGTCAACTCGCTGCAAATATGGGATGTTGCTGATGACTATCTCAGGAAACAGATTGTGTATGAATATTTTTGCTGTTAAAAAAAATTTATTATTTCAAATAAGAATAAATAAATAATAAAAATTAATGAAATAAAAAATAATAAATAAAAAATAATAAAAATTAATAAAATAAAAAAATTAAAAATAAAAAACAAAAATAAAAACAAAAAATAAATAAAAAAATAAAAAATTAATTAAATTTAAAAGAAAAGACTTACCTTTACAAGATGAACAATAGATAAAAGGAGAACCCTCCATGTATTTCTCGAGAGCATGGTTATAATCGATGTTAAACTTTTCGTTGAGGTTTTTCTGGCACTTGGGGCAAGGAGAGCAAGAAACGAGAGAATTCTTTCCGTGAGATTCGTAATACTTCTCGTATACAAGGCGAATGAGTTTGTTGAGCTCGTTAAAAATAGTGCCTGCGTTGGCTTGGTTGGAGCAGTTTATTTGACAATTTAATTGGTATAAGATTTTGTTTGCTAATTTTGTTCAGGTAAATGAGTTTTAAACAAAAAAAAAAATTTTTGATCAAAATAAAAAATAATTCACTAATTAAATTAATATATTTAAAAAATAGTTTTTTACGTAAATCGTTAGATACTCCAAAAACAGCACTCGTATTTTCGTCGTATTTTAACGACAAACCATTGACCCAGTGATTTTCTATTCCGAAGGTGTTGGAATGTTCGACCGCCATGCAAAACAAATGAAAAAATTCGAGAGGCAAGAAATTAAAGTAGTATTTTCGATTATAAACATTTTGTATTTGTACATTCAAGTTCTTTTTCTTTTTAATAAGAGCTTCGTGAAGAGGATTTTGAACCTTTTTTGTAAAAAAAAAAGGATTACAAAATTGAATTTATAATTAATTTTCAAAAAAAAATAGTTTAAAAATCAATTTACTGAAACATAACTTCCTCGAATGATCTTCTTCACTTTTCCTTTTGACCTTGTAAAACAGATGTGCGCAAGTTCTTCCAGAGACTTTATGTTTGAAGGAGATGTGATGATCAATTCCATTTCTTTGAGTATGTCTAAGACGTGTTTGAACAGGTGACGGCTTTCTTCATACTCTTGCAAAAGAGAAAGAATGTTGGACAATGTGATGTTTGTTCCATAGAGAAACTCTTCATTTTTCTAAAATAAAAAAAAAATACCAATATGTTAAAAATGAAAAAACATTTTTAAAAATTGAAAAAAAAAAAAATTACCAACAAATCTGTTATGACATTTAATGTCCATCTTGGATCTAAAACGAGTAAATTGTGCTTTGGAAAAAATATGATGTCTCCTGCTTGATGCAAATGCTGAACGCCACGAAGAAAATTGTACTCACCACACTTCAAATGTTGAAACACAAAATTTTGTGCTTGGGAAAAAGTGGCTACATAATGTTTTTCAAGAACCATTTTTTGGAGAAGTTCGTTGATTTCACTTGTGAAAGTTGGAAGAATGTTTTGCCACTTTCTTTGGTAGTTTAAACAATTTGAGATTGCTGAGGTTAGAGCCTAATCAAAAAAGGAATGGATATAAAAATAAGGAATGAACCAATTTTGTTTTGAATATAATCATTTTGATTTAAATTTTTATATATAAAGAAGATAAAATTTTAGACATCATATTTAAATGGGAGGGAAATAATAAAAAAAAAATTTTACAAATTTTCCTGACATCGTTTCACTGCTGACAAAGATGATGTTTTTGATCAATGAATGATAGATGGTTCGAAATTTATGCATCTGATTCATCACCATCGTTTTCTTTTCTTCAGAGAATTCATATTCATCGATATGGGTACCCACGATGATCACAGAAGCAGTGTTGGATACTGATTGGATCCATTTCAACCAATAAAGAATGGTGATATCATAATCTTCAGAAAGCAAATTCACAACAATCAAATATACTGAAGAATGAATGGAGAAGAACATTTTGAAGAGAGGATAATATTGCTGCTTTCCCTCTATATGATTACAATTATAAAAATTATTCAGTTAAACAATAAAATCATAAAATGATATGTATATGCTATATTTTAAAATAGCATATTCCTTGCTTTTTTTCAATGATTTGATATTATAATGTTGATGAATTTTGTTTTGAAATTCATATGATCTCTATAATATTATGAATCAATTTTTATAATAATGCGAATTTTGAGATATTCTTCTTTATCTTACCAAAATTGATCAGTGTGCAATCATTGCCATCAAGAGAGAATTTTTGGAACGTCATCAACGATTGGATCTGCTTCTGCTTCTGCTTCTTATCAACCAGCAATTTTATGAGACTCCTCTTACCAGCACCCTCTGGACCTAAGATCAGAATCTTTGAATGTTTCCATTCAGAGAATTGTATGTGTTTTTGGAAGAAAGGAAAATCAATCTCAGATCTCTCTATTCTAATATCCTCATTTATCTCCTCCTTCTTATTTTCTTGTATGATATCCGAATTATTATGCTGATTATCTTCATCATCATCTTCGATCCCATTCTTTTTCATCTTGCTCATTTGGAGAATGGCATATTTGCGCTGAGCTGGATCCAAATCTTTCAATACTTCCCATAAATTCTTCATATTCTTCGAATTCTTCTCAGATAAGTCTTTGGACAACTCTATAGCCTTCACTATCAATTTATTCTGATTTCCTTTCGTTGTTTGTGATTTGCTCAAATGATTTGGCTTGGATATTATCTCGTTGGTGAAATATCCTCCCAATTCTTTCTCAGATAATCTCTCAGAAACATCCCATAAACAATTATATATCTCTTTGATATTATTCAATTCTTTTGGAGTAATATATTCCAAAAAATGAGTCTCGATATTTTTCTCTGGTATCATATATCTTTATTTTTTTGGATGTATTGATAGTACACAAACAATTTTTTTTTTTTTTCAATTTTTAAACGGAATATATTTTAATTAAAATTTTAATTATTGGTCTCAATCTCAATAAAATAACTCATTTGATATTAAGTAAAGGTCTGAAGTTTAAAATTGAAATATAGATACATATAATTTAAATTAAATTTTGTCAGTTAAAAAATTTTGAGAGAATATAATATAATTATTAAGTGAAAAGTGAAATTTTCGACTTACATTGCATCAATCAAAAAAATATAGAACGAGACCATTTGTTGTGAAGAAAATAAAATAAAATTTAATAAATTCTTTTGGAAAAAGAAAAATAGGGATTGAGATGAAAAGGTAACATCTTAATCAGCAATCTTGGAATAATCAGGAGTAGGAGGAGGAACGTTGTTGTAACCATGCTCATAGTTCAACTGAATGAGCTGATCCCAATTCTTTTGAGCGACAACAAACTCCTTGGCAGAACCCCACACAGATCTCTCAGAGTGACGGATTTTACCATTGATGCTAGTGGAGACTTCGAACCATTTCTCAAAAGTCTTTCTGATCGACAAATCAACATTGAAGCCCAATTTACCGACGATAATACCACCCTTGGACAATAAAGGAAGCAATTTTCCAATCTTTTTTCTGGATTCCTCTGCTGATTCGAAATCAGTAGAGTTGGAAATGCTGATGAAGTCGAATCCTTGAGGATACATGAATGATTTGTAGACAGATCCGATCTGATCAATTTGCCCTTGATGGAAGCGTATTCTGGATTGATCAATACCATTGGATTTGGCTTTTTGGAAGGTATCTGCAGTGAATGCATGAGGAAGATTTTCCACATCGAAAAAGCCTCTGGTTAATCTTTGCAAGAAGGGATTATTGGGAGAGGTCTTTTTGAGCACTTGAATTCTTTCGAGATAATTGGTTGATAAGAATCTTCTTGCGATCTCTTTATTTCCTATTTCCCTCTCAAATTCTTCCCATAAACTTCTCAAATCATTATTCCATTTTTTGAGATCTTCCAATGTATCTTTTGTTACATTGGTTGATTGATTGTCGATCAATTCTTTGAATCCATTTTGGGATAATTTTTCTGATATTTTACTTTCTAATTTTTGAAATAATCCTGAATAAAAGAGTCCATCTGTTATTTCATTAATTCTTTCTTGCCAATATGCTCTCACCTAAATATAAATATATATTTGTTGACAACAAAAAAATTAAAATAATAAATAGGTTACATCAATATTGAGATCATTAACAATTTTTTGATTGAATAATTGATTTCTTTTCTCTTTTTCTTGATCTATTTTTTCTTGGGAGGAATTTATCCCATTAAATGTTAAAAATTCATTATAATTAAGGTTTTTGACGGAGGATCTTCTTAATTCAGAAAGGGAATGCTATTTGAAGGGATAAATGAAGGTTAATAAAAAAATTTGTTATTTTTTTTTTGGAAAGGAAAAATACTTGAGAGAAATTGGAATCAACAGAATCAACAGAAAGAACATTTGGAAGTGATGCGAGAGAGATGGCCAAATCACCTGATGTTGATAAAATAAGGCATCTTATATTTTTCTTATCAAATGAATATTGATTGATGGCCTGTATTTCTCCAAATGTATCATCATTTTGATAGGAATGTATGATTTTCTGGTTGGTATTGACAGTGCAAAAATTATTTTTATTTATATACGCTAATCTATTGAAGATTTTAGTAAAATGATTCTTAGAGATCTTGCTTTTCTTGAACATTTGAGAAAAAATAAATTATTGGGAATATCTCTTTTATTTCTAGATGATTTTTTTTTTATTAATTTATTTATTCATCATCAATTGAAGATGAATAAATTTAAACTTCTTTCAATAATTTGACATTAATATAATTTCAATGACTTTTGATTTTAATTGAAACAAATCCATAAAAATAAAATGATACAGTGACTGACATATAAGATGTAATTTTGTTTTTGAATTCAAAAAAAATTCAATAATAAAGAATTTTATCAAAAATTTTTGATAAAATTTTTATTTTTTTTAATAATTATTTTAACACAAATTCGAATGGCTTTGATTTTATTCACCAAGCAACAGAATTGGTGGGTATTTTGATTTCGGGTATGTTCATAGTGTCTAAAAAAGGCCATTGGCTAACATAGTCTTTACCTACTTCGACATAATCTTTTTTTCCATGAACTATGCCAATCCCTCCACCAGTCAACATGAAGATGTCTTCATTTTTTAAACCCAATTTTTTGTAAACCTGGATAAAAAAATTTTTTGGATAAAAGAATAATGAGAATGAAAAAATAAATTTAATAAAAAATAAAATAAAATTAAATATAGTTATCAAAAATCTTGGTATTTTAAGAAAAATTTTTTTTTACCCTAACATCAGTAGTGGTATTTCCATAGCCAGCCTTAAACTGGATGCCATACTTGTCACGGAGATTATTCAAGTAAGACTTCTTGAAAGTTCCTACCCCGAGCCTCTCCGACCCCAGCACTTTGTAAATGGGAAGAGTGGGGATGCTGTCCAGTGTATGGCCCACCAAACCAGGTGGGAAGTTGTGGTTCTCCAACCATTTCAATGTTAACTCATAATAAGATCCTATTAATTTTAATTTTATAAAAATTTTTTAGTTTTAATTTGAAAAGGTATTTTTTTTTTTGCAAATACATTCTTTAAATAAATTCTGTCAATATTATTTAATATTTTTTTTAAATAAAAATATTCAAAATTTTTTTTTTTTGGTCATTTATTAAATTTCAGATTATTTTTTATTTATTTTATTATTATTTATTATTTTTTTACCTGCTCTTCCACTTAGATAGATGGGCAAGTAACCCATAGCCCACCAATGGTTGGCACATACTCTGGCCCCATTTCTTTCGTCACCATCATATTGGATTTTGAAAGGTTCGCTAATCAACGTTTTAATAAGTTCCATGTCATGTGTTGAAATAGTTCCATCCAAATCAAAAATTACTATCAAAAAAATTAAATTATTAAGAATAAATGCACTGAAATTGTTTTTTGATCATTTTAAATTTTTTTTTTTATCATTTTATTCTTTAAATATTTAAAATTTATTTTAAATATTTTATTCTTTAAATATTTTCAAATTTTTTGTTGTGTTTGAATGAATAGATTCCCATAAAATTTTTTGTTCATTTTAATTATTTTTTTTTTACCTGCTTGGACTCCCTTTTTCAAAACCCAAACACATCCACGGGCGTAAGTAAAGTCGCTCAACATGACCATCATCACACGGGTTCTTCCCGAAACTGCAGAACGAGGAACCTAAAATTTTGAATAAAATTCAAATAAAAAATATTAAATATTTTTGAAAATATGATCAAATAATTTATAATTATAAAGAATATTTGAAATTCAATTTAAAAAAAAAAATCAAAAAAAGTTACAATTATTTCAACTTTTCCACCCTTCATAGTTTTGGTGATTCCATAAGACTTCCATGAACCACGATGGATGTAAGAATCTGGTTCTTGCAAGAAAACCTCGACGAAAAGGCCTGTGCCGGCTGAGGCAGGTCCATACTTGAACCATCCCTATTTTTCAAAAAAAAAAAAAAAGAATAAAAAGGCATAAAAGGAAAATTATCAGATTAAACAAAATGAGTAAAACAAAAATAAATCTTTTTTAACTTTTTTATTTTTTATTTTATTTTTTATATTTATTTTATTTATATTTATTTTTAATTTACATTATTACCTCAAGTTTAATATCTTCAGTTGATTCTTCGTTGATGATGTAATCAACACAACATCTGTGATTGGGTATCCCTAATTTGAGGGAACCTCTTCTCAGCCTCTTGTTATCCTTCTCGAGAGTTTTTCGGGAAATCTCTGAAGGGACATTTACGTGTAAATCATTAGGGAAAAACCATGGAGCAAGATGTGTACCGTCATCAGAAGTGCCTAATAATATCAAAAATATTAAAAATAAAATATTAGTAATAAAAAAACAAAAAAGGATTAAAAATAAAGTATTAAAAAAATAAATTAATAAAAAAATATTAATCAAAAAAAAAATAAAAAAAAAATTTGAAAATGAGAAAAAAATACCATGCAAAAAGGATTGTTCTAAAATGAGTTTGATGTTTCCGACTTGTTCTAATGTTTCTCTGTCGATGAGAGGGACGGTGTATCTCATTGGCTCCTGTGAAATTTGCTCAAGAGGGATTGAACATTCGAAACGTTGGTGAATTCTGCTCCCAATCACTTTCTTTTCGACGAGAGCGATGTCCAATATTTGGCGGGAATAAAAAATAGCGAAAGTGACACAGTGTGGTTCTTTGGGCTTTGTGTAATGATAAGCTAAAAGGAAAAAAATAAAAAATGAAATAAAAAGAATAAATTTAAAAAAAACAAAAATGGGTATTAAAAAAAGATAAATTGGAAAAAAAAATTTTTAAAAAGTGAATAAAAATATTTTAAAATTAAGAAAAAAGAATTTTTTACTTTTGTTAGAACGTGAGTGCAACATGTCCTTTCCGACCATAAATTCGTAGAAATATCTTCTTCCAGACAAAAACTTTGTGTTCTTGTTCTTCAAGTGCTTGACCTTGAGCACCTTAATCTTCAAAACGCTGACGAAAGGGGTGATGCTCAACTTGTCCTTGTCGATCTGGAGCATGTGGCTCCAATTCTGGTATGCTGTACATTTCTCATTTTTGCTGCTTTCTAACAAAGTGTACATTGTTTTGTCATCTTTGAAACCTTTCTTATCGAAGAAACCGGAATAGACCGACATGATGATGTTTTGGTTCATGAGGAAGTTGAGAACGTTGAGGGCGTGAGATCTGGAGGGGAGCTTGTTTTCCGATATGAGTGTGTCCACTGCTAGCCTTCCCTCGAAGGTCATCAGTTCTTTTCCGTAGGACTTGGTTTTGTTGAAGTTTATTTTGGAGAGTGATTGGATGAACTGGCAGGTTTCCTCCTTGGTGAATACCACATCACCTTTCTACAAAAAAATTGATTTAAAATTTTCAATAATAAATAAATTCAAAAGAATAATGCAGTAAAAAATAATGAATAAAAAAAGGAATCATACTTGATATACAGTGACAGTTCTCACTCTTTGGGTAAGTTGAGTTTCTTCGTTAATCAACTTACTCAAAACCCTTTCCTTGTTCAAGTTGTTGAGCTTGTTGTTGAGATCGAGTCCATCCATCTTCTCCGCGGTATCATAGATCTGCTTCTCATGATCATTGAGCTTCTCTACGATCATATCCTTCTCATCTACATCGCTTTTTTCAGATAGGAAATCTCCTGATAGACAGCTGCTGTCTTTTTCCTCTGTCTTTGGTGATAACTCGATATCAGAGATTTTGGAGAAAGATTTCTTGCTACTAGGGATGCATGATTTGATGCTTGCTCTTTTGTTGATATTATAATCATTGAAATCTTTTGGATCAACTTGATCGATGATTTGTAAGAAATATTTGAAATCCCTTCAAAAGAATAAGAAATATTGAGAATATGAAAATAATGTGAAATTTCATTTGAATCAACAATTTTTTTAAGATCAAAAAGAAATTATGAATTTTTTACCTTTTGAATTTTAAAGGAGTCATTATTATTGAGCTGATTTTCTTATCTTTGATCAAATAGGCTCCTTTCACAACTTGATCATTGCTAACAAATCCAAATGTGGTCAATACACTCAAAGTAGGATCAGAAATTAGAGGGAAATTGATGGAACGTGCATATTGGCTGAAATCATTCAATTTTTGTTCTAATACTTGATCTGATTCAGATGTTATGCCTAATTTATTTAATTGAATAAGGGTTTATTTATTATCTTTAATAAATTTATACGTTATTAAATTTGGGTAACCTAAAATTTTTGTATTTCTATTTATATATTCATATGATATGTTTATTAAATCGGATAAATCATTTATTTGTTCTTTAGGGAAGGATACTATCAATCCAAATCCATCATTGATATAATCTTCCAAATCGAATTTATATCCATTAAATCCAAAACTGAAATTGGATATATTCGTACCCAATTGTAAGGGTGAAGTTGTTTTTTCTATTATATTCATTTTTTTTTTTTATTTTCTTTTTTTTTTAGCTTAATTTTTATTTTTATAAATTAAATATTCCATTTTTGCTGAAATTTTTTTAAGATAATTATATTGAAATAGATCTTGAAAATATTGCAGATCATAGAATGATAATGACTTGTTATTCATCGAAGGAGTTTATTGGAATCAAATAGGAAAAGAGAGGAATTAAATTTTAAAGAGAGGAGGGGTAAAGGAATTTTTTAGATTTAAAATTCCGATTAAGTTAATTTTGAGTTAATAACTAGTTTGAGATATTTTAATTGAGTTGCTTTTTCTTTCTAAACATTAAAGCAAACTTTCAAATTTAGAATGAACAGTAAACGTTAAAAAATAAAACCAAAAAATGTATCAAATACGTATAAATTTATAAATGGGAAATCAATTCTTCCTTTTATAAATTGATCAATATCACAAGCATTTCAATTTATGAATCTTCCAATGATTTTTTTGGCATTCTCTACCACAATAACCCGCTTTGTGACATTTTCCACATCTCTTGTGCTTGTTGTCAATAGAATCCTTTTTGCCACAATAATCACAAACGGTAGGAAGAAACCTTTGTGGATCATTCTTTTTGAAGAGATCAAATTTCTTTGAAATCTCGGAAAAAGAGATTCCATTTTCCCTTTCTTTCAAAATCTCATCAATCTTCACCAATAGTGATTTGATTTTGGAATTGATCCTGAAGGGATCTTCATTATCAAGCAAAGAATCTAAATCTATGGAATAGATGGGTTGTACAATGTAGAGATTCTGATATTCAATTGATTTCTTTCTGCTATAATAGTTGAAATCATCATCATCATCATCTTTGGGATCAATTTCATATTGATAGCATTCGATATCAACCAAATATTCTTTATTGAGGAGATTCTCATCTCCTCTATCCTCATAATCTCCATCATCAGAAGAATTCTCATCTTTTTTATCTACAGATGATGCATGAATGCCTTTGATCTTCAATACTTTCACAATCTTGCCATTAGCCTTCTTGCAATCTTCAAATCTAGCCTCAATAATCTTCATATGCTTTTTCAAACCACTGCTTTTGAATTTGATACGTCTATTCTCCTCGGATGGTTCACATACGATCTGATAGTAATGTTCATAATCATCCATCCTCAATTGCAAGCACTGATTATGGAACAGGGAGATCTTGCTGATTGTTTTGCCCACTAATACAGAAGGATCTAACTTCTCCTGTTTTGCAAAAAGCTCGATAGCCTTTAATGAATCCTTTATCCTTCTCTCTTCTTCAATTTGTCTTGTCAATTTTAAACTCATCCATAAAAGATGATCTTCTTTTCTTCTTTCTTGCATGGTGACACATAACTTTTGATATCTGAAATCTCGCTCTCATTATCCATCACGAGGCAACATGCTGCCAAGATTGTGAGTCCCACATCAACTATCTCGATTCTTTGACCATGTATGTTGCCACCTATGAACATCAAGGGAGAAAATGTTGATGTAGCACTGGTATTGACGATGAAGATGGTAAAGAAAACCAATTTTTTCAAGATCCTTTTCAAACAATGTTCTTTGGAAATGGCTATTGAGAGACATTGAAATAAATTGAGCGGGAAATTTGTTTGCAATAGAAATCCCATCTTGTATTTCTGTTTCGTCCATTTCTCCAGTATCTCTATCAATAAGAGATCCCATTCACTATCTTTCAATTCACTCAATGTGGTACTTCTTTTTGCAAGGGAGAGCAATTTGTCCAAATCCATCGAAATTTCATCTAATTTTTCTGCTTTTTTTAAATTATCAAGGATTTCTTTGGCATTTATATCTTTATAGAGATGAATTTTTGAGAATAATCCTGCTACATTCCTTGCTATCTTTATATAATTTTATTTTTCAATTTTTTTTATTTTGAAATATTATTACTGGTTGAACCATCATAAACTGCATTCTGTTCATTTTTGTTCCTTCAGTTTTTATTGTTCCATTTGCCAAAGAGTTAATTTTATCAATCACATTTTTATCTATCAATTTTTCTTCCAAAAGAAATTCAAAATCATCTTGCAAAATATATTTATCAAAAAATTCAAGGCTAGCCATCAATCCCATTCCATCACCCACACTAAAACACTTTTTAAAAAATTTAATAATATTATATTTGTATATAATCAAAGAGAGAATAATATTATTTTATAATTATATTATAATTACTAGATTGAACACAAAAAACGCTTTTTTTGCCATATCAACAGTCTTTTTCCCCTTGTACATTATTAATTGAGAAGAGCAGTGTTCATAGTATTCAAAAATTTTCTCAATTTTAGCATTTTCCATTTTTTTGATTAAAAGTTAAAAAAAAAACTTTTCAAATAAAAAGTGAACATTGTTACAATAAGATATGCCTTTCATTAAAGAGAAATTATTTTCGAACAAAAGAATTTTATGTATAAGTTTAATGTTTTTGAATTCAATCAAAATTATTTGTTTGAATCAAGCAAATGAGAGCAAGCTCTCAACAAATTAGGTTGAGAAGAAGCCATCTGAAGAACTTTCTGCTTAAGAGATTCGTCACCAGAAAGTTTGAGAGCCTTCAAATAAGAAAACAAGGAGCCTTCAGGGTCAATCTTCTCTAAAGAAATGGCAACGTCCAAATGATGTTGAGTTTCTTTGTTAGAAAAACTAAGTCTTTTGATAGTGCTTTGATTTTCTTTGTCTTCGGAAATCAAGTCTTCGTTGTTGAAGGAGAGCTTTTGTTTGGGCTCTGCTTTCTTGGTTTTTTTCTTGGTGGTAGTGGAAATGATCGGAGAGATGGGTGGAAGGTTTTCATCTTCATCATTAACCAAATCAATCATTTCTTTAATAAAATTAAAAAAGGAATTTTAAAAATTAAAATAAAAATTTAACAAAATAAAATAATTTTTTTTGTACTTGAGTTCTTGGATGATTTATCACCTTTTGCGGTTTTGTTTGTTGTGGAGGTTTGTTTGGCTCTGCTTCTGGTGTTAGGAGCAGTTTTTTTTTTGGTTAACTTTGAGGATTTTTCTCCGTAATCAGAATCAGAGTCGGAATCAGATTCTCTATCGTCACACTCTTCGTCCAATGTTTCTTCTGCTTCTTCTTCCTCATCTTCTTCAACTAAAAAAAATAAGAATCAAAAAAAATAAAAATTCAAAATGTAAAATTTAAAAAATAAATATTAAGTAAAAAAATAATGTTATAAATTAAAAATTTTTTACTTTTTTTCTTGGAAGCAGGTTTTTTTTTTTTGGTGGTGGTTCTGGTCACCTTCTTTTTTTCTTCGAAGCTGTTATTGTTGTTCACTTTTTTTCTTCTCTTTTTGCTAGTGGTAGCTACTGGTCTTTGTGTAGAGCCCAAATCTTGGACAGGTGTGGATTCTATCATTTGAGCACTACCTATTTTTTAGAAAAAAAAGAATATTTAAAATTTTGTATTTTTATTTTTTATTTTTTTTAAAATAATTGTTTTTAGATTAGAAAATAAAAAATAAGATCAGATTAAAAAAAAAATTAATAGAATAATAAATTTTTGAAAAAATTATTTTTTACCGGTAAATAATAAATCATGGTCACTGACACCGAACAGATAAGAGTTCTCTGACAAAGCCTTCAAGTGATTGTCCAACCCCTCGTCTGTTTTTCTTTGGGAAGAATGGATTTGAGAGAGCTGCTTTTGGGTTGCAGAGAAAGAAGGGTCGTCGAAACTGAACATGATTTGCAATTCTTGGCGAGAAAGTTTGACCTCATCCTCCGTGAAATATCGGTATTGGGACTTGAATGAAAGTTTTAATTGATGTTAATTTTTATTTATTTGTAAATTTTATTTCATCTTTTTTATTTTTAATTATTTTCTAAAAAAAAATTTTATTTTTAAATTGATTTTTTTTCATTTTTTATTTTTTTATTTTTTATTTTTTATTTTTTATTTTTTATTTTTTATTTTTTATTTTTTATTTCAAATTTTTTATTTTTTATTTTTTATTTTTTATTTTTTATTTTTTATTTTTTATTTTTTATTTTTTATTATATTTATATGTATTTTACCATCTTGAGGGAGATTCTTTTTGGTATAAGAAGACTTGTAGAATCCTTGTGTCAAAAACCCTACACTCTCCTCTTTCTGTTCACCATAAAACTGCTCTTTAATAATGAAAGGAACAAACACACCTTTAAAAATAAAAAATTAATAAAATATTTTAATAATAAGATTAATAAAATATTAAATCTGTTAAAGTAAATGAATAAAAAAAAAAAGTATACAAGGATGCTCTTGGAGGTTTTTCCCAACGTATTCGCTTTCGTGTACAATTGGAATTTTAAATTTGTTTAGTTCATCTTTAGGACCAACTCCACTTTTAAATTAAAAAACAATTGAAAATAAATAAAGAAATAAATAAAGAAATAATTAAAAAATAATTAATTAAAAAATAAAATGGAATAATGAAAAAAAAAATTAAAATTAAATTACCTCAACATCAAAATTTGGGGAGTATCAATTGCTCCTATTTTAATTTTTTTAATTTTAAAATTTTATTATCATTTTATTTTATTTTTTTTATTACCAGCACACAAAATGATTTCTTTGTTTGGTTTCAAAATGAGTTTTTTGGAGTCTACTTCTACTTCCACTCCCTCTGCCTTTTTTCCTGAAAATACAACACGAAGTACTTTGCAACCTGTTACCACTCTTAATTTCTTTGAATATTTATCATTGAAAAGCACAGGTTCAACAAAAGCTAAAAATATTAAATTAAAAAATATTAAATTAAAAAAAATTAAAACAAAAAAATATAAAATTAAAAAAATATTAAAATAAAAATAATTTTATTTCATACCTGAAAAAGAATCAGCTCTATTTCCATTTTGTAAAACACATTCTTGTGAAAAGGAAACTCCTTCTTGATCCTCATTATAATCTGAAAAAAAATTTTTATTATTTTTTAATTTTTTAAAAAGTTTTTTTCTTATTATTATTTATTTTTTAAAAAATGTTTTTCATATTATAATTCATTAATAAAGTTTCTTACCATCAACTTTTTTGAACAACTTTGTGTTTACCATAGTTTCGACAACAGATTTGAAAAAAGGATTGTTTTCACCAGTTTTTCTTGGAAAGATTGGCCCTTCTTTCCCTCTCACCTCTGAATTTCCTTCTTTGAAAGTCTCACAATTTTTAAAAGCAGGAAGAACATCCTTAAAACTCCATCCTTTTAGAGAGAAGAATTTTTTTTGAAATAAAATGTATTAATTTTTAGTAAATAAATTTTTAAAAGTAAGTTTTTAATTTTGATTAATTATCTTTCTATTATAATCATAATTTTGATTTAAATCTTTTTCATTTACCAGTTGCTCCAAATTCGGATTCCCATTTATCATAGTCCACTGGATTTCCTCTTACGAACATGAGTCCGTTGGTAGTGGAGCATCCTCCCAATACGTTTCCTCTGCTCAGCGGAATTTTTCTTCCTCCTATGTTGCTTTGGGGGATTGATTCATAGGATTTATCCAATGAGGATTGAAAGAACGAAAAGAATTTTGATACTTTTGTAAACAGATCTGGAACCTTATGTCCTGATAATTAATAAATTAGGAATTGATAAAAATAATAGGTTTTTTTTTTTTCAATTTTATTTTGTCGAAGTGAGTAAATTTCAAAATATTTATTATATTCGTTTATTTAAAAAAATAATACTATATTATTGGATATTGTATTTGATTTAATGGTTGATAAAGTATTATGATGATTAGATTGAGAAAATATTTTTTTTTACCTTCATGACCATTTTCCAATAATAAAACAGATTTTCCTCCTTTTACAAGATTAGCTGCCAAATTTGATCCAGAAGTACCAGCTATTTATATTGAATATCAATTTAAACCTTCTTAATTTGAGGGTTAAAAAATAATTTTACCTCCAACCTAAAATTGAAGCAAAGATTCAAAAAGATTAAATTGATTAAAAAGGTATTTGAGGATTTTCTCTTACAACTATATAATCATATTGTTCATTCTCCACATTTTCTGAGGTATATTTTCTTGGGAAGCTATCTGGAATGGATGTAACTGGTTTTTTTATGAAATTGAAGATGATGTAACCAACAATAAACAAGATAATCCAAATCATTTTTTTTTTTTCTTTTTTAAATTCAATTTATGAAAAAAATTTGAAGATATTGAGAAATATAAAAGAAAGTATTTAAAAAATGAGATTCAGTTAAATTAGTTATATGATGTTTCTATTTTCTATTTCGAAAAAGAAATCTTATTATTGATTAAATTTTAAAGAAGGGAAATGAGTATAGAAAAAGCAAAATTTTATATTTTAATACATTAAATTTAAATTCAAGACATAAATTACAGAAATGACAAAAGAAAGAAGCGCAAATAAAGGTAAAGTAGAAGAAACAAGATAAATGTTGCTTATACGATTTCTGGTGTTTGTAAAATACTTTGAAATCAAATTTGTATCAACATTCATCAATTTCTTTTTGAAATTGGAGTACTTGTTCAAAATTTCGATGATTTCTTCAACAAGAATCTTTAGATTAGATAGTTCTTGTTTGTATACATTTATATCATCTTCTGATAAACTGGAAAAACCATCCAAAATCTGTTCGAATTGATCTTCTATTTCCAATTCTTTCTCATCAATTTCTGTCTTTTTATTTTTATTGATTTCTTTTTTGAGATTGGACAAAATGGAAGAAAATTTGTTGTTCAACTTTCTGAATTTTAAATTCAAATTATTGTTATTTTTATTTTCGGAAAAGGTATCAAAACTGTTGTCGGAGATTTTAGGAGATTTTCTGTTGATAAGATGAGAAGAAAAAACAATATTGTTGCTTGAAGTATTGCCACTAGGATTAACTTCCTCAATTTTAATCTCATTCAAACTTTGATTTTGTTTGTTAGAATAAGAAACATTGCTCTCCAACAAATCCTCGTCATTCTCCTCTTTGGATTCGATTGACAAAACTTTGTTTTTGAGATCTTCAATAGTTTTTTCGAAGCGGATCTTTTCACCACGAAAATCCTCCAACAAATTCTTTCTTTCAGATTTTTCGTTTTCCAACTCCGACAACCTCTCTTTAATTTCTCCATTTTCAACATTGAGGGAAGAAATTTTGTTTTCGAGATCATTTTGTCTGTTCTTCAAAATATTAATCTCATTAATGAAATCAACCCTCGACTTCTCGAGATCACCCACTTTCGACTTTAAAATATCAATCTCTTCAACCAAATCCTCCTTTTCTTTTTTTGTCGTTTCAACTTGTTTGGAAAGCAAATCTTTTTCGTTCTCCAAAACACCGTTGTTTACATTCAACGAATCTATTATCTTTTGAAACTCTGTTCTTTCATTCTCGATTTTTTTGTTTAATTCTTCAAAAGTGTTTTTGAGATTAGAGTGGCTTTCTATCTCTAATTCATATTTCGAGTTTTTGTTCTTCAAATCTTCAATATCCACTTTTAAACTGGATTTTTCTTTCTCATATTTCTCTTTCAAGATTTCCAACTCTTTCTCCATTTCTCTTAAAATCATCTCTTTTTGTTTTATCTCTTCAAGGTGTTTTTCATTTGAGTTTTCAGAGATCAATTTAGTTTGGTACTGTTTTATTTCCTTTCTAAAATTGACATTCTCGTTTTCTAAATCTATTATTTTCTCTCCAAACTCTTTTCTTTCTCTTTCAATCAATTCACTCATCTCCAATTTATTGTTTTGAAGAAGCATGTTTTTCTCATTCAAATCATTCATTTCATTCAATTTGGAAGTTAAATGTTCGATATTTTCTTGGAGGGAGACTTTTTCTTTCTCAAATTCTTCCAATCTCCTATTATTTTCATTTTGGAGATTTTTGTTACTCTCATTCAAAATTTCAATTTGTTTTTGGAGATCATCTTTCAAACCATTCAACTCTTTCAATTCTGAATTGAGTTTTTCTCCCATTAATTCTTTCTCCCTTTCAAGATCAGAAATCCTTTCATTCAAAAAACTGATCTTCTTTTCATTCTCACTATTCAACTCGCCATTTTCGTTCAATTTAGAGTTTAATTGTTCGATATTTTCTTTGAGGGAGAATTTATCTTTCTCAAATTCTTCCAATCTCCTATTATTTTCATTTTGGAGATTTTTATTGTTCTCATTCAAAATTTCAGTTTGTTTTTGGAGATCATCTTTCAAAATGTTTGATTCTTTCAACAAAGTGAAAAGTTTATCAGTACTCTCCTCAAGTTTTTCTTTCTCTTTTTCAAGATCAGAAATCCTTTCATTCAACATTTCGAGTTGTTCATCATTCTCATTCTTTAAAAATCCATTTTCATTCAATTTAGAAAGAAATTTTTGATTACTTTTTTGGAGAAGTTTATTTTCATTTCTGAGATCCAAAATATTATCATTCATCTCTTCGATTTGTTTTTGGAAATCATCTTTCAAAATGTTTGACTCTTTCAATTCTAAATTGAGTTTGTTCTCACTCTCCTCAAGCTTTTCTTTCTCTTTTTCAAGATCAGATATCCTTTCATTCAACATTTCGAGTTGTTCATCGTTTTCAATCTTTTTATTTTCTTGCAAGGAGATTTTTTCTTTCTCAATCATTTCCTTTTCTTTAAGAAGATTATTGTTACTCTCACTCAAAATTTCAATTTGTTTTTGGAGATCATCCTTCAAAACATTCAACTCTTTCAATTCTGAATTGAGTTTGTTCTCACTCTCTCCAAGTTTTTCTTTCTCCCTTTCAAGATCAGAAATCCTTTCATTCAAAAAACTGATCTTCTTTTCATTCTCACTATTCAACTCACCATTTTCATTCAATTTAGAGTTTAATTGTTCAATATTTTCTTGGAGGGAGGTTTTTTCTTTCTCAAATTCTTCCAATCTCCTATTATTTTCATTTTGGAGATTTTTGTTACTCTCATTCAAAATTTCGATTCGTTTTTGGAGATCATCTTTCAAAACATTCAATAAACTGATCTCTTTTTCAATCTGTCCAACAGTTTCTCGGAGTGAAACCTTCTCTTTCTCAAAATTGATTACCAAAATTTCTTTTTCGTTTTGCAAGTCAGAGATTCTTTCATTCAACTTTTCAAACTGAAGATTCTTGTTACTATAAAAAATCTCCGACTCAGATAGGAGGTACTTGATATTACCCTCCATCTTTTCCTTCTCCTTCTCCAACCCCACCTTCTTCTCATTCAAATCAAGGTTATAATCATTCACTTTTATGATGATTTCCTGAAGTTTTTCATTTTCTTTTTGAAGATAAGAAACTTTTTCGTTCAAATTTTCATTTTGCTTTTTAAACTTGGACACCAAAGTGTTGTGCTCCTCTGACAGCGTCCCGATCTTGTTCAAAGCTTCATTCAAACTGTCCTTTTCTTTTTGCAATCGAGACACTTGTTCTTTCATCGTATCAACTTGATGTTCAAATTTGTTTTTGAGGGAGTTTAACTCATTTTGGAGAGATTTGGAATTATTCTCCATTACTTCCTTTTCTTTAGTGATTTTTGAAATTTTTTCATTCAAATCAATAATTATCTTTTCTTTTTCTTCATTCAAAACTACGCTTTCATTTAATTTCAAAGTGTAATCTTTTACATCTTCCTCCAATTTTTTGTTTTCGTTTCTGAGATCCAAAATATTTTGATTCATCTCTTCCATTTGTTTTTTCAAAATATTTGATTCTTTCAACGAATTAAAGAGTTTGTCAGTGCTCTCCTCAAGTTTTTTTTTCTCTTTTTCAAGATCAGAAATCCTTTCGTTCAAAATTTCAAGTTGTTCATCATTCTCATTCTTCAAAACACCATTTTCATTCAATTTTGAAAGAAGTTGTTGATTACTTTTTCCCAATTTTTTGTTTTCGTTTGTAAGATCCAAAATATTTTGATTCATCTCTTCGATTTGTTTTTGGAGATCATCTTTCAAAATGTTTGATTCTTTCAACGAATTAAAGAGTTTATCAGTACTCTCCTCAAGTTTTTCTTTCTCTTTTTCAAGATCAGATATCCTTTCATTCAACATTTCGAGTTGTTCATCATTCTCATTCCTCAAAACACCATTCTCTTTCAATTTTGAAAGAAGTTGTTGATTGCTTTCTCCCAATTTTTTGTTCTCATTTGTAAGATCTAAAATATTTTGTTTGAAAGATTCGATTTGTTTTTGGAGATCATCTTTCAAAATGTTTGATTCTTTCAACAAAGTGAAAAGTTTATCGGTACTCTCCTCAAGTTTTTCTTTCTCTTTTTCAAGATCAGAAATCCTTTCATTCAACATTTCGAGTTGTTCATCATTCTCATTCTTCAAAACACCATTCTCGTTCAAATTAGAAAGAAGTTGTCGAATTTTTTCTTGGAGAATTTTATTTTCATTTTCAGATTCAAACAACTTTGATTGAATCTCCTCCAATTTTCCTTTATTTTGAACTTCTGCTCTCTTTAGTTCATCAATTTCATTCAAAAGCTTCCACTTGTTCTCCTCACCAAACTTCAACCTTTGTTCAAGATCCTCAATAATAATACTCAACTCCCTTTTCTTTTCTTCAAGTTTAGGAGCCATTTTTTCCACAAAAGATTTCAATTTAATGGTGAGATTATCTACGTTTTCCGCCAAAATAATGTTCTCTTTCTCCAACTTTTTATTTTCGTTCTCTAAATATTCTATCCTCTTCTCATTTTCCAAGTTTGTATTTACAGGTATTTGATCATTTCCATCTTCAGTGTAATCCTCCCTGTCAAAAAAAACAGATTTCATGTCTGATGTCTCCACCTCGATAGGAGTTTGCAACACCAAATAATTTTTGAAATTTTCATTATTATTTCTACGAATATCATTGCTGCTGGTATTATTGTTGCTGCTTATATTATTATTACTAATGCTATTATTACTATTGTCAATATTGATTTCTCTGTTGCTAGATTTTATTGGAGAGTAAGGAAGATCAGAAGACTTGTCATTGTCAAACTCCCTTAGCTGCATATCAAGGTTGATTAGGTTGTTCTTCTCCTTGATTTGCTGCTTCAAATATTTGATCTCCTTCATCTGATCACTCATCACAGAAAACAAAGACTTTATATTGTTTCCCAATTTTATTTTTTCTTGAATGTAAACATCTTTCTCAATCCAATCATTGGATATCTGGGAGGTATCCCCTTTTTTCTCGTAACCAAAAGACAAATCCAAATCACTCAGACTGTTCATTAAAGCCTCGGAGCTGCTTGTGTCGTTGGTGTTGTCCAAATCAGAATGAGAATCATCTTTGATTTTTTCGACTGCAAACTGAAAACTCGTCTTTCTTTTCTTTAAGAAATTTTTTAGAACACTTTTGTTGTTTTCGTTTTCATTTTCCAAAAGAGAGAGTTGCTTCAATAGTTCATTCTGCTTCTCTTCTAAATCATTTCTTTCTTTGGTGAGATTTTCTATGGTCTCATCTTTCTCTTTCAAAGTTCTTGAAGATTTTGAATTTGTCCAAGCGCAAAAAAGAGAAAATATCTTTTAAAGAGAATTTAAAAACCTATTTTATTTAATTCAAAAAAAAAAAATTACCAAAAGTAAAGAATTGGGACTGAAATTCTCAACAGAAACTTTGTTTTGATGAACATTTTCGTTTTGTTGAAGGAGAATGGAAGCAGTGTTATGAATGAGTTTTTGTGTTTCGATATTTTCTTCCATCAAATCTTTCAAAAAAGGTTTGTTTTGTAACAAAATGAAGAAATATTTTTCTGCATATTCCTTCTTTATAATTTCAACAATTTCACTTGTTGACTTTTTAAAATCAAATTAAATATTTTAAAAAATAAAATAAAAAAAATAATTAACTTGTGAACTTTCTTTTTGGGTCAGAACTGGAAGACTGTCAGTTTTTTTTTGCTCCTTAAATTGAAGCTTGGAGATACTATGGTCCAAATCTTTCTCTGCACGAAACAAATTACTCTTTTGTATTTCTTTGGAAATTTTTTTTTTAAAAAAATGAGTATTAAAAATTAAAAAAGAAAATGTTTACCTAATTCCCTTTTAAGAGAGATGTTCTCTCTCAATGCCTTGCTTCTTTCTTCTTTGATATAGTTAATTTCTTCGTTTTTTTCGGATAACTCCTTTTCTAATTGCCTCTTCGATTCTTCTAATCTGATTTTCTCTTTTTCCAAGCTGATGGTTTTGTTTTTCAGATCTTTCTTTTTTATATTGAGCTGGTTTATATCAAAATCATATTTTTCTCCTTCTTTATTGAATTCCTCATTCTTTATAAATCAAGATTAATCAATCACAAATTATGTATAAAAATATTTGATTATGCCGGTAAAAATTTATCATAATTTTATACCTTATTTTTCAACATTTCATTCATATTATGCAATTTATCCATATTTTTAATCATAATCTCATTCTTCTCTTTTAATTCTCTTATTGTATTCTCCATTTCTCTATTCTATTAATAAAATAGATTATTAAAGATAAAGTAAAAGATAAATAGGGATTGGTAATGTTGAATAAATTGATATATTGATGTATATATGGAATATTGAAACTAATATATCCAATTATTGATAAAAGAGGGTAATTGAAAATATAGTATTTTATAAAATATCTTTAACTATCTTTTAAAACCCTATCCACTTTAATGATAATTTTACCATATCACTCAATACTATTGTTTTTTCCAATAATTCATTTCCAATCTTCCCAGCCTGATCCAATTTGTCGTTGGATGATACCAAATCATCATTTAATTCTCGAATGATGTTATGAAGATCATAAATATCAGTAACTTCATCAAGATTGTTGATATCAAAATTGTACATTATTTCGATCCTAATTTTATTTTTAATTTTTATAAATTAAATGTGAAAAAAAAAATATTAATCAGTTCTCATAAAAAAAAAAAAAAATTCATCTCGCCAAAAAGTTTTTCAAATGGTTGGTATTAGTTAATCAATTTCCAAAATTTTGGAAATTTATTTCATAACGGAATAAATATCAAAAAAAAAAAAAATTCAAATCTTCACTCATATTTAATTTAATGAACCTAATATCTTAATTATAGAATCATAATAATGTATTAATTTCATAATTCTTTCATGAAATCGTTGAATAAATTTATTTGTTTGATTAAAAATTAAATTAAAAAAAAATGAATCCTTATCAACAAAATCCTTATCAACAGAACCAATATCAGCAAAATGCTCAAGTAAATCCATATCAACAATATCCTCAAATTCAAAACAACCAAAATCAACAACAATATCCACAATACAATCAATATCCATCCTATAATCAACAATATGCACAACAGATGGATCCATCATCATTGCTAGAATTCCAATTTTCTTGTGAATTGGAGTCCAAATTGATAAATACAAACAAGAAAATCAAATTGATGATCAATGAAAACGAAAGAGAATGGAAGATGGTGGGAGAAACAGAAGAATTGAGTGGCCATCAATTACAATTTTCAAAGAGCTTCAAAATAAAGTTTCATTTTGAAAGAAAACAAACAATAAAAGTTTCTTTGTTGGAAAATAGGAACGAAATAGGTGTTGTTGTATCTGATCTCTCCAACATTGTCTCCCAACAAGGACAATGTTTGAAATCAAAGATAGAAGGAGGAACGTTGAACATATATGCAGAAGAAGTATATCAAGCACCTTCATGGACAAAGGAGGATAATAGAGATTATTCTAATTGGGTAAAAAATATAATAAGTAAAGGGGATGTATATTTTGGTTTATAATAAAATTATTTATTTATTGTAATTCAAATATTTAGTATGAATCTTCAAAATTTAAAATTATAAGAAAATATAGAAATTTGAAGAACATTCAGATTTGGTTTAAATTGAATTTTAAATTTAAAACTTTTGACGGATATAAATATACAATTAACAAAATTTAATTTGTTGTCATATTTTCGAACAAAATACATTATAATTCGAATCTTCATTATCAATCCAAAAACTTATTTTGGCATCTTTCTCTTTTTTTTATATAAATAGCAATAATTGGACATTATTTTATAAATTACTTTTTTAATCCTTATATCATCATTCTAAACAAGGATCCTTCTCATGTTTTTGGTGATCCATTGTCTTCACTAGAAAAGATAATGGAAACAATATCACCAGAAAGTTTGGTGTTAAAGGAGAAAGTCTGCATAAAAGCTTCTGGACTAAAGTTGGACAAGAAAGATTTCTTCGGAAAAAGCGATCCTTTTTTCAGAATCTTCAAAACTAGGGAGGGATCAGAACCCATCAAAATTTTCGAGTCGGAGGTTATCAAAAAAGATTTAAATCCAAGTTGGAAAGAAGTAATTTTTTTTTTTTTTTTTATTTTTTACATTATTTTTTTTTTTATTTTATTATTAATTTATTTTTTACATCATTTTTTTAAATTTTTTTTTTGAATTTTTTTGTATTTTTTTAGTTTCAAATTTCTCCCCAAAAACTTTGTAATGGTGACGAAAATAGAACAATCATCATCGAAGTTTATGATTATAATTCCATACAAGACGCAGAGTTAATAGGATCTTTTCAAACGTAAAATTTCAAAAAAATTACAAATTAAAAAAATTTCATTAAAAAAAAATTAAATAAAAAACAATCCAAATCAAAAAAATTTCAAAAAAAAATTTTTAAAAAAATTAAAAAAAATTGTGTAGTTGTCTCGCTGATTTGAGAGTAAAAAAAGAATTTCCAATATTCAACTCCAAATTAGCAGAGAAAGCCCAAAAAAAGAAGAAAACTTATACAAACTCGGGTATTTTCACCATCCAAAAATTCGCCCTTCTTTCCACTGAGAAAATGAAGGCCAATCCCTCTTACACCAGACTTCTCAATTTCAAAAATGAACTCACCAGAAAAGCAAATTATGCTTATCGCCAAATAAACAATCCTTATTCTTTCATTCAATATGTAAAATATTTTTGATCATAATAATTTTTAAATAAAATTTTTATTTTTTCATTTTTTCATTTTTTCATTTTTTCATTTTTTACAATTTTTTATTTTTTATTATTTTATTATTTTTTATTTTTTTATTTATTCATTTTTTTTATTAGGGATCATTATTTTTATCATTGATTAATTTTTTTTTTATAATTTTTTTTTATTATTAATTTCATTATATTTTTTTTAAAAAAGTTATCTTCGGGGGTTCAAATGCATATGATGTTGGCTATAGACTTCACAGGCTCCAATGGGCATTATTTGGACGAAATATCTCTCCATCACATCCAAAAAAACAAACCAAATCCTTACCAAGCCGCCATCCGCTCCATTGGAGACATTGTATCTGCATATGACAAGTAAAAAAAAATTAAAAAATTAAAAATAAAGTAAAATAAAAAATAAAATAAAAAGTAAAATAAAAAATAAAATAAAAAGTAAAAAAAAATTAAAAATTAAAAAATTAAAAATAAAATAAAAACAAATAAAAACAAATAAAATAAATCAAAAATTTTTTTTTAAAAAAAAACAAAATTTGTTTAAATTTATATTATTTTAAAGGAGCAAAATGTTTCCTAGTTATATTTTTGGTGCTTTAGTAGGCGAAGAAGGTAAAAAATAATTTTTTTCATATTTTCTATTTTAAAACATTACATTTATTTCCATTTTTATTTTTTTTTAAATATTTTTTTTTTTTTTTTTTTTTTTATAGTAATGCATTGTTTCCCATTGAACATGGACAACGAAATCATTTATGGGATGGAGAATGTGATGACCAATTACGAGGAAGCCATCGCTTTATGGCCTTTTTCGGGACCAACTCACTTCAGTGGTGTAATCAAAAAAGTTATTGAGCACACTAAAGGTAAAAAAAAAATTATATTAAAAATTTTTTGAATAAAAATAAAATAAATTATTTATAAATTTTTGGAAATTACAAAAATAATATAAGAAAAAATTAAATTAAAATTAAATTAAAAATTTTTTTTCAAAAATGATTTTTTTTTTTTTAGAAAGAAAATCAAAGAGAGATTATTACACATTGCTAATTTTGACTGATGGAGTGATTGGTAAAAAAAAAAAATTTTAAAAAATAATTCTAAATTTATAATTAAACTGTTTAAAATTGCAAGATGATTTCGTTGAAACTAAAAAGTACATTATTGAGGCCTCTGGTTTGCCAATAAGGTATTGAAAAAAAAAATGTATGTAATTGAAAATAAATTTAAATAAATTGAATCAATTATTTAGTATTATAATTGTTGGAGTTGGTGATGCTGATTTTTCTAAAATGGGTAAATGATTAAATTATTTTTTATTTTATTTTTTATTTTTTATTTTTATTTTTTATTTTTTATTTTTTATTTTTATTATTTTTTATTTTTTTTATTTTTTTATTTTTTTTTTCTGATTAAAGATGATTTGGATGCTGACGAAAAACCTTTGGAACACAACGGAAAAAAGGCGTTTAGGGATATTGTTCAGTTTGTTCCTTTCAACGAATTTAAAAATGATCCAAAAAAATTGGCTGAGCAAACTTTGAAAGGTAAAAAAAAAAAATTAAAATTTTTAATTTTAAATTAAATGTGAAAAAATAAAAAATAAAAATAAAAAATAAAAATAAAAAATAAAAAATAATAAAAAATTTGAAATAAAAAATTAGAAATAAAAAATTTGAAATAAAAAATAAAAATAAAAAATAAAAATAAATCAAACAAATTTAAAAATTCTTTTTTTATAGAACTTCCTGATCAAGTTCGCCAATATTATGGATTAGAGTCCCTTGCTCCAACACAATTAAATTAAAAATAGAAAGAGACTTGGAGAAATTTTTTTTTTAATTTAATCTTTTATTTTTTTATTTTTTGTTTTTTATTTTTTATTTGTATTTCTCTTTTTGAGATCGTTTGGATCTGAATCATCTAATTCTTCCCCTTCCTCTAATCCAATTTTTTCACTTTCACTTTCCTCGTTTCCTTCATTTTGAATTCCATTTCCGTTATCATTTTCACTTTCGTTTTCGGTCATTTTGTCAATCAGAATTTTTTCTTCTTCACTTTCAATCTGAATCTCAACCTTTTTTTTAGT
>JAMYWO010000019.1:45243-84169 GCA_024220525.1 Cochliopodium minus | reverse complement strand
GAATCTACTTGTAATTGGCATTCGTATTCTTTAACTATTTTATAATCAGTAAAAGTTGTTTGGTTGCATCTAAAAAATGTTAAACTATGACAACAAATAATCAATCTTTCGTATTTTTGTACTATTTTTCGGCGTTCTTGATGTAAAATAATACGTCTTGTGTCTTTTTTTAAATAGAATTCAGTCATCTATATATATAAAAAATATATATTTTACGCATTTTTTTACACATGTAAAAAATATATTGTATGTGAAAAACATATTTTACAGGTCTTTGCCTTTTTCTAGTGTGTCGTTGTCAATTTCCTTTTCAGTATCAAATTCTGTTAAGTAATCTAAAAGTGATTGTAAATATTCGACAATTAAATGAATCAAATTTCTAAACATATTATATAAATGAGTAACAAATTAAAAAACGTTTTGTCTGAGAAATTGGCAAATTTTAGAATTTTTTTAGATCAACAATGTGTTTCTGCAGGTATTGAAGAAGTCAAAAAACAAAAATTGTGTTACCAAATTGATTCTTATATAAATAACTTGAACGCGTTTGTACAAGTTCTTCTCGTTTTGTCAGATTTTGAACTAGAAAGTGCCGTGAAATATTATTTAAACAGTAATGCTATAGATTTCGACGAAATCAAGGATAAGATTGATCATGTAAAATTGTTTAGATATTTGGAGTTTTTTATTAGTCTCGTTAAAGATAAACCTGAACAAAATTGAGAAAAATAAAATCACATTCATTAATATAAATGGGAATTTTTTCAAGTATTAAAAATGGATTTCAACATGCTGCACATGCCGTTGGTAACTTTTTTCATTCTGCTACTGATACAATATCATCAGATTTTCATTCAGTTGCAACACATATCGATACAGCTGTTAGTACTGTTTACGGTGACGCCAAAAAAGGTATTAGTACGGTTTACACTACAACAACAAAATTAGGAGGTGATGTTTTTAATGGAGTTAAAGGAACTATCGATAACACTATTTCGAAAGCAACGGGAATTGTGACTATTCCTTTAATTTTATTGGCTCTAGGAGTGGTTGTATTTGCTTACAACAGTCAATCGACATTCAATGGTTCGGCATCGTATAATAAATAATTTTATTAAATAATTATATAATAATATTAATTTTCTTTTTTATTATTATATGAGTAAACAATCAATTTTTGTGGATAGAACTAAAAAATTACATCCTTATGTAAAAGAAGGTGGTCATTTAGTCAAAGAATCTCAAGCTGGTAAATCATTTGATTTGGGAGTAAATGTTTTTGAAGGATTTAGAAGATTCGGAATTAAAACTGGTCAATTAAGCGGTTCTGCAGTATTGGATGGTCAAAATGTAGAAATCCATGTTGATGGAAATAATGGTGGTTATACAGATAGACAATGGATTGAAATTGAAACACAAGAATTAGGAGGAACTAATCCAGCAACTATAAATTACCAATTGTTGTTTAAAGACACTGAAATATATATAAATGGAAAAAAGAAAAAATTCCATACAATACTTCCTGAAGAATATGGATATTTGCATTTTATCGATTTACCATTCGAGGAATTGAGAAAAATTAGGCTTGCTTTGGGTATAGATGCTGATTATAGACCAACCGCAAACAATCTAGCTGCTGGTACTAAAAGAAAGTTTTATATTGAAATTCCTATCTGGAGAGGAACACCTTTCGATCAAAGGCATATATTAAATGGAATTACTTATAAATTTAATTTTAATGCTGCAACTGTATTTTCCAATTCAGGCGCTGGTTTATCTCAAAATATTGCAATTTCATCTCTTAATATTTTATGTAGACAAATCAATATACCACAAATTCAAATCCCATCTGGATTACCATTGCATCATAAATATATAAATTGGGTCAGAAATAGCGAAAACTTCAATATGACTGCATCAAATTTTTATGATTTTGATTTGAAATCGTTGAATGGACTTTGTTCACATTTAGTTATTATGTTTAGAACTGCATCACCTATTGGTAACTATGCTAATTATAATACATTCTTGGGTAATATTGAAAAAGTCAAATTGCAATATAATGGTGGTGTTGATATAGGATTAGAATTCACAAAAGAAATGTCAAATTATATTTTAGCTCCAACTTTAAATAGTGATTTTTTGGTCACACATCCAACTGGATCAAATGTTTTCTTGATACCTTTTAATATGATACCTTCAAGTGCCCATGCGGGGTTTTCTTTTGGTAATTTCAATTTTACTACAAAAGAAATACTTAGAATTTATACAAATAGTGCGTTCACAAGTGCTTCTGTCACTGTGGATTGTTGGGCTGCAATGTATGCTCATTTTTCTATTGACTCGGTCGGAGAGTTTAACTCTGTTGAAAATGTTTAATTAATTTCTAATATATTAGTATAATGTACAATAGATATCTCACAATTAATTCAACCGATAGAAACTATTATGAATCTACTTCAAATTTTACTGTAAATGTTTTGGGCGGATTGAAATATTCAAGTGCTAAATTGATTTTTGCCCAAATTCCAAATACATACTACAACATAACAGACAGTAACAATAAAATGATACTCGCAGGAAATTTAATAAGTTTACAGCCTGGTAATTATAACTTGGATGAATTTTTCAATGTTTTTGCTAATAACTTTCATGAAAGTATCACTGGTATTACATTTAATGATATTTCAGGTATTGTAACATTTACTACAGCCTCTGCGGTAAGTATATCATTCCCTTCAAGTGGTTCAATACATTCAGTTTTAGGATTTCCTTCAAATTATAATCAAACTTCAGATACTCATTTTTCAACATTTCCTCCTAGTTTAGCAAAACATATATTATATATTGATATTTCACAATTTGAATCAAATCATACCACTACTACAGATTTAAGCGGGTCATTCACTTTTGCAATAAATAACTCTGCAAATAAAAATGATATAATCATGTACAACGAAAAAACCAATTTTAAACAACAAATTAATTGTAAAGAAAATGAAAAATTTGTTTATAAAATTCAGGTCAAGGTTAAAGATATTTTTAATCAAATTGTGCGTGGATTAGGTGAGTGGACAGCTGTAATCTCGTTTTATTAAATTAAATATTTTATTTTCTAAACAAATAATATATTAAATGAGTCTAAAAAATGTTTTCAATGGAAGTGGAAATTCTTCTCAATTTGTAACAATATCAGGTCCAACTGGTCCAAAAGGTTTAACCGGTTCACAAGGTCCTATTGGCCCAACAGGTCCATCATCTTATAATTTATTTTTTACAAGGTCAACAAATACAGTCACAGCGGTACCAAATACTCATTATGTTTTACAATTTGGAGGTGTTATTAATATTAATCCTTTTACTTTTAGCCAAAGAATAATGATTACTGCAAATGCAAATACAATTGATGTTAATTTTTTAGGTGGAGCTTTTATTGTTAATTGGACTGGTTCAGGTGGTGCTATTAACCCTACAATGAGCCTACTTTGGTGTACTATTGAACTGGTTTGTGTCGAAGATACAGGAGGAGTTTATTATAATATTGTCAAAGTTACACAAACTCGTGATGTTTCTGTTTGTGTTATTAATGGGACAAAAATATCTGCTTTAAATAATTTAAACAATATTCCAAATGTAAATATAACGACACCAACTAATGATCAATATTTATCATTTTCTTCTGGAAATTGGATTAATAAAACTTTACCAACAATAATGGGACCAACTGGACCAACTGGAACTATTGGACCTATCGGAAATACTGGAGCTACTGGACCTATTGGAGCTACTGGACCATCTGCATTGTCTGCATGTTCTGATGTAACATTATCTTCACCAATTAGCGGACAATATTTAGCATACGATTCTTTATCTGCAAAATGGCTGAATAGATATGTATATGCACCAACTGCTTTCGTTGCATTAGGTCCTGGTTCTGTGACAGCCACAAATAATGCAATTAATTTATTAGGTCCTTCATCAGTAGCAAGTCTTCCGGTTACGGGAAATACTGGCCAATATGTAACCTTTCTTGCTGGCTCTGGTTCCCCACAAATAGTATTTGCAAGTGGAACTAGTTTATATTATAATGGAACAGTATATAGTTCAGGTTTTACATTAACAGGTTCACAAGGGCATAGTTGTGACTTTGTGTCTGGAGGCGCGTTCATATGGTATTGTACATCTGTTGTTGGTAATTGGAATGTTTCCGGATCTGGACCACCTTTATTTTCAGCTATACAAGCAAGAACATTCTACAATAGTTCTGGATTGATACAATTACCAAAAGTATGGGTTGGTAATGGAACAACTGTTAGTGGTGGAACATTCACTATAAATATTTCTTCAGCAGGTTTTACAAATATATTTTCCGCACAAGTGACAGCATCTGCAAGTGGAACAAATGCTAATAATGCACCTATTGCTAGAATTCAAACTGTATCAATAACTAGTGTAACTGGGATTGTATCAATCGGTACATCAATAATCTTAGGTGGAAATTCATTGACAGCCGCAGCAGCTGGAATAAATGTTTATTTAACTGTTATTGGAAATTAATTTATAAAATAATATTATATAAATGTCTATTACAAATGTTACAAATGATATCACTTTAAATTTGGAAACTAATTTGTATTTTATTAATCCATCACAAAATATAACCATAACTATTACTGATATCGTCAATGATTTGGAATTCTACAATTTAATTAGAGTAGATAACAGTATTTACTCAGTAACAATTGATTTGGGTAATTGTCAGTTATGTACGGGAGAAAGCGTCTTTAATATCGCACCTATGACTAACATTACTTTAATGTCAAGTAATAATATTTGGTATCCTATTTCTGGAATTACAAACCAACGATAAAAATCTTCTCTAATTATATAATAATGTCAAAATCAATATTTTTATATAATAAACTTTCTGCACAAAACAATTTGGATGTTGACAATTTAACTGTGCACCAACAATTAACACTTTCTGGTGCTGATCCAAATTCTTTATTAATCACTGATGAAAATTCAAATGTGGATACTTTCACAAATGGCCCAGATCGATACATACTTGAAATTGGACCTACTTCACATGCTCCCCGTTGGACAAATAATATTTTAGTTGACGAAATAACAACAAACACTATGAAAATTAATGGAGTTAAATATGGAGATATTCTTGTTGGCGAAGATGATGATGGTAATATAGAGCGCTTCCCGACTGGATTCGAAAATCAAATATTATGTGTTGGAAATTCGGGCGACCCGTTCCCTATTCAATATAAATACTTGAGAAACATTTTAAATCTTTCCTCTGGTAAATTATTTGTTAATAATAGTGGTGATCTATTCACAGAAAAACCAATTTATACAAACTTTGGAACAGTTTCATTTACCAATAGTCAAAATCTTTATTCAATTACAAACATACTTGTTCAAGGAGGTAGGAATTATAAAGTAACAGTTTCATTTTATAGTGTACAATCAGCCGGTACTTCAACTTTCACTTTAAATATAACTGGACAATCTGCACAAACTTGGGTTGTTGGTGCTGCATCATCTCAAGAAAATATAACAAATGCTTTTTATGTTCCATCAACCACTACAATAAATATTGATATACAAGGAGCACATATTCCTAACACTTCTACTGGTAATGTTACAAGAGGATTTATTTTGATCGAACCCCTCGGTTTCTAAATTTTCTGGATTTAATTTTTGGGAAACTAATAAAGGGTCGTAATTTTGAGGGCAGCTGACAAACGGTATTATTGTTGGGTAACTGACAAACGGTATTTTTACGGCAGCTGACAAACGGTCGTAATTTTGGGCAGCTGACAAACGGTATTATTGTTGGGTAGCTGGTAAACGGTACAATCGGTTTGTATCATGTTATGGTTCATATAACATACCCCCCTTGCTCATTTTCAAATTCTCACTTACGAAGCAAACCCCGGCATAGTCACGGGTAGTAAGGGAGGCTATAAATGGTAGTATAAGGGGTATAGGTAGTTTTGAGATTTTTTTCGTGACTTGCTATTGGTCCAAACCCGGCACCCCCCACCTGGCCCCCCCTATGCTCATTTTTAAAAATCATTTACGGTGATTACCCCAATACAAGCACGGGTAGTAAGGGAGGCTATAAATGGTAGTATAAGGGGTATAGGTAGTTTTGAGAAATTTTTTGTGACTCGCTACTGGTCCCACCCCGGCGCCCCCCAATTGGCCCAATTCCCCCCACTCGTTGGCGGGACCTAGGGGTAGTCTTTATTTTTAACGATTTTCGTGATAATTTATTCTGGGTACGTTCCAATTTAAAGACTCAATACCAAGATTGTCTAGTGATTTTAAATTCAAATTCTCATAACACTGTTGGTCCTTCCCCAGTGGCATTAGCTTTACAACTCCATTTAAATTGAGACTGTACAGTCTACAACGGATGGGTTTTGGAAATGTTGATAATAATTGATAAAAACAAAACATTTAAAAATCTAAAATTTCAATAAATCTTATTTTTTAACTCTTTAATTGAACGATTTGATTAAATTTATTGATGAATTGGATCAAACATTGTTATATCCAACAGATTTTATTCCAATGAGATTTCCTTCTCTGGTCTGAGAGTAAAGATAATAATGGACTTCGCTCCATTCATCACCTTCCATGTAAGTGGTGGCAACTTGGCGTGTGTGGAAGCAAAAGATTTTTTTCTTTTCCAAAAACTTGATATAATTTTGAAATTGTTTTTTCTTTTTTTCCAGATCTTTCATATCAAATGATTCTGTATCTTCTTCTTCTTTTATGATATCTATTTTTAAAAATTTTTAAATTTAAATTTTGATTGATTGAAAAAAAATAAATTTATACTGATATATGTTGACGCATCATTGTATAGATCAGCTTCAATATCATCAATATCAGTGAATACATCCTGATGATCGATATGGTCATCATATTCGTCCTTTTCGAAACTCTTTTCATCGAACAATTGGATCCTATCTTCCTCTGGGATCTCCTTCTTAGGTGCATCTTTAGATAGATTGTATGGATAATAGCAAATCTCAAAGATCAAAGGATTATCATCACCAACATATTTGATAGGAGATTCGCCTGTGCAATATATTGGTATAATCAGATTCATGATATGGATATCTCTGCATAACATTTTCCAATTTATCTTCTCCAAATTACCCTTCTCCTCCAAATGATCCATTTTCAATATCTTTGGAACGAATCTAACCTTATAGCTTGATGTGTATGTAAGATTGCATGGCAAGATCATCTCTCCATATTTCTCTGTTTTTAATGGATAATCCCCATGTCTTTCTCTCGATTTCAACATCTCAACCCTCATCTTGAAGAATAAATTCTTCCATAGCACATTATCCTCATCTATCATCCTCTTGAATGATTTATTAACGCAAGAATATCTGTTGAGAGTTATAACATCCATAAATGAACCGATGTGTGAGATCAAATTTTTGGGAAGTGAATTAATTGTGGTTTCTTCTATCTTCACTTTTTTGTTAATGTTATCCATAATCAATATTTTTTTTTTATAATTTATTATATATTTTTTTTATATTTTTCTTTAAAGAATAGACAAATATGATCTGTAGATTCTAAATTCAATATTCTGGTAGGGATGGACTTTTCTTTTTAATCTGAATGTGTGAAATTTAATAAACTTTTCCAAAGAATAATTGAACAATTAGAAAAGAAATTTTAATAAAATTGAAAGGATAATACCAACAAATGAGTGATAAAGAAGATAGTATAGAAATACATACAGATTCATCAGAAGAAGAGGAAGAGGAAGAAGAGGATATTGAATCCGAAGAAGATAGCAGCAATAATGATGAAGATAAATCAATAATTAAAGAAGATAAAGCGAATATTGTGAATATTAAAAATTTGGAAAAGGAGGATATCATTAGAGAGAATATAAATGCAAAAATAAAAGAATCTGGGAAAAAAATTCTTAATACATCCAATAAAGATTTTGATTCAAATGATATGGTATCAAATCATCTTTAATTTTTCAAATATTAACTCATAAAATTAGCAAATCATTAATTTTTCGAATATCACTGGTCAATCTGAAAAAAATAGCAAATTATTTCTCCAATATGCAGGTATATATTAAAATAAATTATAATTTTTCTTTCTGTAACATATTTAATAAAGGATGGAATCTTGAAATGGCATTATCAACTTTTTATGAAGGGGAATTAAATGTAATTTGATCAAATTTATCACTTTAAAAATTTATTAAATACCTTAACTCCAGGATTATATTTTGCAACAATACAAAGATGAAGTTTTGGAAACTAGAGAAGAGAAAAGATTCACAAAATATTTCAAAGAGAAGCTTTCGACTTCTTGCTTTGCAAATCATTCTATTTTCTTGTGCGGTAATTTAATTTTTTTTCATAATTTTTTTAATAAATAAAATACATAGAAAACGGAGATCTTGTTGGCTTTGGAAACAATGAACATCAACAACTTGGAATTGCAGATTACTTGAAAATATATTCTCCTAAAGTTATTTTGAATAATCCAAACATAATTAGGTAAAAACTATTTTTATTTAAATAAAGTTCAAAACTTTTCTTTTTTATTAGCATTCATTTGGGATTTGGATATTCTTTCTACATTGATAGTAAATTTTATTTACTTTATTTTTAAAAGTTTGATGTTAATTAAGAATAGGAAACGGAGATTTATTTGGTTGTGGTAATAATAATATACAGAAAAATAAATTTAAAGTCTAATTATTTGGTATAAGGAAAAAACAAAGAAGGTCAATTGGGATTGGAGGATCGATCTAATCAACCCAAATTTGTTAAAATCTTGGACAAAGTTGATCACGTTGCTTGTTCTGATCTATTTTCGATATTCCTGAGGGGTAAATGAGAAGTTTTTTTTTTAAAATTGAATTAAATAATTCGTATTTTGTAGAAAATAAAATTTATTATGCTGGAAGTAATGAATTTATGGACCTTCATGTCAGCAAAATAACTCCGCTTGACATAAAAAATGTTTCTACGTTTTCTGCTGGACTAAACCATGTCATTTTCTCAACATGTAAAATGATTATATTATTTTATTTAATTCATAAAAACAAATTTTTAGCTGATGGAAGTATTTTTGGATTGGGTGACAATCAATATGGGCAACTTGGTAATTAAATAAAATTTTTAAATTTAGATTTTAATATTCTCATTTATAATAGGATTGGGGAAAGCTATTATACATGTAAAACTAACCCCAAATTTAGTAATGAATCAAAATGACATTAAAGATATATCTTGTGGTGCTGATCATACCATCATTTTAATAAAAGGAGAGTTTGGTATTCAATTTTAAAATTTTAATTTCAAATGAAGATTATTTAAAATTTATACAGAATCAAGTTTGATTGTGTTTGGGAAGAACAATACAGGTCAACTGGGTCTAAATAGTTTAGAAAATCAATATACTCCTGTTTATATCAGGAATTTCAAGGATATCAGTTCAATTCATTGCGGGTTATCTCATTCATTTTTGTTAATGAGTAAAGAATTTTTACAAACAAAATCCTTCAATTTATGTTTTTTATAGGAAATGGAGATTTATATGCTGCAGGAGACAACACATATGGTAATAGATATATACATATTTAATTAAAAAATAGAATATATTCATATTTAAAATAAAGGCCAACTTGGGAATGGAGTTGAATTGGAAAAAGATAATTTTCAGTTGGAATTCCAAAAGCCAATGATTTTGGAAAACATTCTATCCATTACGACAGGACAATATCATTCATCTTTTATCAATGGTACATTACAATATTTCTTTAAAAAAAAAAACGATTTTTAAAATTTTTTAATTAGAATACGGAAATGTTATGATGAGCGGGTTGGCTTCAAATATGGGAATAGAAACAACAGAAAACAGTTCTGTTGGCTTAAAACTTTCCTTAGACCACCCTGTAAAAATGCTTCACAATACATCCAAGAGTGCCCATCAAGTAAGTTTAATCATTTTTTTAAAAAAATTTTATTAACATTTTATTTTCTAAAAACTAGATAACTGTTGCTTGTTCTTTTGTTGTTGTAAAATTTTTGTTTTTTATAATTTTTTGATTTTTATTTCATTTACAATTTTAGAAAAGAGATGGTGAAAACAATACTTCATATTCTTGTGACACCAAATTTTTCATGGACAACCAAATGAAAACAAATATTCAAAAATCACTTCATTCTATTTCTTCTTACCTCTTCATTAATGAATTTCAAATAGAAAAACTCAAAATATTGAGTCTTGTTATTGATGGGCAAAAAGATACATTCGATGGGAACCTATCTTTAAAAGAAACTTTGAAAAACAAAAAGTTAGAAATCAAAACAAATTATAAAGTGAGTATTGAAATAAAAGTTCCTCAAGATGGAGAAATAAGGTAATATTTCATTTCATTTTTCAACATTATTTTATTTTTATTAGAATTTCGGAGAGATTCAAATATGTAGGTGAATTTTTGAAAGGAAAACCAAATGGAGAAGGAAAAAAGCTGGATAATAATAACATTCTGATTTGGGAAGGAGAGTGGATGAGTGGAAAAGAGTATACAGGAAAAGGAAGGTAAAAATTGTTTATTAAAATAATTATTTATTATCATTTTTTTAAAATAGAACTTATAATAATGATGGAGGTTTGTTGTTTGATGGAGAACTAAAAGGAGGTGTTGAATTTAATGGAAAAGGAAAAATATTCAAGAACGAAAAATTGGAGTTTGAAGGAGAAATCAAAGATGGAAAATACTTTAATGGGAGAGGAAAAGTAAAATTTTTAATATTGTTACTCAATTAAATAAACTAAATCTTCAACAATTTTTTTTTTTTTTAGTTATATGAGGATGACAAATTATTTTTTGAAGGAGAGATTAAACAGTACAACCCTTGGAGTGGAAAAGGATCTTTTAAAAGAAACGGGGAGATTGTATTTGTTGGAGAGATTAAAGAAAATAAAAAATTTAATGGAAAAGGAAAAGAATTTGACAAAGAAAACAATTTACTCTTTGATGGCGAATGGAGGAATGGAAGATATTTTGAAGGAATTGGAAAAGAAGTTGACACTGAAAATGGGGAGATTTTGTTTGATGGTGAATGGAGAAATGGAAGATATTTTGAGGGAAAAGGAAAAACAAGTAATGAAAAGGGTGAAATTTTATTTGTTGGAGAAATAAAATCAAACAAGGAATGGAGTGGATGTGGGAAGGTATTTGACAGCAAAAATAGATTAATATTTGATGGAACAGTAAAAGAGGGAAATTTTATGAGTGGTAAAGTGAAATATTATGATCTCAGCGGCTTACACTTGGATTGGGAAGGAGAAATAAAAGAAGGAGTAAAAATAAATGGAAAAGGAAAATTATTCAACGAAAAGATGGTGTTAATTTTTGAAGGAGAAATAAGAAATGAAAAGTTTTATAATGGAAAAGGTAGAATTTTGGATTTTGAAGGTAAAGTTATTTGGGAAGGAGAATGGAAACAAGGAAATAAAATAAATGGAAAAGGAAAAATATTTGACGATAATAATCTATTGGTTTTTGAAGGAGAAATAAAGAATTTCGTTCCTTACACCGGAAAAGGGAAATTGTTTGATAACGAAAAAACAATGATATTCGAAGGAGAATTGCTGAATGGGAAATATTTGAATGGAATTGGAGTTAGTTTTGATGAAAAAGAGAACATTGTGTGGGAAGGATCTTGGGAAAATGGTGTTGAATGGGAGGGAAAGGGTAGAATATATGACATCCATAATGATTTAATTTGGGAAGGAGAGAAAAGAAATGGTGCATTTTGGGAAGGAAAAGGAAAGATTTTTGATAACAATAATTTAATTATTTGGGAAGGAAAATTAAGGGAGGGAATTGAATGGGATGGAAAAGGGAAAATATTTAAAAATGGAGATTTGATTTGGGAAGGATCTAAGAAGGATGGTATCGAATGGGAAGGAAAAGGAAAGATTTTTGATATCCATAATGATTTAATTTGGGAAGGAGAGAAAAAAAATGGTGTATTTTGGGAAGGAAAAGGTAAAACACTCGATGATAATTGTGGTACTTTGTTTTCAGGTGAATGGAAGAATGGGAGAGAGTTCAACGGGAACGGGAAAATTTTCAACAAAGAGAAAAATGTTATGTTTGAGGGAACTATAAAAAATGGAATCCCTTTTAACGGAAAGGGTGGTTTTTTAGCATTAAAAACCTCATTTTTATTGATTGGTGAGTGGAAAGAAAAAGACGGTGTAGCGAAAATAAGGTAATAACTTAATTATTTAACTTTAATTTAACATTACCATTATTTTCTAGGAAATTTGGAGAAGAGAACAAATTAATATGGCACGGAGAAATAAAACTAGTTGATAATGTTTGGAGGGAGTGGAATGGAAATGGAGAAATACATGACGAAAATCTAATCACTGTAAAAATTATTCTCAATTTTATATTTATTTAAATAGTTTATTTAAAAAAAAAAGATTTGGGACGGAGAATTTAAGAACGGAAAAGCATATTCAGGGAAAGGAAAAATATTTGACAAAGACAAAAATATAACTTTTGAGGGAGAATTGTTGAATGGAAAATTTTGGAAAGGATTTGGTAAGAGTTTAGACAATGAAAATAATATAATTTGGGATGGTACTTGGAAAGATGGGAAGGAATGGGAGGGAAGTGGGAAGATTTTCGACAAAGACCACAATTTGATTTGGGAAGGTGAAAAAAGAAATGGTCTTGAATGGGAAGGAAAAGGTATTCTTTTTATTTTTTCATTTAATTTCTAATATTTTTTTTTTTTAAAAAAAAGGAAAAATCTTCAATTCAAATAAAAAAGTAAAAAAAAAAAAAAAATTAAAATATTTATAAATTATTATTTATTAGGTTTGTTGGAAAGGCGAATTTAAAGAAGGAAAGGAATATGAAGGATACAAATATTTTGATTTTTTAGATAATAAAAAAAATTTGTGGTTTTGTAAACGTAATAATTTAATTTTTGATTTTTTAATAAGAAACAACATAAAATATATTAAATTTTAATTTTTTCAGATCATATAACAAAAGGAAAGGAAGGAAAGATTAATATGGAGTGCGAGAAAATAAAAGAAAAATGGATTGGATATTTCCAAAATTCCCATAGAATGGGAACTGGTCTTCTGACACTTCATGGAAAAGAGTAATTTTTTTTTAACAAATAAACTTTCTCAAATTACAAAAAAAGGTATTTTGTTGAATACGATGAAAATGGTCAAGTTGGTGATATGAAAAGAACATTTGAGGGGATAAGAATTATGATTGGTTATTTATTCCTTAATTTTTAAAGTTTTTTTAAAATAAATTTTATTATTTTTTTCAGTTGGGTAAACTTCCCTTTCCACTTTTATTTAAAATCTTGTTTTATTTTTTTTATTTTAAAAAAACAGATGTGAAAATGTTGGGAAGACTGCATTCAAAACAAGACTTTTGGGATCCGTTGGAGAAAAAGAAAATAATGAAGCTCATTTGATAGTTCAAAAAATAAAAGAAGAAAAAGATATGGTAACATTTTATTGGAAATTTTTTAATCATTTAAAATTTCATAAAAAAAAAAGACTCATGGAGTTGAAATATTCAAATATATCAATCCAAACAATGATGTTCTCTTGTCTGTTTATGATTTTGCGGGACATGAAGAGTATCATGTAAGAAGATCTACATTTAATTAAATTAAATAAACCTTTTTTTTTTTAATAGGCAGCACACTCTTTCTTTTTTAACAGTGGATGTGTTTATCTCCTTTTGTTTGATTGCTCAAAAGATGTAGATAAAATAATATCTGAAAATAAACTTCTCTATTGGTTTTTCTTTCTCCAAACACAAGGTAAAAAAAAAATAATTCAAGTTTTAATTATGTTTAAATTTTATTTTAAAAAAGTGAACAACCAGAGTCCAGTTTTGCTCATTGGTACTAAAATTGATGAAATAGAAAAGAAACATTCGAAAATTTTTGGAAAAGTGGATTACAAAAAAGTAAAGGAAGTGATTGAAAAAATAAACCAAGAAATTACAAAAACAATTGTAGAAAACAAGATAACTCTAAAATTTCACACTTTCAAAAAGAGTGGTTTTACAGATGGTAATTCATTAAAATTAAAAAGACAAATTTTTAATTTTAATTATAATTCCAAAAAGATACTTACATTTCAAATCTTGATGTGGCATACTTTTTTCCACTGAACAACAGAGAAAAAGATATCAAACGATCTGGGATAAAACATATTTTTGACATCATTTCAAATGAATACAACAAGGCTGAAAACACAGTTTCTACCACACTTAAGCATTTTGGTTTCAAAAATTTTATTTTTAATAATCATTTATTGACCAATATTTAATTATTTTTTAAGATGTACTCAAAGAAATAGAAAAAATGAGTGGTCACTTTGAAATTCCAAACAACACAAATAATAGAACTACTATGGGTTCGACAAGAATGAGAAGTCCCACAACAACACGTAAACAAGTTTTTGATACTTTTAAAAATTAAATTAATTTAAAAAAATTTTAGAGGAAGAAAAAACATTCATAGAACTATCCAGTTTGAAAGAGAGAATGTCTTGGGACGAGGATTTTGATGAAGACTCTTCCATTTCACAAACAGACAAGATAGAAAGAATTCTTTTAGACCTTCATACATTAGGTGTGATCGTATATTTTGACCATCCAGTTCTAAGAGAAACAGTCATCACCGATTTGAAATGGTTTAACAAAGTATTCAAAACCATTCTTGACTATGGTAAAATTTTATTAATTTTATTGAAATTTTTATTTTATAATATTATTTCTAAAGGGAGACAAAGTATCCAAGAAATATTTGAGTACATTTACGAAAAAATTCAGCAAGATTTTGAGTACAAGTTCAAAAAGAACAAAGACTCTGGCAAAAAACAACTCAAATCTATCTTGAAAGAAATCAAAAAAAATTTTGATTTTAAAGTAAAGTTGAAGCACATTTGGGAGAAAGTAAAAATAAAAACTAATTAGGAATTTTTTTTTTAAAATTTTCTTTAACAGGAAAGAGAAAAATCAATAGTAGATAAATTGAGTTACTACTCTCTTTTGGTCAAACTAGACAAAATCCAACACAAACTGATAGAAGAGAATAATGAAAAATACATGAAAAGCTACAAAAAAAATATCAGACAAATAAAAGATGAAGTGAATTATGACATTACCCAATGTATTCATTCGATTGATGATGACAGCTTGACTTCTCTCATTAACGAAGTAAATATTTTAAATAATAATTTTTGATTTTAGTTCTAATTTTCAATTTAGATTCTCGACGAAAAAAATAGAAGAAATACACAAAAAAGGAATTTTGTTATGAATCTCTTGGTTAAATTTGATTTGATCTTGCCCAAAAAGAAGAAAGAGTTTATGGACAGAAAGCAATTCTATTTGGTTCCTTTTCTTTTTCCAACTGAAAAACCAAAACAAGAAATAATTTTTAAAGGTAAAATTATATGAATTGATTTAGAATTATTTCTAATTTTATTTTTTATTTATTCAAAAGGAGGAATAAAAATGAATAGTATCAACAGAAATTACAAATGGAAGATACAATATGAGCTTCCCTTCAAACCATCTTGCATGTGGAAAATGTTGTTTTTGAAAATAAGAAAAGTTTGTATTTTTAGCGAAGAAAAACAAGAAATGAAAGATGAATTATATTGGTTGAGCGGTTTTGTATTTCATTACTTGAATAAAAACAACAAAGAAGATGGTAAAAACAATATCATATATTTTTATTTTAAAATTAAATTTCATTTTAAAAAATTAAAGATACAGAACTTGTTGAATTGAAGACATATGAAAAGAATAAGATGCAAATAATAGAAATATGTGTCAAAACAAACCATGATCCAACTGTCTTGTTTGATAACATCCATCAATCCTTCAAAGAATTCATTTCACAATGGACATCCCAAAACTCAAACTCAATATCTTTTATCACAAAAAAAAGATCAATAGAAAAAGAAATGATTGACAAAGTCAACAATGAAGAAAATGGAGAAAAAATACAAGTAATTTGTGAAATAATTTTTTTTTTTCAATTTTATTAATTTCTCTTTTGAAAAGGCTATTTGTGCTTTTTGTGGGTGTGATACTTTTTTTACCAATAACTACCAAAATGAGTTTTGTGACATGTGTGCTTCTAAAAATTTCTTGATTGAAAATCAATATGCACTTTTAAAAGTGGTAGCACAAGGAGGATTTGGTAAAATTATTTTCAAAATATATTTCTACTAAAAAATTATTTACAAATAATTTTTCATTTTTCAAAAGGAAAAATATACAAAGCGAAAGATCTAAAATCAGATACAATCGTTGCAATCAAAGAAAGAAAAAGTGAGAATGAGAATTTCATTTTGGCGTGGAAACAAGAAATAGAAGGACACAAAACCATTGAGAACATACCCAATCTTTTTATGGCAAGACTAATCACCATCCTAAATGATACTTCTAGAAATCTCCAAGAAAAATATATTGTGATGGAGTGGATTGAAGGCAAATTTAGTTTATTCTTTAAATAATTTTATTTAATAATTTTTTAAAAAAAAAAAGGATCAAATATGAAAAACTTTAGTGAAAAGAAATTAAAGAAACAAAGGTTCAACGACGAAAAGGACTTTATCAGGATGGTTTTGTTATTGTTAGAAGAGTTGAAGAAAATACATGAAAGCAACATTATTCATAGAGATATCAAACCAGAAAATATTATGTAAAAAAAAAAGAAAAGATTAACATATTAACAAATTTTATTTTAAAAACTTCAGGTATTTGGAAAACTCTGATGGACTTTTCTTTCTTTTTATTGACTTTGGAAGTGTACATGATGTGAATAGTCAAAAAAAAAGTGAAATTTTTTAAACATTTAATTATTTGATTAATTATTTTTCTTTCAGGAATAAATGTGTATTCTCCATTGTACAGTCCTCCAGAGCAAAATGATCCCAACAAAGAATCAACAAAATCAGATATATATTCACTTGGTAAAATTTTTAATTTAATTTCTTTTTTTATATAATTTATTGTAAATAGGTGTCACGTTTCTCGAAATTTTGAATTCTACAAAAATAGAAATTGGAAATGAGATCAAAAACTTGTTCGTTTCAATGAAAGATGCTGAGATCGAAAATCGACCTTCCATTCAAAACTGCATCTCCAAAGTTAAAAGTTATTTCCAAAATTATTTATTCGATCCCAAAATAAAAAATTCAATGAAACAACCAATATTGTGCAACAACTTTGATAAATTAAGGTGATTTTTCTTTATTTAATTCTAATTCAAATTTTAAATTTGAAATTTCTTTTTATGCAGAGATATTGTCAAACCAAAATTATCTCTTCCTTCTATGATCACTCCAAACAATGAAATTACTCAATCCATAACAAACTTGAATTTGAGTCAACAAGAAAACATCCCAAAAGAAAATAAACTTTCAGAATCCTCTAACCCTGTCAAAGATATGGATCTCAGAGTACAGTTGGAAGAAATGAAAAAAATCTTGGAAGAAAAAAATCAACAAATCTCTTATTTGACAAAGTATAAAGATCTTTTAAACGAAAAGGAACAGATATTAAAACAAAAAGAAGTAAATCTCGTTGAATTGACCAACAACAAAAACGATTTGTTGATCACTAATGCTGAAATGAAAAAACTCATAAAAGAATATGAAGTTGAATTGTTTAACAAAGTTGTCAATAATTTTAATTAAATATAAAATATTGTTCTAAAATAAAAATTATATTTTTATTTCTCCCAAAAAGATTCAATCATACCATCATGTTGATGTCAATATGAAATGAAACAAGAAAATTCTTTCAAAATTTTTCATAAACAGTGCAATTAAAAAAAATTAAAATATATAATAAAAAAAAAATTTTAATAATTTCTCTTCTTTAACCTTCTTAATGTATCAACAACGTAAAATCCTTTCAAAAATACCAAAATTTAAATTATTTAATCTCATTATTTTTATTTTAGAAAATTATCAACCTTATCCTCAACAAAATCAGTATATTCCACAACAACCACAATTCCATTTTGAATGGGATTTGAACAATATAAACAGAGGAAATTTTGTTTTGAAGGGAAATAGAATAGAATATACAGCAGTAAATAAGACAATGACTGCTGTATCTAAAACTATCTTTGATGGAAACAATACCTACGAGTTTGATGTCACTTACTATGGTAACATAAATTATATTTCAGAGAAATAATTTAATCAAATTTATTATATATTATTTAAATTTATTCAAAAAGTTGTAAGAGATGGATTCTTCACATTTGGGGTTGCCAAATTAGATTATTCCAACTGGACACAATATTGTCATAAGGAACAAGGATTGGGAATGGTAAGAAGTGAATATTGAATATTTAGGATTAAAATAATAAATATTCGTTTGATACAGATTGGAACCTATATGGGAGGTAACAAATAAATTGACTAAATAATTTAAAAATACAAATTTTTTTTTTTCTATACAAAGGTGGCACCCATCAAATTATTAATTTGAAAGGGAGATTGGATATGTCAGCAAAAAAGCTCCATCTCTCCAGAAATGTATCCTATAAAACTGAATCAGTAGAATATGATTTTACATCATTGATGAGCTACAATGGGGTATGATATTCAATCATTCAAAACTTATAATATATCAGGCCTAATTGAACTCTTTTTATCAATATTTTTAAAACAGGTAAGACTTGCAGTATCTTTCTCTGATGCATCTGATTATTTGGAGTTGAATAACTTTAGAGTTACCAACCCACAACAACAGTATAATCCTCAACAATTCAACCAAACTCCTCAATATTCTCCTATAAACCAATTCAATCCTCAACAAGGACAACTTCCACCTCCACAATACAACCAACAAACTCCTCTATATTATCCACAAGACCAAAATCAATACAACCCTCAACAAGGACAATTCCCTCCTCAACAACAATTCAACCCACAAATTCCTCAAACTCAATACAATCCTCAGCAAGGACAACTTCCACCTCAACAAGGACAATTCCCTCCTCAACAACAATTCAACCAACAAACTCCTCTATATTATCCACAAGACCAAAATCAATACAACCCTCAGCAAGGACAACTTCCACCTCAACAAGGACAGTTTCCTCCTCAACAATATAACCAACAAACTCCTCAATATTATCCTCCTCAACAACAATTAAATCCTCTCTACTTCGCTTGGGAAGTCAACAACAGCAATAGATCAGTCTTTCATATTGATAATAACAATTGCAATGCAAGATATGTTGGTAAATATGTTTCTTCTAAATCATTACTATTTTGTTAATATTTTCTTACAAAAGCAAATGATACCACCACAACAATTGTTTCCCAAACTATTTTTTATGACAATGTTAATGAATTTGATCTTTCTTATTTTTGCGCCAAAGGAACTCATTTCACCCTTGGTGTTGTATCAAGCAATTTTTCTGATTGGAAATCTTATTGGTNTTTACAACAGTTCAAAATTTGTTAGTTATAAATTAATATCCGCTAACAAAGTTGTAAATTTTGGACATGTCTAAATAATATTAAATGAAAATAATAATTATATTATTCTATTTTTGAGGTTATTTCTCCATTTCGATTGGATTTTTTTATTGATTAAAAATATCCAGACGCATTATTTCTCCTAAAAAAATACATAAATCTCTTTTTTTTTAATTTATTTATGATCAAGTTTGACATAATTTTCGTTTTATTTTCTTTTGATTCAAGAAAATGGAGATGTTTATTCATTTGGTTCTAATGATTATGGACAATGTGGAACAGGAAATAATGATGAAGAAATATTTAAACCAACAAAAATTATGATTAATAAAAATATAAAATCTATTGTATTGGGAGTTAATCATTCTTTTTATTTGGAAAGTAAATTCTTTTTTTTTTTTTGCTTTTAATATAATTATTTTTATTGTTATTTCCATAATTTTTAAAAGAAAATGGAGATTTATATGGGTGTGGTAAATTTTAATATTTGATTATTGAAAAAATAATTTATTTTCAAAAGGTAATGATTTATATGGTCAACTAGGATTTAAAAAAAATAAAGAAAATAATACCTATTTCTCTAAAATTTGTTCCAATGTCCAAATAATAGAAACTTCTGATTCTTTTTCTATTCTTCAAAAAGGTAAAAATTTATTTTAAATTTCATTTTATTTTATTTATTATTTTTTTTCAAGAAAACGGAAAAATATTTTGGAGTGGAATTTGGTTGGACAATGAAAGTGTAGAATTTAAGGAAGAAATTAATTTAATAAATGTTATTTCTTTTTCTTGTGGTTACAATCATTGTTTATTTTTAAATAGTAAATTTTTTTTTTAAAATCATTTTATTGATAAAAATTTCATTTGTTTTCTGGAAAAATCATAAAAAAAAAGAAAGAGGAGAAGTATGGGTTATAGGATCAAATGTTTATGGACAATGTGGAATTGATAAAAATATTGAAAAAATAAAGGAGCCTACTCTTTTATTGTCTGATCCTAAAATAGTTTCTATTTGCTGTGGTTATAACCATTCTTTCATTTTAACAAGTAAAAAACAATAAAATAAAGAAATTTTGNGAAAATTAAGAAGAATATAATAAAACAAAACGAATATCAGCTGATGATGCACATGGAATACAAGTTGCAGTAACATGGAGGAGCAGTCGTTGAATAAGTTGCTGCACATATTACTGCTGATGCACATGGAGGAAAGGTTGCTGGGAAATTTTCCACTGCATATGGGGCTGCTGCACATTTATTTCATGATTCCGTAATCATTATCACCTAACACCAACAAATCTCCATTTTCTTTGTAAATAATTGAATGCTCCCCTCCCAATCTTATCATTTTGATCGTTTTATCTTTCATCAAAAGAAATGGAGTTGATTATTTTTTCTTGATTTCTGAACTTCCAATTCCTAATTGTGCACAATAATTATTCCCAAACGCTAATTCTCCATTTTCTTTGTAAATCATCACATGATTTTTTCGACATGAAATTAATTTGATTGTTGAATCATTCATCATCAATACTGGTCAAATTGATTTTTAAAATTTCCTATTCCTAATTCTCCAGATACGTTGCTTCCAAATGAAAATAAATCTCCATTTTTACAGAAGATAAAAGAAAAACAATTTCCCAAACAAATTGATTAATATTTTGATAAAATTGGTTTATCTGTTTCTTTTATATCTTTTCCAAAACCCAATTGACCAAAGATATTATTTCCCATTCCATATAAATCTATAAATCTCCATTATTTTAATTTGTTGACAAAAGTATTAAAGAAGAAAATATAAACATAATTACAACAATAAAAAAAAGATGTTCTGAATTAAAACCATTTCTGAACCTTTACATTTTTTAAATTTTAAATTTTATTATTTATTATTAAATAAAAGAAAGATAAATGATGAAGAAAAAAATACAATTTATAATTATTTTAATCAGGAAAAAGTTAATAGGTTATAGGAGAAAAAGATTGATAAATACTAAATTGGATTTATTAAAAAAAAAAGATTATCATGGAAAATTCTCCCAGAAAAAAAATTTTTGATTACTTAAACCGTTTTAAACTTTTTTTTTCTTTAAAAAAATAATTTAATTATTGATCGTTGAATTATTTCCCAATGCCCAATTTATTTCAACCAACGGATGCCAAGCAAAGCTCATCAATTTATCATGAGCAACAATTTTAGCCAACAAAAAGTCAAACAAGACAAACCCACCAGTAGCGTTAAAATGGGAGTGATAATTTTCCCAATAAGGATTACCTGGATCTAATAGTTTCGCCATTTCTTGAACTTTTTCACCTTTGTATGCATTACAAACTGCACAGCATCCTTTTTCATAACAAAATTTTTGTGAAAAAATAAATTGGAATGTTAAATAAATCAAAAAAAATTGAATAAAAACTAATCATTTTTTTTTTATGATAAAGATTAAAAATCAAAAAAAAATTTGTTTAACAATTCATTATAAGAATTTAATTATTTTTTTTTTGTTTCAAATAAAATTTCTAATAATTTTTTTTTTTTAATGAAAAATAAAAAGTATAATTATTTGTTAAAAAAATACTCAAAAATTTTTTATTTATTATTAGAATTACCAGCATTACTTCCAGTTCTAGTGTCAAAAAACAAAACGTCTTTTGCTCTTTCACTCAGCGTCGTGCAATCAGGATCATCACAAATAATTTGGATGACATTATTTTTAAAGTTGGCGTTGACGAAATGAAGATCGTCTTCGAAAATCATCACATATTTTTTTTGGTTGGACTTTAATTGGTAATTTTCCAAAAATAGTTTCATCACTTTTATGTTTGAATAAATAATTCCTGTATGTCCTGTGAAAAAAAAAAAAATTATTTTTTTTTTTTTAAAAATGGAAGAAAAAAAGATAATAAAATTTTCAAGTAGAAAAATATTATTACTAAATCAAAATTTAATAATTTGAAAAAAAAAATATTTTCTTTCGAAATCCAATATTTACCAGATCCTCTTGAGACGTACTTATCTTCTGGAGGGATAGTTTTTCCTTTTTTGATATACTCCGTTTTGATGAAAGGGTCGTCATCCAATTGTCTTCCTATCACTGACTCAACCATTTGGTAATTTATTCTTTGGCTGTTGAATTCATCTCTACATCTCATCCTTCTTTCCTGAGAGTCGTACAAATTTAGCAAGTAAACTATTCATAAATTAAACATCGAATAAACTCAAAAAAAAATTTTCTTAAATAGTATGCAAATATAATCTACGTTTTCAAAAAGATTAATAAATAGAAATTTTTCAAAAAAGTAAATTAAAAATTAAAACGTAAACAAAAAAAATTAAAGTTAAAGAATATTATAACTGGTAGAATACCATAACATATAATTTAAGATTATTTTTGTAATTTTATAATAATTTTGGACTTGCATTTAGTTTAATCATTATAAAAAAACTTTTTAATTTTTTACTATCTCTTTTTTACCATCAAATAATCTGTCAAATGACTGTTCTCGGACCTTTTTTTGTTCTTCTTGATTCAATTTCAAATTATCTAAAAAAACAAAATAATATTTTATCAGACATTTTATAATGAATAAAATAAATAGACTGAGAATGATTGAACAATATCTGAATTATCCAATCTTGATTTAATTTGAAAATAGAAAATAATGAAAAAAAAATTATAATCAAAGAGTATTCATTCTCTTCAACCATTTCTGATTCAAAGTATTTGAATACTCACAATTACAACAATTTAAATATAATTGAAGCAAATAATCGAAATAATGATAGTGGATTTGTTTCTTACCAATAGTTTTGTTTATCTGATAAGAATTATATTGATCAAATAATAGGAAGAAGATCAAAAAGGATGCAATGATTGCAATCAAAATGATTATTTTATTAATATCTTTCCTATCAAACATTTATTTCCCTCGTCACAAAAAAAAAAAAAATTTGAATCCTTTTCTCAATTTTTTTTAATTTAAATAATTATGCCATTCTTTTATTGGTCACACCTTGCATGGTTTGATATTTTTCAAATATAATCAAAATAAATTTGAAAAATTGAAAAATTAAAAAAATTGAAATTAATTTTTAGGTGATAATGTTGAGCAGTTCTTGTTTTTCTCATCATAACATTCTTGTTTTGGGTACATTTATTTTCATAATACCAATTTAAATGCAATAAAAAATTTCATTTTCAAAAATCAAGTATATAAAAATTATTTGTTGAAACGATCTTGATTTATTGATTTCTTTTTTTTCCATTTGATTCTTNAAAAAATAAAAAATAAAAAATAAAAAATAAAAAATAAAAAATAAAAAATAAAAAATAAAAAATAAAAATAATAAAAATTTAATTTAAATTTATTTATTTTTTAATTTTCATTTCAGATTTCTTTTTTGGATATATTTTGGGTGTCTTTCTTACTTTGTATTTAAAGTCTGGGTATTTTGCTGTATTTTCAGGTTTCATGTCTTATGCGCTTTGGGGGTAAAAAAAAAACAGTTGAATAATTGTTTATAAAAAAAAAAAAAAATGAAAAATTTTTAAAAAATAAATAAAAAAATTAAAATTAAAATTAAAAATTAAAAAAATAAAAAAATAAAATTAAAAAATATAATAAATAAAAAATATTAAAATGAAAAATTAAAAATTAAAAAAAAGTTCAAAAAATAAAAATAAAAAAATATAAAATTAAAATTTAAAAAAATAGATTAGGACACAATTATTTTCATAAAAAGGATAATTATTGGAGATTCCTCTTTGATTTAAGTGGTAGTAGTTCCTATGAATGGAGAATAAGCCACGCAATATCCCATCACACCTACGCCAATTCTATGATCGACTTTGAAGTTTCAGCTGTGGAACCCTTTCTCATTTCTTTGTGCGAAAACAGAACCAAGAAGAATTTCGTTCAAAAAAACTTGGTTGTTTTTTATTTCCAATTTTTGTTCTTTTTCGCAATTATGATTGATTCAATCATGAGGTTAGTCGGTAAAAAAAAAATTTCATTTTAAAATCAAGTTTAATCTTTTTTTAATTTTTTTTTTTAACATTATTTCTTTTTATTTTTTATTTTTATTTTTTATTTTTCTTTATTAATTCTAAATTTTTTTTTAAAGCTTATTTCCAATTTTTTTAACATATTTTTTTTTAAAAGAAATATTGATGGGGAAGAAAAGTATATTAAAAACAAACATTTTCATTTACTTTGAATTTCTTCTCTACTATATGGTCGCAGACATGAAAGGAATCTTTCTTTTCGCAGTAATCAAGGGCATCACAAGTTGGTTTCTCCTCACTTCTCTCCAAACTCACCACAATTTATGGGCATGGAACGAAGGTGAAGAAATTCCTCCCATACTCAAAGAAACTAACGATTGGGGAGTTTACCAAGTTATCGCAGGAGCCGATCATTCTATTAATTTAAATTATATTTTATCATTGGTATTATTTATTTATTTTTTTACATTTTTTTTATAAATTATTTTCATTTTATTTTTTATTCTGAAAAGGTATTTTTTGGACTTTTACATAACCATGTTTTGCACCATTTGTTTCCCACCATCGATCATTCCAGGCTCGGTTCTTTGAGAAATGAGTTGGAGGAAACTTGCAAAGAATTCAAAGTACCTTACCAAGTGAATAACGTTTTTGATCTCTACAAAGGACTTGTATTTAAGCTCATTTCAGAAAATTAAAAATAAATTTTTTACACAACTTGAAAAATCAAAAATTTGGGTAAAATAGCAAAGTGAACATTTGAAAAAACAATAAAGCTAATTTGAAATTTTTTAAAACTAAATTTAGCTTAATGAACAACTTTAATTTAAATAAAAAATCTTAATTTTTTAAATTTCAATGATTTTTTTTTTTAATATCCGCCCCTAATTTTTATATCCTCCCTTCTAAATTTCATTTAACAAACTTTCATCCACTTTAACTTAAATTAAAATAAAAAAAAAACTATTGTCATAATTCTATTTTAAATGAGAACAACAAGTCTCAAAAAAGCAAAGATTTTAGAATCTCAAATTATTGAAGGCAAATTTTCAAATTTACAAAATATTATTTTTGATCATTTTCTGTTTGCATTAGTGTGCAAACAAAACAACATCAAATTCATTGATGAAAATTTTCCTCCCAATTTGAATAGCATTGGGAAGAAAGGTAGATTTGAAATTAAAAATAATTTCATTTATTTTCTAATCATTTTGATATATCAAGTATCCATAAGCTCTTGGAAAAGACCAGGTAATGTTTTTTATTTGATAAACAAAAAATTAAAATTGAAAATATTATGAACTCGAAAAAATCTTTTATATTTACCACTCAACAGATGAATTCCTGCCAAAACCAGAATTCATCTTGAATGGAGCAGGATATAGTGATGTGATTCAAGGGCAATTGGGAGATTGTTGGTAAAAAAAAATTGATCAATTTAAGATTGAATTCAACACTTCATTTGTTTGATTGTAAAATAATGAACAGGTTCTTGGGATCATTGTCTGTGGGTAAAAAAAAAAATAAAATAATTTTCTTTTGGGAAAAAAATATGTAATAAAATTTGATGAAGTTGCAAATAGAATGGATCTTTTCTCACATTTGATAGTATCATCACATCCAGAATATGGATTTTATCAAGTGAAAAAAAAAAAATGATCAAAAAAAAATATTCAAAAAATTAAATTATTGAATAAAAAAAAAATTATTTATTATTTTATTTATTTAAATTAATTCATTTTCAATTTATAGATAAAGTTCTATTATAATTCAAAGTGGAGAGTAGTTACTATCGACGATCTGCTTCCCATTGAGAAGGGATACACATCTCCTTACGTCTTTGCACAATGCAAAGATAAGAATGAGTTTTGGGTTCCCATCTTCGAAAAAGCGTTCGCAAAGTTACACGGTTCCTACGTCTCTCTTGAATCAGGAACTTTTGTAAACTTATTTTAATTAAATTTATTATTAATTTTTTAATTTATTTAACATTTAAATAATTTTTTGATTTAAATAAAACAATTTTCAACAAATAATTATATACTCTAGATTAATTTAAATAAATTTTTTGATAAGTTGTGATTTTTAATTTTATTTCAAAATTTACTTTTTAAACTTATTTTCGTTTAAAGATTTATTTCTGTTTTTACTTTCACTAAAAGTTTATTTTATAAAAAAAAAAAATTTTTAGCAAGAAGGTATGAATTACCTCACGGGAGAACATTGTGAAGTATTGAAATATGATGACCCAAAAGTTGAAGAAATGAACAAAGAAAACAAACTTTGGGAAATGCTCAAAAGTTTCCAAAAAGAAAAGTACTTGATGGGATGTTCCTTCAACAACGGAGAAAAGGGATTGATTCAAGATCATGTTTATGGTGTTTTGGAGCTCAAGGAAACTGATTTAAAGGGGTCATTGACTCGTCTTCTTAAAATAAGAAATCCTTGGGGAAAAAGAGAATGGATGGGCTCATGGAGTGATCGTTCTGTAAAAAACAAATTGTTTTTTTTTCCAATTTCATTTTTTTAAGAAAAATTTTGAATTATTTTTAAATTTTTTGTATTTTTTAAATTTTTTGTAATTTTTACACAAAAATTCTTTTCATCCTTTTAAAATGTAAATTTTTAATTAATCATTTTAACAAACTTCTTACAACTATTTATTTCATCTTTTAATCAATTTTAATTAATTTTTTTTTTGATCACTAAATAATTTTTTTACTAAAATTTTTTTTTTCGAATTTTTTTTCTTAGGAAATTTGGACAGAAGAAAATCTGAAGAAAATGGGACATAAAGTAGAAGATGACGGATGTTTTTGGATGAGCCTGGAAGATTTCATAACTCATTTCAACGACATAGTCATCTGCAGAATGCTCACCGACAAATTCGGACTGATTTGGAACAAAGTATTGTACATGGGGGTCTGGGACAAGAATACCTCTGGAGGAGGCTGTAGTAACAAAACTTGGATAAAAAATGATCAGTATTGGATTGATGTCGTTGAAGAAACCTCCTTCTTCGTTAATCTTTCTCAATATGACACAAGAAAAAATTTTGTAGGGTTTTTTTGATTTGATTTAATTTAATTTTTTAAAAAAAAAAAATATTTAAAGTGTTTTTATAAAAAAAAAATAGTTTTTAAAGTGTTTTTTTAAAAAAAATAGTTTTTTAAAGTGTTTAAATTTTTGATTTTTTATTATTTAAAGGATGGTAAAAAATGTTACGAGATTTACATCGGGTTCTATATCTGGAGAACTAAAGAAAGACAAAAGAAGTTGGAGAGATTGGGAGATGAAATTATCCACAAGCCAATATTCATCAGCTCCAAAGATACTTCACACTCTGTCATTTTAAAAAAAGGTGAAAGAATTTATTTTAAAATTTTTAATTTAAAACCCAATTTTAAATTTTTTAAAATAAAAATTCTATTAAAAGGATTTTACACTATCTTACCAGCAACATTTCACCCAAACTCTCTCACCTCCTATTTTCTCACTTTCTATAGCGACAAAAAAATTGAAAGTGGGAAGATTGGAGGGGGAGAAGGGATAGTTGGAGATACCCTCATTTCTCATCTGAAAAAATCCGAAATTAAAAAAATGAGGAGTTCTTTAAAGGTTGACATCTGTAATAGTGGGAGTTTGGAAGTTGCCACAGAAAAGAAGAAAACAATAGTGGTTGAACAAGAAGAAAAAAAAAATGTAAAAAAAAATTTGAAAAAAATTTTAAAAAAGTATTTAAAAAAATAAAAAAATATTTAGGAAATTGTACCAAACAATGAAAAGCCTTTCTTGAAAAAAAAGCTTGTAAAAAAAGTACAGAAAAAAATGGTCAGAAAGAAAGTGGTAAAGAGCAGAAAAGATGTTTTGGTTTCCTCAAAAAAAGAAGAACAAACAAAATCAAATGGTGAGATTCAAAAAGAGAATTTTGAAGGTGAAATAGAAATAAAATTGAAATTTTTTATTTATCACTATTTTTTTATTAGATGATTTTGAAGATGAACTTTTGGAAATAGAAGAGCAAGAAGACGAAGTAGAAATAGAACCTATCAACACCCAAACAAATGAAATAAATGAAACAAACGAAGAAACACCGGAAGAAAAGTTTGTGGACATAAAAGTAGAGAAGAAAATTTTTAATCCTTTCAACAAGATTCTTCCTCCAAAAGAAAAAGTGAAGAAATTTTTTCAAGGAATCAAAAAATTACCTCCAATCATCAAAAAAGAAAAATAAATTTTTACTTTTTTAAAAATAAAATGTAAAAAAAAGTTTTCAAAAAGAAAAATTATTTGAATGAAAATAAGAAGATTAATTATTTATTTTTTGATGCTTTTTATATCAAAAAATCTTTTGATGATTTCATAACCAATGTATCTTGGAAGAGTGAAGAGTTTTAGTTTTCTCTTTCTAAACATGCAAAGCAAAAAACAAAAAGTTTGTAGTTTGAAATGTAAGGGGAATTTTCTGTGTACTTCGGGCTTCCATTCCAAGAAGTTTTTTAGCATGTATAGTATTGTATTATGGATCAAATTAAAGGGAACAGAATCAGTTCTTGAATTTATCACCACAACGCTCCCTGTTTTTAACTTTTTCTTTACAAAAAAATGAAGGTTTTAAAAAAAAAAAATAAAAATGTTTGTACATTATTTTTTGAATTAAAAAAATAAAAATCAAGATCAAAAAAATGAAAAGTCTAACCTCTATTATTAAAGGTTGAATTTCTTTTCCTAGAAGAACTTTGGAGTCTTCTGTTATTGTCACTTGGTAACCAAATCTGGCGTTCCAGTCATTTTGATCCAAATGCAAAAAAAACTCGCTGTTCTCTATTTTTTTTATTTCTTCTTCGCTTAAATCACCCCTCCAAGTCTTACCCGATGTGTTCTCGTTTAAAATCATTGGTGCGTACTCTATTTTAAAAAAAAAAAATTTTATAATTGAAATTAAATTAGAATAAATCAAAAATCATTTCAAAATTAATTATTTCAAAATTTTTTTATTTAGTTTCAATAAATAAAAATTTTCTCAAGTTTTTTTAGTTAGCATGGATTATTTTATTTAAATTTTTTAAATCTTCATGGTTTAAAAAAATCATTTTAAAATGTAAAAAAATCATTTGATTAGTTTGTTTTCAGAAATAAAATTTAACAAAATTTTTACTGATTGACTTCCTTCCGAATCCATAGTACCCTATTTATTTTTGAAAAAACATTATAAAATTAAAATACTAAATAAGAAAAAATAAAAAAGAATTTTCCATCTTGGTAAGCAGACCATCCTAACATTAAAATATTCCCCCCGTTTTCTACATAATCACATAAACCTTTCCCAAAATATTCGTGTTGCTTCTCTTCTCGATAAATTTCGTTTAACGAAAAAAAAAAATTACATCAAATTTTTTTACCATCCAAACAATTTCCACCTTCCAAAGCAATTAACTAAAAAAAAATTTTTTTTTTTGAAGACTAATTTGAATAATTATTTATTTCAAAAAAAATTATTTACGTGATATTCACTCATATCAAATATCTCTTTAATTGGATTCGAATTATTAATGAAAGAAAGATCCCATCCCCAATTTTTACAGATATCATTGATAGGATAATATGAATTGGTAAGAAATTTCACCTTAAAATTTTCCTTAATGATATTCATGTTCAAATCCTTCAAATCCATCTTTAATTTGTAATTATCCGATTCAGGATTTTTGAACCTCTTTTTTTTTTTTTTATTCATTTTTTTAATATTTTTGATATGAATAAAAAAAAATAAATTTTGGAAACATTAACTTACCTGGATGACTGGAGGTGAGGAGTCCAAAGTTATCAAAAAACAAAATTAAATTTATTTAAATTTAATTTTTAAGGAAATTTTATTCCATCTTTACAATTTAATTTGATTTGTTTAACATATAAAACAAGATTTCTTTTTGAGAGGAAATGTTAGGGTTGAATCTTTCAGATCGCCTTTCCAATTTCCAGAAAGATCAAAGTTTACCATAACAAAAGATCTTTTGATGATTTCAAAAGCAACAAACTTGGGGAGAAAAAACTTTTTTTCTTTCTTTTTTCTCAACATACAAAGCATGAAAAAATAAGTTTGAATTTTGAAAAATGTGGGGAATTTGGGGTGTATTTCGGGATTCCATTCCAAGAAACATTTCATCATGTATAACATTGTGTTGTGGACAAAATTGAAAGGAATTGAGTCGCTTCTTGAGTTGATCGTAACAATGCTTCCACAATCTAGTTTTTTCTTTACCAAAATTTTTAAATAATAAAAAATAAAATAAATTTAAATTTTAAAATGAAATTTACAAAAATAAGAATACAAAAAATAAATTAGTAAAAAAAAAATAAAGAAAACAAAAAAAATTATAAAAAATAAAAAAATAAAAATGATTTAAAGTTTACTTCAATTAGTAATGGACAGGCCAAAGTTCCTAAAATAACTTTAGAATCTTGGAAAATGGTAAGATGGTGAGGGTTAGATCTCACGGGCCAATCATAATATTCAAGTTGATGAAAAAACTCACTCTGTTCCATTTTTTTAATTTCTAAAGTATCTCCTATCTGCTTTTTCCAAGTTATTCCGCCATCACTTTTCAAAGTGTTGGGGTAATACTCTTTTTTCAAAAATAAAAAGAAGATAAAAAAGTATAAAAATATAAAATTAAATAAATAGAAATAAAAAAATAAAATAGAATCAAAAAATATTTTTTTTAAAAAAAATCAATTAAAAAAACAAATTTTTACTCAAAAATTTTCCCCCAAATCCATAATACCCTTTGGAGTAAAAATAGTTTAATTTTTTTTTTCAATTAAAAGTTTTAAAGTTGAAATTATACCATCAGTATAAGGTGCCCATCCCATCATAATCACATTTCCTCCACTCTCCACAAATGAACTGAGTTCATCACCAAAATATTTCTGTTGTTTCTCTTTAATTTAATTCATTTTATAGAAAACAAATGGTGAAAATTGTGATTGAAACCATGATTTTAAGCATTATACTTGTTATGAAATAAACACTCAAAAATTTGATGCTTAAAAATTTCGAATAATTCAAGCAATTTTAAAAAATATCATACAAATAAAGATAAACCATTATAATTGGGATGTGATTGCATCAATAGTAGTATTTAATTTAATATTGATCAAAGGAATATCAGTTTAAATTTTCTTTTGTAAATTTTGTTAATCATTTACCATTCAAACAATTTCCCCCATCCAATAATACGAGCTTTAATTGATTGAAGGAATTTAAAGGTTATAAATATTATGAAATATAGGTATACAAATCTATTTTACATGATATTTCTTTAAATCAACATTATAATCATTTTGATCATTCACAAGAAGAAGATCCCATCCCCATTCCCTAGAGTGTTGATTGATGGGATATTGAGCATTGGTGAGAAATAATATTTTAAAATTTTTCTTGATCAAATCAATTGAATCCATCCTAACTCTTCAATTTTGGGCAGGATTGATTTTCTTTATCACAAAGGAATCAGATTTTTTTTTTGAAATTTCTTGATATTTAAAAATAAAATTGTTAATTTAGAAATTGATTGATAAAGAAAGAATAATTGGTTGAGTTTCCATATATAGAAAAATTTATGCTTTGCATCATTTAGCCGTGAAGTGCCAAGATTCGCTAAATAAAAAAAATTTTAGAATTTTGTTTATTGATTATAGGAAGTGTAGGAGAATGGGTGGAATTTGGCATGAATAATCACCTTTTTCTTCGTAAATAATTGAATGATATCCTCCTAATCTTATCATTTTGATCGTTTTATCTTTCATCAACAAAATTGGAGTTAATTCATTTTCTTATTCTGAATTTCCGAGTCCCAATTGTCCATTTACATTATTCCCAAACACCAATAATTCTCCATTATCTTTGTAAATCATTGTATGATTTTCTCCAATCAATTAATTTGATTGTTGAATCATTCATCACCAATATTGATTTTAATTATTTCCAATTCCTATTTGTCAATGTACATAGTTCCAAATGCAAATAAATCTTCATTTTTATAAAGTTGAAAGAAAAGCTTTAACAATTACATCAACAGAATGGAAAAAAAAAAAAGAAATTATGATTGAGAAAAAAAAATTCAAAGAAAATTGGATAATCACATAATTGGATAAGGAGATCAAATTAAATAAAAAAAGTATTGTTTGGGAATTATTTAATTAAATTTAGATTTCAAAGCTCCCATCTCGGGTCCAGAAAGATCAAAATTTACCATAACAAAAGAACTTTTGATGATTTCAAAAGCAACAAACTTGGGGAGAAAAAACTTTTTTTCTTTCTTTTTTCTCAACATACAAAGCATGAAAAAATAAGTTTGAATTTTGAAAAATGTGGGGAATTTGGAGTGTACTTCAGGATTCCATTCCAAGAAACGCTTCATCATGTACAACATTGTGTTGTGAACAAAATTGAAAGGAATTGAGTCGCTTCTTGAGTTGATCGTAACAATGCTCCCAAGATCTAGTTTTTTCTTTATTAAAATTGTAAAAATAAATAAAATAAATTTAAATTTTAAAATGAAATTTACAAAAATACGAATACATAAATTAAATTGAAACAAATAAATTGAAAATAAAATATTTCATAAAAAATGTGATGAGGATAAAAAATAAATCTAAAAAAAAAAATCTAGAAATTTACTTCGATCAATAAAGGACAATCCAAAGTTCCCAAAATAACCTTTGACCCTTCGTTCATAGTTATATCATCCGGGTTTTTTCTCACAGGCCAAACAAAATATTCTAGTTGATGAAAAAACTCACTCTTTTCTATATCTTCTATTTCAAATGGGTGTTTTATTTGCTCTCTCCAATTAACCCCCTCATCATCTTTCAAAATGTTGGGATAATATTCTTTTTTTTTTTATTATTATCATTACAAATTTTAAAAAAATAAAATAATAAAAAATCAAACAATTAAAAAATAAAAAATTTAAAAAAAAAAATTAAGCAAAAAAGTTATAAAATAAAAATAAAATAAAAAAATAAAAAAATCAAAATAAAAATAAAAAAAAATAACAAAATAACAAAAAATAAAAAGTTAAAAATAAAAAATAAAAAGTTAAAAATAAAAAATATTGAAAAATAATAAAAAAGAAATTTTTACTCAAAAATTTTCCCCCAAATCCATAATACCCTTTGGAGTAAAAATAATTTAATTTTTTTCAACTAAAAGTTTTAAAGTTGAAATTTTACCATCAGTATAAGGTGCCCACCCCATCATTAGAACATTTCCCCCACTCTCCACAAATGAACAGAGTTCATCACCAAAATATTCATGTTGCTCCCCTAGAAATGATTTTTAGAGAACAATAGAAAAATTAATCAAATGTCTTTTTTGAATAGAAATATAATAGGATCTAATATATTAACAAATCCAAAAGTGATGATATTATCGATTTGATTCGCATTTATGCCTATATTCACAAAATTTGCAATTTTTGCAATCCATGTATTTCTTTCTTTAATTGAAATATTTCATTTTTATATTTTTACCACTCAAAACATTTCCCCCATCCAATAATATCAACTAAATGAATTCATAATTTGATTATAATGTTGGATGATGTTTGTTGTTTTCGAAATTTTACGTGATATTTTTTGAAATCAAATCGATACTTGATTGGATCATCTGAACTTGAAACCAAATAAATATCCCAACCCCATTCTTTTGAATGTTTATTTATATCATAATTGGCATTGGTAAGAAAAGCAACTTTAAAATTTTTCATTAAATTTATTGAATCCATTCCCTAATTGTTTAATTCAAAAACTTAATATTCAAAATATGAAACAAAATGGGGTTTTTATTTGCAGTTTTTTGTGGATCTTTATTGAAATTTTATATTAATATAAATTTTAAAAGATGATTTAAGAAAAGTATCCACTGGAATGATCAAAATATAACTCAGAGTTAAAAGAAAAGCTTTAACATATCAACAGAATGGAAAAAAAGAAATTATGATTGAGAATGGAATAAATAGTTTAATAATTGAAATAATAACAAAGTTTAATCTATCATGCATAGAGAAAGATATCAATATATGGTCTTGTTTGGGAATTATTTAATTAAATTTAGATTTCAAAGCTCCCATCTCAGGTCCAGAAAGATCAAAGTTTATCATAACAAAAGAACTTTTGATGATTTCAAAAGCAACAAACTTGGGGAGAAAAAACTTTTTTTCTTTCTTTTTTCTCAACATACAAAGCATGAAAAAATAAGTTTGAATTTTGAAAAATGTGGGGAATTTGGAGTGTACTTCAGGATTCCATTCCAAGAAACGCTTCATCATGTACAACATTGTGTTGTGAACAAAATTGAAAGGAATTGAGTCGCTTCTTGAGTTGATCGTAACAATGCTCCCAAGATCTAGTTTTTTCTTTATTAAAATTGTAAAAATAAATAAAATAAATTTAAATTTTATAATAAAAAATAAAATAAATTTAATTTTAAAATGAAATTTACAAAAATACGAATACATAAATTAAATTGAAATAAATTAATTCAAAATATAAAATATTTCATAAAAAATATGATGAGGATAAAAAATAAATTTTAAAAAAAATCTAGAAATTTACTTCAATCAATAAAGGACAATCCAAAGTTCCCAAAATAACCTTTGACCCTTCGTTCATAGTTACATAATCTGGATTTTTTCTCACAGGCCAATCAAAATATTCTAGTTGATGAAAAAACTCACTCTTTTCTATATCTTCTATTTCAAATGGGTGTTTTATTTGCTCTCTCCAATTAACCCCTTCATCATCTTTCAAAATGTTGGGATAATACTCTTTTTTTTTCAAAAAAATAATAAAAAAATAAAAAAAATAAAAAAAAAATTCTTCAAAAATTAATTTAAGAAAAAAAAACTTTTAACTAAATCTTAAATTATAAGATTGAAAAATTATAGTAAACAACAAAGAATAAATAAAAAAAAAATCAAAAAATTTACTCAAAAAGCTCCCTCCAAACCCATAAATCCCTTTTTAATTGAATAATTTGTTTTTTTTTCAATTTATTGTAGTTTTTTTATTTTAATTACCATCAGTATACGGGCTCCACCCCATCATCAGAACATTTCCCCCACTCTCCACAAATGAACAGAGTTCATCACCAAAATATTTATGTTGTTCCCCTAGAAATAATTTTAGAGAACGATGGAAAATTAATCAAATGTCGTTTTAAACTTTCTTTAGATCAATTTAAATTTTCGATAATTGGATCTATATTAACAGGAAGGAGAAACAATTTTTCCTTTTATAAATGTGTCTGGATATTTTAATACGATAAAAAATCAATCATCGATATATTGGAATAACCTCGAATAATTATTGGAATCACAATTAATTTCTCGTTATGAATTAAATGTGATCATAATTGGATTCAATAATAGACATATTATTTTGTTTTTTATTTCTATCCATGTATTTCAAACAAGTATATTCTTTTCTTTTCTTAAATTGAAATATATATTTCATTTTTATATTTTTACCACTCAAACCATTTCCCCCATCCAATAATATCAACTAAATGAATTCATAATTTGATTATAATGTTGGCTGATGTTGTTTTACCTGATATTTTTTGAAATCAAATCTATACTTGATTGGATCATTTGAACTTGATACTAAATAAATATCCCAACCCCATTTTTTAGAATGTTTATTTATATCATAATTGGCATTGGTAAGAAAAGCAACTTTAAAATTTTTCATCAAATTTATTGAATCCATTCCCTAATTGTTTAATTCAAAACTTTAATTCAAAATATGAAAGAAAATGGCTTTTTATTTGCAGATGTTTGTGGTGGATCTTGATTGAAATTTTATATTATTATAAATTTTCACTTTAATTATTTTGATCTATTATATTTTATTATAATTGTCAGTGAAAAATGAAAGGAAACCCCATTCTAATTTTGTATAATTTTTTAAGCATTAGATTAACCAANGGTATAACAATTCAAATCAAACATCTCCTTATAAAGTCACAATTCTCCAACCAATGAATCATAACTGTGAGACTACTCTTGATTCTGGTAAATTTTTTTTATTTTTTAATTATTTTTTATTATTTTTTAATTATTTTTTTTTTAATTTATGATTTATCAAATTTTTATTTATTTATTTATTAAATTTTTTATTTTTTTATTCAGAGGACTTGTCATATATAAAAGAAAGAGAAATATTGGAGCTGAAAAGCAAACTAGAGAAATCTGAACTTCAAAGACAAAACGCGGAAAAAGAGCTGGGGGAAACAAAAGTGGAGCTCGAACAAAACAAAAAAGAACTCTTCAAAGCCTATGACACAATATTTCAACTAAGGGGAGATCTTTCAAAGCAAAAGAGTTCTCTAAAGAAAAGGATTCAACAAGAGGGATTAAACAACGATGATTTTCAAATTGAAATGGTAGAAAAAAGAAACAAAGTTGTTGATGATGTGATGGAGATGGGTAACTTTTAATTTTTTTTTAATAAATATTTCATTTTTTTTTAAAAAGAAAACCCAAGTTATTGTGAAATTAAAAGATTCCAACCTTTGATTCAAGTCGCTGATATTGTTTTGTTTTCTGAAAAAAGAGTTGAATTTAAAACTAAACAATCGAGATCTTTAAAAACAGTTTTTGAATTTGAATTGAATGATGTTGAAAAAATTTATGTAAACTTTTTTTTTTTGAATTTTATATTTTTTTGTTTATTGATTTATTAATAGAGATCACAAGAAATATTGGTCTTCAAGATGCATGAAAGTGAAAACTGGATCAGTTTTCCAAAGTTACAAAGAAAACATTTCAACAACAAAATGGATGAACTGAATAAAATGATACTCCCCAAGATTTTCGAAAACTTGAATGACAAAGAGGGATTGGATGTTGGATTAGTTGAAAAGATGTCTTTGAAGAGTGTGGAATACAACGAGGATAATTTCACTCCAATTTTGGAATTTTATTCAACAAATTTGAGAATATCTGATCTTTACATAATCGAGAAAAATCTTTTTATGAATAACGAGATCTTTAACTTTTTTTTAAGGTAAATTTCTTTTATTTTAATTCATTAATTCATTTTTTTAAAATTATTTTTTAAAAGATATTTGAAAGATAGTTTACCCAAAGTCCAGAATCTTGTTTATTTCTTTGAAACTTTCTTTTTTGTTGACATTAATAATATTGAAAAGAAGATGAAGGAAATGAATTTCGAATTCATCAAACAACATAAATGGTTGATCATGCCAATCAATATAATGTATTTGTTTTATTTTTATTTTTTTATTTATTTTATTTATTTTATTTTATTTATTTTTTTATATTTTATTTTTTTATTCAATTTAGTTCAACTCATTGGTATTTAATTTGTGTAAACCTTGTTGAGAAAGATAATGTATTGGAAGCAAGCATTCACACCATCGACTCTTTACAATATCTCTTTAAAAGTAGTCATGTTGAACACCAACACCATGTCTCATATTTTCTTGAGAAATATCTTTCTGTAAAGACTTGCTCAGTGGATTACCAAACTCCCCCCCAACAGCTTGATAATACATCTTGTGGATATAGGACGTTAGCAAGTATATTGTATTATTTGAAATTCATTTTCAAAACTCGCACAATACAAAACAGTACAGTTCCTAGAATAGTTTCCTTGAACTACGATGACCAGTTTGTTCTCCAGTGCAGATTTTTTCTTTTGGGCATTATTCTCAAAATGTCTCAGGGGAAAGGAAATGATCAAGAAGTGGAGGAGTTTATGAAAAAAAAATCTTTTGAAATCCAAAAAGAAGTTTCCTCTTGTTCTAATTCTCCTCAAAGAATGTTAGATAAAATGAATCATGTAACTGTTTCTCCAAATAAAATGATCAAACTAAGTAACTCTTTGTTTGGGAATACAAGTAAATTTAGTTATTTATTTTTTATGTTTTAATAATTCTCAATTTTATTTTTAATATAGGTGACACTTCCCAAATCTCAAATCAGTCAATAAACATTGGGATTCGGTACGAGACAATACAAGAATACTACCAGCGAGACACTGTCAAGAAAAACAAAAGTGAGACTTATTTTTATTGTTTATTGTTTATTTTTTATTTTTTATTTTTTATTTTTTATTTTTATCTTTTCATTTTTTTTATTTTTTTTTATGTTTTTTGAAATCAACAAATTTTTTTTATTTTTTATTTTTATTTTTTTATTTTTTATTTTTTATTTTTTATTTTTTATTTATTTTATTTATTTTATTTATTTTATTTATTTTATTTATTTTATTTATTTTATTTATTTTAT
>JAMYWO010000018.1:246621-268325 GCA_024220525.1 Cochliopodium minus | reverse complement strand
TTATTTTTTTATTTTTTTATTTTTTTATTTTTTTATTTTTTTATTTTTTTATTTTTTTATTTTTTTATTTATTTTTTTTATTTTTTTTTTTTATTTTTTTATTTTTTTATTTTTTTATTTTTTAAAATTTTTTTTTTATTTTTTTTTTTACTTTTATGTTTCATTTTTAAGGTTTTGATAAATGAAGACGAAAATAATAACAAAACTTACACACTGACGAACTGCAGGTATCCACAAAATTGTGCACGATTCAATGTTACTCAAGTTTATGACAACCATACCAACACTCTCAGTCCCATGTTCATTTCTTATCATTCTGACAATCTTTTTGCTGTTGGTAAAAAAAAAAATATAAAAAAAAATATAAAAAAAAATATAAAAAAAATATAAAATTAATTTAAAATAAAAAATAAAATAAAATAAAATAAAAATAAAACTAATTTTGAAACTATTACATTGTAGAGGGACGATTTGGGCTTGGTTTTTGTAATTTTTTAATATTTTAATTTTTTAATTTTTATTTCATATTTTTAATATTTAATCTTTATTTTTTTATTTTTATTTTATTTTATTTTATTTTTATTTCCACTCTTATTATTTTATTTTTAATTTTAATAATTCATTTCCTTTAATTTTATTTTTTAATTTCAGGTAATGAAGGTCACGATGGATTTTTATGCAGTCAGTGTGTCAAGGGCTATTTCATCGACTACAATCAATGTGTCAAGTGTCCACAAGTAAAAGCGTCCACCATAACCCTGTAAAACAAATATTTTATTAATAAATTCAATTAAAAGTTTTATTTTTTTAAATTAATTTTAATTTTTAATTTTTTAAATTTTTTTTGAATTATTTCTTTTTTTATCGATATTTTTTTAGGATAATTGTTTCTTTTTTGGTGTTTATTTTAATTGAGAATTTTTTGGCACTGCTGGTGATAGAGATTTTGTTGAACATAGTGGTGGTTTTTATTTTGAAAGAAAGTTTCATTCTCGTACAATCTCTCTTCCTGGTTTACTTTATTGTCATTTACTTTCAGAGTCCTTTCAACACTAACAATAACCATTATTCTGGTAAAAAAAAATTTACATTAAAATTAAAATTTATTAAAATTAAAATTTACATTAAAATTAAAATTAAAATTAAAATTAAAATTAAAATTAAAATTAAAATTAAAATTAAAATAAATTATGAATTAAATTGAAAAAAAAAAATTTTATCATAAAAAATAAAAAATTAGATTAAATAACAAAAATTATTTTTTTTAAAAAAAGGTTCAAGTGGAGTGCTAAAAAGCTATATTTTTTATTATCAAACCTCTTCACTTTTTTTTTCTGATGATCTCAAGTTTTTGAGATTTCAAATAAATACAGTGACGTGCATAAAAGAAAACGAAATCTTGATTTTCTACACCTACATTTTCATCCCCTTCATCTTTTCTTTCTTCTCCTTCGTTTTGATGTATTTGCAGAGCAAATGTGCTCCCCTCGTCTCCTTGCTCTTCTTCAAACTCTTTTCCAAATGTTGCAAAAAAAAGGAGATAGAAGAGGATATTGATTACGAAAATGACAGCAATTTCATCCACACAAATATCAATAGTGGCAATTTTGATAGCAACAACATTATAATAAATAATTCTAATAATACAACCAATAATATCAACACCAACAATAATATCAATAATAACAAAAATAACAAAAATAACAAAAACATTGATAGTCTCATTGGAGGAAATAAAAACAGAAATTACAACAGTATTAATACAACCGGAAATAACAATGAAGATTTCTTTGGGGGCTCGGAGTATTCGGAAGATTATACCGAGGAGAGTTTGGATGATCAAAACCTCCCCCGAAAAACAAAGAGGAGAAAGGAGCCTGCCATCAATGAATTTGGAGAAAGTGAAGACGAGGTTGAAAACTCCGATGTGGAACAGTATATCAAAAATAAATGGAGAATCATTTTTAAACAGCTCATCCTTTTCTATTTTTATCTTTTCTTCGTTTTCATGGAAGAAAAAATCATTTCCATCACTTTTGGCTGTGTCAAGACTTCTGGCATCTATTATCTTTTCTCCAACCCCACTGTTCTATGTGGCGATCCCATTAACAAACCTCTTTTCATTTCTTCCTACATTTTCTTAATCTTATATGTTTTTGGTACTTTTATTCTTTTTTTTTAATTCTTTTATTCTTTTTTAATCATTTATCTTAGGATTTCCAATGTTTTTCTCTTATCTATTGTTCAAGAACAAAAAAAGAATTTTGGAAGAAGAATTTATTGAGTGGTTTCATTTCTTCTATAAAAATTTCAAGAAAAAGTATTTTTGGTTTGAAGTTGTCATGATTCTAAGAAGAGGACTGGTAAACAACTTCTTTATTTTATCAGTTTGTTGAAAAATTTTTTTTTTTTGAATTTAGGTGCTCTTTTTTTTTGCATTCAAACAAATTTACAACGATGAATATTTCACCTTTATTATCACATCAACTTTGATTTGTTTTCTAACCCTAATATTGTTGGTGAATCCTTTTCTGACTAAACAAGAGCTCTATTTCGATTCGCTAGTTACTCTGGTAGTTTTTTGTGATGCTAGTTTACCTTACAAGAATGAGGCTATTTTGATTCCTTTGAACATTATTTTGAACATTTCTTTCCTTTTATGTTTCTTTTATCCTTACTTAATTGTTTTGGGGAAAAAATTTAGAGAAAAGTATTTCAAAAAAGAACAACTCTGCAGCTCTAATGATGATTCCTCCGCGGTTGATTCTGTAAAAGAGATGAGAAAATTTGCCAAAAATTAAAACTTTTTTTAAAAATATCAACAATTTTTTACTTTATTAAGGATTAAAGTTTTTAAAAGTTAAAATGGTTGCCCATATTAAAACCGTGATGAGAGATAAAGATTGAATAATCAATCCAAAATTGAATAAAAGTTTTCGTTTAAAGAAGAGAATATCGAAGAGAAAGAAAAAAGAGAAAACAACAAAAATTATTGCAAAAGAAATAATAAAGTTGTCAACATAATTGTTGTGAACAAAGAAGCACAAATAAATGGTAATTGATTGTGCCAAATAGGTTGTTAAGTTAGAAAGGTATATGTTTTGTATCATTTTTTTGTTTTGATTTTTTGAATTATAAGAAAGTACATGCATAAAAATCATTTTTAAGCCAACAATAAAACTCGCAACAGTAAAGATGTAGTAAAATTTTGAGAGGTGGTATTTTGGGTCCATGTAGAGAATGAAGTTGACAATTCTTCCCAATATTTTTATGAAAAAAAGAAAAACCTTTATGGAAAAATAAATTTTCCCTTCTGCTTTGTGACGATCGAAAAAAGGAGAAGATAGAATAAAAAGAGTAAAAATAATCCAGCAAACAATATCTAAAATTGAATTGTAAACAATAAAATTGTTTAAAATCATTCCCAAACTCAAAAATATGGTTGTTGATTCGATGTCAAATATATGTATTTTCCAAAGCCTTTCATTATTATCCTAAAATAGAATAGTTAAATAGTTTTTTTTTTTTAAATGTTTTTTTACATAATTTCTTGAAAACTTGATATAAAGAGATTTTGGAATCAATATTAACAACAAAACAAAAGTACAAATGGATGAGACTAGATACAAGAGATCGATCAGTTCAAAGTCTTTTTTGGTGTAAGTTAGTGCGTTTATTGCCAAACTCCATCCTGCTTGTACCTTTATTTTAAAAAGATTTCAATGATTTTTTTTTAAATAATGTTTTCTACCAAAGAGACAAGCGAACTAAGAACAAAGAGCATAGAATTAATTTTATTAAAATTATTATTATTAATTCCTTTCACAATTATCAATAAAGAATTGATTAATCTCAGAAATGTAAAGAAGATAAAGAAAAAACAAAAAGCAAAGAGTGTTGTATTGATTATAGTGAAATAAATTAATCCCAAATAAAAATAAATAATCAATTCTAACTCTTCAAATAAAAGATTGCCTATTCCTTTATCTTCATTACTCGTATTTATTGATGGAAGAAGCATTCTTGTCTCTTCCAAATCCTAAATTGGATTAAAATAAATTTTTATTTGAAAGAGTAATACCCCATAATTCTCCGATATGTTCAACTTGCTGTAAATGAGAATTAATAACAATTTGGATAATAATATAACTGTGCATAGAAAATCTATTCTCAAAAAAATATCATAAAGATACATTTCCAATTTTATAATTATTTTTTTTATACTAAAAACTAAAGATCATCTTGAATATCACATAGTTGATAGAAATTGGAGAACTAGTGTTGGAGAATTTTTGGAAGGGAAGAACCTTGGATGATTTTTTATTTCTTGAAACCTTTTTCACCATTCTCCAATCTTGACATTTCTCCCGTTTTCTTTTTTTTCTGAAACAACTTTTGTTTAAATTTTGAATATTATTTTTTGAAATATAATAATTTTTTTTATTAAAAATATCCGTTTTTGTTCAATCATTTTCAAGAACCTTCAATAAAATGCATGCTATTCAATTATTGAGAACTTCTTAATTTTGATTGACTAATCTGATCAGAGAAGTTTTATTTTCAGAAAAAATAGTTTGGTCAAAAAATATGATGTTCCAAGTGAACAAGGAAAGCCACTGATCGGTTTGTAAATTTCTTTGAAATTTTCTTAATTTGATTGGTCCTGGATTGATACCAGAAACATTTGTCTCTTTAATTAGACTTAAAATGTTTTGTTGATCATAAGCCCCTCCAGTGATGACCAAGTTGACTAGATAAAAATTTGGTAAAGACTTTAAAATTTAAAAAAGAAAAAAGAAAAAACCTCTTGGAATGAGGGCACCCAAAACTTTGGTAATGGGGTCAAGGGGAAGAGATTTTCTTACCAAATCTTTAAAATCATTTGTGGCAACAAAAGCATTTATTTCCAAAACTTCACAAGAAGAACTCTCACTATCACTCTCGCTGTCACTCTCTCTTGATCCATTTCTGTGTGATTGCAAAGGAGAAGAGGGAGTTAATTCAATTATCTCAAATATTCTTTCCTTTTTTTCTTTAATATCTTCAAAGTTTAGAGTATCAGAACTCTCAAAGTCACTATGTAGATTGTTATTGTTTGAAGAAAGATGAGGAGGGAAATCAGAAATAGGCTCCACTAGAAAATTTAAAAAATTATCAAAAGAAGATTCTTTGGAAATGATGTTGTAAATGACATTGATGCTTCCTTGGTAATGATGTTGTATCAAATTGTTAACAATTTCGAACAAATAAGAGAGAAGGAAATAATTTTTTTCGTTGGACAATAAAAAAGAGGGACGGCGAAATCTTTCAAATAAGTTCAACAATAAAGAAGAAGAATGCATATTTAAATTACTTAAATGAGGTGACACATTTAAAAGAATGCTCATTATGAATTTGTAAAGAAATGAAATTTTAGAATGTCCATCTGTTATTAACTTGAATATTACTTGTACCAATCCATCTGCGTATCTGCTTTCTCCTTTTTTCATGTTTGGGATTTGTGTTTCTTCTTTGTTTATGTCGTTTAAAAATATTGCTACGATAATTTTTTTTTAAAAGAGATAATATTAAATAATAATAATTTAAATAATTTAAATAATTTCGATAATTTAAATCAACTTTCACTTCATGAAAGAGAATTTAAAAAAAAAAAAATACCAAAAGATTTTTCAGAGCTAAAGAGAAGGAGAATGAAAATTAAGAGTTGTACCACACCACGTTCTTTGAGAATGTTACGAGAAAAATACAAAAAATGTAAAATGGAATGAAAAAGAGAAGAAAGGAAAAGTTTTGAAGAAACTAAAAAGTTGAAAAAAGATTTGTTTTCTTCAAACATGATCCACAACAATGTAAACAATTCTTTGTGTGATGAAATGTTTTTTTTTGGTAAGTAAGAAGAATGTGCTTTAATGGAGTTGTTAAGAAGAGAAGATATTTTTGTTAAAATAATTTCAAAATGATTATGAAATATTTCTTTTAAATAATTTCTAAACACATTCCTTTCTATTTTTTTAACATTTTTAAGAATATTCTGATTTTCATAATTATTATTTTCATCCCCTTTGTTTTTATCATTATAATAAGATTTGTTAAAATTGTTTATCTTTTCATTAATTGTATTTTCAATCATGTTTCTCTTGTTTTTTTTGTTAGTATCATCATTATTTCCTATGGTAGTATTAGTATTATTGGTAGTATCAGTATTAGTAGTATTGGTATTAGTAGTATTAGTAGTATTAGTATTATTGGTAGTATCAGTATTAGTAGTATTGGTATTAGTAGTATTAGTATTAGTAGTATTAGTAGTATTAGTATTATTGGTAGTATCAGTATTAGTAGTATTAGTATTAGTAGTATTAGTATTATTAGTATTATTGGTAGTATCAGTATTAGTAGTATTGGTATTAGTAGTATTAGTAGTATTAGTAGTATTAGTATTATTGGTAGTATCAGTATTAGTAGTATTGGTATTAGTAGTATTAGTAGTATTAGTAGTATTAGTATTATTGGTAGTATCAGTATTAGTAGTATCAGTATTAGTAGTATTAGTAGTATTAGTATTATTGGTAGTATCAGTATTAGTAGTATTGGTGGAATCACGAACAGAAGAATGGAGGAGTAATAAAAGAAAATGGAGAGAAGATTTAAAAAGAGGTTCTTGTGAATCACTGAATAAAAATTGGTTAAAAGTCAACCAACCAGGAGGATTGTATGCCAACACAGTGTTTAACAAAGAATAAAAAATGTATTTGTAACTTTTTTTTTCATTTTCTATTATGTACTTTACTCCCCTCTTTCCCATCTCTTTATTATAATTTTCTACTGTCACAAATAATGGTTCAGAGAGTATTGCTATTATTTAAAAATTTTTATTTTTAGCTTTTTAGTTTTTAGTTTTTTTTTTATTTTTTGCTTTATTTTTATTTTTATTTCTTATTTCTTATTTTTTATTTTTTATTTAAATTTTTATTTGTTTTATTATTTCTTTTAATCAACAAAATTTTTATTTTATTTTTATTTATTTTTATTTATTTTTATTTAATTTTATTTAATTTTATTTAATTTTATTTAATTTTATTTAATTTTATTTAATTTTATTTAATTTTAATTTTTTTTTTTTTTTTTTATAATGTTTAATTAATTTTTTGAATTCAAATATTAGATGAGATTTGAATTAGATGTTGTTTTTTTTTTTTGAGTCAAGGATAGTAATCTCTACTATCCTATCCTGGTTCAGTGTATTTTTTGCATCAGTAGTTGATGGGCTACTATTTATTTAATTTTATTTTTTTTTTTTTTTTTTTTTACCAATCAGTGATTTTAATAAAATAGATCGAAAATTAATCATATTCTTTGATTTGACATCTATTTTATTTGTCAATAATCCTTCTTCCCAAATATTATTCTCTTTGATGGAATCTGGAATACTTAAATCATCTTTCATGAAGAAAAATTTCAAAAGCAAATCTATCATCTTAAATGCTAAAGGTTTATCATACTCTATCAAAGAATAGGAACATGAAGGACATAATATCCAGTTTATTTCAACTTTATTTTGGCATTGAGGGCAATTTAAATGTATTTCTTCTTCATTTGGTTTTCCCTCTTTCACTTTTATTTCCCACAAAAAATTAGAAGTTGAATCTTGGTAAATATTTGGGAAGATTTTGATAATCAAAGAAAAACAAATCAAAATTTTGTTTTCGTTCAATTTTTTGATTTTATTCAAATGTTTGGACAATGAATCATGCACCTATTGATTGATAATTGTTAATTTTCGAATTATAAAAAGAAATTGTTTCTTACACATTCTATTATTTTCTCGAATATGATGTTCTTTTCTCTTATAATCTTTATTTCCTCCTGTTGTAATTGCATTATCGATTCTAGAGAAGATTTTTCCAAAATAGTATCCCATAATCCTTTATTCAATAATTCTTCACAGTTCTCTAGATCATTGAGCAATCTGGATTTAAATGATCCCATTTTTTATTATTTTATTTGAACTATTTAACTTTGCCAAATTTTAAAGTTTTATATCTCAGTTTCAAAAATTAATTTTGTGAAACAGGTTTGGATTTTAAATTCAACATAAGATTAGTGAACTTTTTTCTTTTGAAATTTAAATAAAATTCGATTTTGACTATACTTCCCTTTTTAAAGAAAATTGTTCACGATTGTTTGAACAAACAAAGAAATAAAATTTTTTTTATTGGATTTATCTTTTGATCACAAATAATCAATTGTTAAACATTATAGTTTATAAAAAAAAAAAAAATTGATGCCGTATATTTCATTTGGATATATTTGTGGTATGACTGCGAGCATACTCTTCACTTTGCAGTAAACATTTCAATCAAATTGATTTTAATTCTCAACCAATATAAAGATATTTCCCACAAGCAATGCTAACCTACAAGAGAAAAAACATTGGTAAGAAAATTACCGTTATTTTCAAACTGAAGTATCACTGATAAACATATATTTAATGCAATGATTTATAAATCATAGAGGGTTTTAGTTCAAGTGGAATAATCATTAAATTAATTGGTGCTTCTTATTTGTGCATGAATGCATGGTTACTCAAGGGTAGATCAATTAATTCTTTACGTGTTTTTTTAAAAACCAAAATTTCTAAAATTTTTATAATGTGAAAAATAGAAACTTTTCCAGTTGTTGCATATGGATTATTCAATATATTACAACATTCCATATTCATGGTTCAGTAAATCTTTTCATCTTTTTTAAAAAAGTCACAATTTTCAAAAAATCCAAAACAAATAGATTCTATATTTATGCTCCAAAAGATAATGAACAATATTTGATGTGGTTATTATTTCCTCTTCTTCCATTATCAACAGGAATATTATTTCCAGAAACATTGGCTTTAACGAATTTTGTAAAGCCCATAGGACAAATATTCAGCCATGTTCCACAAATCAGAGAATGTATTAGAGTCAGGTAATTTCATTCAATTTTGCTCTGTGCACACATTTGATACAAATCCTTCTTTTTACAGGACCACAGGAGGAATCTCATTATTAACTCAACACATGAACTTATTCGGAGGTATTTTGGGATTGATGATGTGTTATGAAAAGCCTCCAGTTAATTCTTCAACATATTTATTATATATTAATTCCATGTTGCAAGCACTGACAACTTATTCTCTTTATTTATATTATGATTATGGTAAAAAGAAATTGCCACTCTGATTGGATAGATTCTTTATGGGTGTTAAGTTTTTTTTTGTTTTAAAAAATATTCAAATAAAAAAAAAAAAAATTGAAAACTATTTTTTAAATGAATATAAACTATAAAAGGCATATTTGTTTTCTGATTGATACATCTGGTTCTATGAACCAAATATGTGATGGAGGAATGAGCTATTTGGATGTTGCTAAAACAGCCGTAGAACATTTTATAAAAATAAGAGGGAGAGATCCAAATATGATCAAATTTGAAAAATACTTCCTTTTATCCTTTGAAGAAAAATATGGAGTTGTATCTGGATGGAAAGATAATTTTGTGAATATTATTGAAGAAATAAAGTTCTTGAAAGCTTATGATCAGAATAATGTATTTCTGTCTATTCAACGAGCATTTGATCAATTGAATCTCTTCAGGATTCAATCAAAAATCGATAATTATATGATGGGAAGAAAACCATGGTTTCAAAAGAATTCAGTGGTAATTTTGATTACTGATTCAAAACAAAAGAGTGATGATTCCAATTTTTCTTCGGTAAAACAAATTTTAAATAAAATAATACATCTTTTTCTGATTCTTTCTTAGATATTTAATTCCAATAGCGAAAGTGATTTGACAAAAGAATCATTCAGATGGGACCAAAGATTATATTCAATTTTGCTTGAAATACCAGGGATACCAATAAAAGATAAGATTGAAGAGAGTATTTCAAAAGATAAAGATTCAACAGAAGAGAAATTAAAGATGTTGAGTGAAAGAACAGGAGGACAATTGATCTCTGTGAACAGTATGAAGTTTCTCTTGCAAACAATGGAAATGATTTCTTCAAAACTTCAAAGAGAAGGAGTAGTGGTGTCATTTAGTTGCAACAATACCACCAATCCCAATGAATTTAAACTTTTGGAAAACAAATTACAGTATTGCAATCTTTATTTGCCTTTAATCAAAAAACAAACCAACATTGTTCAGTCTTTTTGGTTTCCCATCCCTGAGGATTTCTTATCTATGGACTATGTTCACTCCATGCTCATGGATTGTCAAACCAACGATCTCAAAAAGAGAAAAAGAGGCTTCGAGTTGTTAAGCAGATCTTCTCAACCCAACATTCAATTCATTCCTACCAATAGCGCCAAGATTAAAATTTTGGAGGGTAAAAAAATTAAATTCCCAAAAAAAAAAATTTATCAAAAATTATCAAGAAATCCAAAGATCAAAAATTAAAATTATCAACAAAATCAATCTTTATTTCCGAAATTCAAAATTTATCCTTTTCAAAATTTTTAATCAAAAATAAATTAAAATAAATTTTATTAAAATAAACTTTTTTTTATAGGATTTCCGTTTGATAAATACGAATTGGAAGGATCACCACTGACAGACGCACTGATGAAAGAAGCGAAAGGAACGACATGGCCAGTGTTTATGTTTTGCAATCATCAAAATCCACATTGGAATCCCAAATCTCCCATCAACTCTACCAGCCCCTCTAAAAACAGGGAATCAGATTTGAAAAGGGGAGAAATATTTGGGTTTTTGAAAGCGAGTTCTTCACGCGCAGTGGTTCATTTGTTCATTTTACCATACAATTTTCCCGTTCTTTTTCATTTAATGGAAGATTTCATCAATAAACATAAAAAAGGGATCATAAGTAAATGGAAATTGGAATTTGAAACTTATCTTTCCACCGTCCCTTACTACTATCTTTCTTCTTTACGTGGTGCCATCAAACAGTTTTTAATGAAACACAGAATAAACAATTTCAATCCCATTTCTGAAAACATAGAAGCCACCATCAGTTATCAAATCAGCTTTTTTTTAAATCAGCTCACTGATCGTTCAAAAGTAGAATATGAAAGATTGTATTCCAACATTTATTCTTTCAAAGAAACTTCCTCCTCTCATCTCTTGTCTCTCTCCCCTCTTCTTCATTCCAAACGTCGTAAATTTGATTTCACTTCCTTCCTCTCCTCCTCCTCCTCCTCTTCTTCTTCTTCTTCTTCCCCCAACCCCAACAATCCCAACAACATCACCTTTCTCTCCTCCTCCCCTCTCCATTCCCTCTCTACTCCCTCCTCCCCTTCCACTGGTATCAATACTCTCAACAACATGAATAACATCAATAATAATAACATAAATAACAGCGGAAATAACAATTTTAATTTGTTTGGAGAAAGCAGTAATGAAATTTCAGAAAACATAGAGAATTCTACTACTGATTCCAAAATTTTAAATTCTTCTCTTTCTCTCGATCATACCAACAGTAACAACAGTAACAATAGTAACAGTAGTGTTAACATAAATGTAAATGAGCAAAAAAAAGTAGAAAACGAGGGTTTGTTTGGAAGTGATGACAAAGAAGGGATAGGTGCTGGTTTTTCTTTTCTCAGCAACACTTCTATTTCTGACAGAAATGATACCCTTTGTACAAACATATTCAACATTGATCGTTCTCATTTGATAGAACACATTCACAAACTCAGTTCCTCCTTTTTCAACAGAAATGAAGGAAGATTGAAAACAGATCTCAATCTCAACAATTTATTGGAAGAAGAATCCAAACATCACGTCCCTATTTCTCAAATGGGAAATTACCACGAGTATCTCTTTAAAGAAGAAAAACTCCGAAGTTTGGAAATCAATCCTGCCCTCGAAAAAAGACAATTTTTTGGAAATCCTTTTCGTAGCATCGAAAAACTTGCATGCAGAGGTAAAGTTAAATTTCAAATAGATGATTTGGAAGATAGTCAACAAATTGAAAAACCAAAAAAACAAAACAACAACAATGGCAACAATATTTCTTCCCCCTCTGTCTCTCTAAATTCTCCTCCTATGTCCCCTGCTTCTCCTACTTCTCCTATGTCACCCAACTCTCCTTCTCTTACCCCTCCTCCTTCTCCTTATTCTTTCTCTTCTCTAGATCCTTCTTCCAATCCTACCATAAACGATCCTTATGCTCAAAATAGCAGTGATAACAATCAATCAGAAGAGGACTCAAAGAATAATCTGAATATTAAAAACGATGTTTTCAAATTTATCAGAAGCAATCTTTCTCATGACTCAATCCTTAAAAAACTAAAAGAATTAACAGGATCTGTTTCCATTAAAAAATCAATTCTCAAAGAAGTTATCTCTCAAGCACAAAGATTCAAAAAAGTTCAGCTTATCCAACAAATAGAGGAATATTTAAATTCAATTTGAATAAAAAATTATTATTGTAAAAAAGTTTATTCCGATATTTTAAAGATCAATATATTTTCAGTTTGTATTGGTTAATGTGAAAAACATCCTATTTTTTTGATTTGTGGTATAAATATTTGCCAAATTCTTCTTATTCATCAATGCAACTGACATTTCATCAATGTTGGATAAATTTATTAATTTTCTTTTCTTCTTTTCTTTTAATTTTGGATTTTCTTTGATTTCATTCTTTGTTTCTTCTTGTTTTGATTGATTATCTTCTTTAATTTCTAAAGATTTTTCACATTTCTCTTTGGATCTTTTCTTTGATTTAATTCGTTTCATTTTCACTCTGCAGAAGAAAGTTTAAAGATTGAAATGGAGATTAAAAAGTTACTTTATTGAATCATTATCTCTGATCAAATTTATAGAATCCTCTTCCAACAGATAATGCTCTTCCATTATTAAGGTTATCTCACATTTTTTATTCTTATAGAACTTATTTTTAATGTTTCTGATTAAATCTTCAATTGTGAGGAAATTATCTGATATCAAAAACCATATTTTATCATATTTATGATTTATGTATGTAGGTTTTGTGAATTCAAGCTTTATCCTCTTCATTGTTTTCTTCGTAAAATGCAATATTCTTGGCAATTATATGAAAGAATTTTTTTTTTATTATATTTGTTGGCAACAAAGAAAATAAGTTTAATAAAAAAAATTGATACTCTAATACACAAATATAAATGAGCTATTTTAAGTCTTCCCAACTCTTGGATTTATTAAAAGATGGTACCAAGCATTTGACAGGTCTTGAAGAAGCTGTTGTTAAAAATATCGAAGCATGTAAAAAATTATCCAATATAACCAAGACATCTCTCGGTCCAAATGGTATTAAATAATTACCCACAAAGTTTTATTTTTATATTGTTCTTATTATTTTCTTCAAAGGAAAAAAGAAGATGATTATTAATCACATTGAGAAATTATTTGTTACAAATGATGCTGCCACAATTATTAAAGAACTTGAAGTGATGCATCCTGCAGCAAAAATTTTGGTCATGGCATCTCAAATGCAAGAACAAGAAGTTGGTGATGGTACTAATTTTGTAATTGTTTTTGGTGGGGAACTCCTTCAACAAGCAGAATCCCTCATTAGATCTGGTTTGCATGCATCTGATATCATTGCAGGATATAATAAAGCAGGAAAATTTGCTCTTGAATATCTGGAAAGTAAAATATTTTTTTTAGACTAATTTTTGGTGTATAATATTAATTTTTGCGTATTCCATAAAAAGAATTGACAATTAAAAGATGCGATAATTTGAGAGATGAAAAATTGGTGATAGAATCTATTAGATCAAGTTTGGCATCAAAGCAATATGGTTATGAAGATTTGCTTGCTCCTTTGATCGCAAAAGCTTGTATTCAAATTTTACCAAAAGATCCAAGAGAATTCAATACTGATTTGATCAGAGTAGTAAAAATTCCAGGTAAGAATATAATTAATCCTTTTTTTGTATAATTCAAATAAAAAAAGATTAATAAAGAATTAATGATTGTTCACCATTACATTAATTAATCATCCCAACAATTTTTATTTAATCATCTTTTTGAAAAAAGGGGGAGGAGTTTTTGATACAGAATTAGTAAAAGGATTCGTAATTCCAAGAGCAGTAGCAGGTACAATCAAAAGATTAGAGAAAGCTAAAGTGGCTGTGTTTGTTATGGGACTTGATACACCAAAGCCAGAAACAAAGGGTACTGTTCTTCTCAACACTGCCAACGAATTGGAGAATTATTCCAAATCTGAAGAAGATTATCTTGAGAAAGCAATCAAAGAAATCGCTGATAGTGGTGCTAATGTAGTCGTATCAGGAGGAAACATTGATGATATGGCTTTACATTTCCTTGAGAAATACAAAATGATGGTCATCAAAGTAAAAAAAAAAAAATTCAATTAATTACCCAACAAATTAATAATTTTATACTTTTATTCTTTCATTCAACCTTTATCCCAACAAAACAAAATTAATTATTAATATTTAAAATCTAAGGTTCAATCCAAATTCCAATTGAGAAGATTGTGCAAAGCTACAAATGCTACACCACTTGTTAGATTGGGAAAACCAACAGCAGAAGAGTTGGGTCTTTGTGATTCGATTTCACAAGAAGAGATTGGTTCAACCATCGTTACTGTTTTCAAGCAACTCACTGAAGAATCTCAAGTTTCTACTTTGATTGTTAGAGGAAGCACCAAAAATCTCTTAGATGATATAGGTAATAAAATTAAATAAATTTTTATTTCTCTTATTTTTAAAATTTAATTAATAATTTTCAATTCAACAATTAAATATTAAATCTTTTTTTAAAAAAATAGAGAGAACAATCGATGATGGAATTAACAATTTTAAGCAAATGACAAAGGACGATAGATTGGTACCAGGAGCAGGAGCAACAGAAATAGAGTTGGCAAAAGCAATTCATTCTTTTGCGGAAAGTTGTCCAGGACTTGACCAATACGCAATTCGTAAATATGCAGAAGCATTAGAGGTGATTCCCAGAACTCTTGCTGATAATTCTGGTACCAGCAGCAGTTTAGAACTCATCAGTAATATCTATGCTCAACATCAAAACGGTTTGGTTTCTGCAGGTGTTGATATCGAGACTGGTGATGTAATCGACACTTTAAAAGCTGGTATTTTTGATTCTTTGCGTAACAAACACTGGGCTTTGCGTCTTTCCACTGACGCTGTCATTACCATTTTATCCATTGATCAGTTGATCATGTCCAAAACCTCTGGTGGTCCAAACCCACAAGGTTCCAAGAAAAATTTGAAAGAGGCTCAAAGAGAAAGCCAAAATTAATTTATTAAAAATTTATTTCAATTTAATCTTTTTTTCTTGAGTTTCCCAATTTATTATAAATATCCCTCTTTTTTTTGAAAAAATAAATAAATTTATATTTCAAAGGTTAAAAAAAAAAAAAATGAAAAATATAATTGTTCAAAGAAAATTACCCAATGAAATAGAAATGAATCATGACTTTAAAGTTCCTTTTCTATTGGTCGCAAAATTATTGGAGAAATTAATGAATATAACTGGTTTGAATTGTGTTTCAAAAAAGATTGAATTTATTCACAAGTTTTTTGGTTGTTGGTATACATTTTTCTCCAATAAATTTTTTAAAAATTTTTTTTTTTATTTTTTTATAATGATTAATCTTTTTAGGAAATCAGATGAATTTTATGGATTGATGAGATTGATTTTGCCCCTAATTGATAAAGAGAGAGGAAGATTTGGGATGAAACAATATGGTTTATCAAAGATTTATTTGAAAGTAAAAAAAAAAAAAATAGAAAATGTCTTCTCTCATTTTATTTTGATATTTATTAGATTTTGAATATATCGCCAAATAGTGAAGATGGATTGAAATTAAATTATTGGAAGAGGCCAGATAACAATAATAAGTAAACTATTTGTATTTTTTACAACAATTGTTTGAATAATATTACTTATCAAAGGAACCCTGGAGATTTTGGAGCAATGATAGAAAAAGTGATCAAAAATAGGAATTTGAAAGAAGGAATTCTAACAATAGGAGAAGTAAACGATGTGTTTGATAATCTCTTTCAAAAAAGGAAAGATAAGAATCAACAAAAGATTCTCTTTACAAAAATAATACAGAATTGTGGAGGATTGGAACAAAAATGGTTTGTGAGAATTTTATTGAAGGAAGTGAACATTGGTTTAACTGAAAAAAGAATCTTTGATTATTTCCATGTTGATGCTAATCAAATGTTCAATCTCTGCTTTGATTTGAAAAGAGTATGCCATACTTTAAAAGATCCTTCTTTCAGAATGCTCGGAAATTTTCAAATTGAAATCTTCAATTGTATCAAGCCTATGTTGGCAGAAAGAGAAAGTAAAACAACCTATTCTTTTTTAAAAATATGAATTAAAGACAAAAATATGAATTAAAGACAAAAATCTTTCTTATTATTAATTATTATTTTAATTATTATTGAATGATTTAATTATTATTTTAATTATTATTTAATTATTTAATTATTTAATCATAATTTTAATTATTTTTTTAAATAATTTAATAATTAAAATAATGTTTTGATTTATTTTAATTAGAACCAGAAAATATAGCAAAGTTATTTTCAGAAAGTAATAAGGAGGAATATGTGGTGGAAATAAAATATGATGGAGAAAGAATACAACTTCACAAAAAGAATAATCTCTTAAAAGTTTTTTCTAGGAATGGAAACGATGTCACTCCTATTTATGGCTCCATCTTGTCCCTTCATCTTCATAGGTTATTTTTTATAATTAATTAAATTAATTAAATCAAATAAAATTAAAATTAAATTAAAATTAAAATAAAATTAAAATAAAATTGAAATAAAATCAATAAATTAAATTTAAATAAATTAAATTAATAAATTAAATTAATAAAATCAATAAATTAAATTTTATTTAAAAGGATTCTAGCAGAAGAGATAATAGTTGATGGAGAGTTGTTGGTGTACGATAACGAAACTAACAAATTTTGTGAATTTGGAAATTTAAAAGCAGTTGCTTCTTATCACTCTCATCTTCTCTTTCAAGTCTCTTCTCAGACCCACAACTCTTCTTTTTCTATTAAAAATAATAATAATAAAAATAAAAATATTTACGATGATATTAATGATATTTATGATGATAATGATAATATTAATGATATTAATGATGATAATGATGATATTAATGATGATAATGATATTAATGATAATGATGTTAATGATAATAATGATATTCTTAGAAATGATAATAATGAAGGTGATTGCGATGAGAATAGAAGTAAAGAGAAGTATGGAAGCAAATATAAAAACAGGTATGAAAACAGGTATGGAAGCAGGTATAAATTTGAAACGAACAACAGCAGTTTTGATGAAAATTCATTGAAAAAGAAACAATTATGTTATTTCATTTTTGATGTTTTGTTTATTAATGGAAAATCTTTGATGCATCTTCCTTTGCACCAACGTTTTCTTCTATTAACTCAGAATATTCTTTCTCAACAAAATCTCTTTCAAGTAAACCATACTTTAAATAAAAAAATACTTTCATATTTTAAATTTTTATTTTAAATTTTTATTTTAAATTTTTATTTTAAATTTTTATTTTAAATTTTTATTTTAAATTTTTATTTAATTTTTTATTTTAAATTTTTATTTTAAATTTTATTTTAAATTTTTATTTTAAATTTTTTATATTTTTTATTTTTCATTTGTCATTTTTTGTTTTTTTTAAATTTTTTTATTTTATTCTTATAATTTGGGAAATAGGTGATAGAGCAGAAGAAAGTAGAAACAACAGGGGAATTGGTAAGGAATATAGATGAGGCAGTGAGAAGTAAAGAAGAAGGAGTTATTTTGAAAAATTTAAATTCTTTGTACATCCCTGGTGATCGTTCTCTCAATTGGATCAAAATTAAACCTGATCACTATGACTCTCTCGTTGATGATTTGGATCTCATTATTTTGGGTATATTTAAATTTTAACTATTTACATTTATTTTTAATTATATTTATTTATTGTCTTTTTAATTATATTTATTATTATTCATATTTTTATTTTTAATTATATTTATTTATTGTCTATTTTATTTTATTATTATTCATATTTTTATTTTTAATTCTATTATAAATTAGGTGGTTATTATTCTGCTTGTACGGAAAGAATGAAGAGAGGTGGAACAATAACTCATTTTTTAATAGGTTCGTCTTATTTTTTTTATAAAAAAAAACTATCCATTTTGTTTTTTTATTTTTATTTTTATTATTTTCGTAAAAAAGGTACTTTAGAAGAAGGAGCAGAACCTAGAGAAAATGGGCAAAATTTATTTACTAGTTTAAGTACTGTTGGAACTGGTAACTTCAAAAAAAATTAAATTAAAATTAAAATTAAAATTAAAATTAAAATTAAATTAAAATTAAAATTAAAATTAAAATTAAAATTAAAATTAAAATTAAAATTAAATTTAAATTTAAATTATAAAGGGTACACAGATGAAGAGCTGTCAGAGATTCAAATAATGTTGGAAAAGAAATGGAGAAAATTTGAAATGAAAAATCCACCCAAATGTATTGAAATTGGTCCTCTCATTCCCAAACCTGATTTTTTCATTCCCCCAGAACTTTCCATTGTCATTCAAGTCAAAGTTTCTCAACTCACTCTTACTGACAAATATGTCCTTTTTTCTTTTTTTAAACTTTCAAAATTTTCTTTTATTTTTGATAATTTTAATGGATTTAATAATTTTTATAATTTTAATAATTTTAATAATTTTAATATTTTAATAATTTTAATAATTTTAATAATTTTAATAATTTTAATAATTTTGATAATTTTGATAATTTTAATGGATTTAATAATTTTTTAATTTTAATAATTTTAATCATTTTAATAATTTTAGAAATCTGGGTTGGGTCTAAGGTTTCCTCGTTTTGTGAAAATAAGATATGACAAGGGTAACTCTTTTATTAATATAAAAATTCTTAAAAATTCTTTAAAAATTAATTTTTTTACGAATAAATTCTTTTATTTAATTTAAATAAATAATAAATATTTATTTTAAATTTATTTGATTTTTTTTTATCAAAATAAAATTTCTTTTATTTTAATTTAAAATAGGATGGAAGGAAGCAACAAGTGTGAAAGAATTGAAAAGAATGTACCAGTTGTATGAAGGAAGAATTTTTGCTAGTTCCTCTGTTGCTTCCAATTTCTCTCTTCCCCCTCCTCTTCCTCTTCCTCTTCCTCTTCATTGCAATAATAATAATAATATTGTTAATAATAGCAATAATAGTAAAAATAATAATAACAATAATAATGATACTATTAGTGACAATAAAATTAATAAAAATAATAAAATTATTAATAATGATAAAATTATTCATAATGATAATAAAATTATTAATAATGATAATATTAGTAACAATAAAATTAATAAAAATAATAAAATTATTAATGTTGATAATAAAGTTAACGAGAACGAGAAAAGTGTTGGCAATAACAACATTGTTAGTCATGTAAATTTCAGTGATGTTAATAAATTTATAATGGAGAATACAAAACCTGTTGAAAATATCTGTCATATGAATAATGTGAATAATACAACCAACTCTTATATAAATAGTGTAAATAATAATGAGAAAGTGAAAGCGAACCTATTTAAAGAAAAACAATTTTGTATACTCAATTCACCTAACTCTTCTCTAAAAGATCTTATCTTGGAATATGGAGGTAAATATATTTTATTTTTATTAAATTTTTATTTTTTATTTTTATCAAAAAATAATATTTATATGACTTTAAAGGGAAAGTAGTGGAAACTCCAACAAAAGAAGTGTTTTGTTTGATAGCTTATAAAAAAACAGTAAAAGTGAAAAATAAAATAAAGGGGAGCAGTGAAATGGATATTTTGTGTCCTCAATATATTTTTGACTGTATTAAAAAAAAGAAAATATTACCTTTTCTTCCTCGTTATCTCCTTTATTCTTCTCCTCAAACAACCAAATTTCTTTTAAAACACTTTGATGTTTTTGGTGATTCTTTTTATCATGACATCTCCCCTACTCTCCTCCCCCCTCTTTTTCGTTCCATCTCTCTCCCTTCTCTTCAATCTCTCCCCTCCCCCTCCCTCCCTCTTTCTCCTCCCTTCTCTTCTGTCTCTCCCTCTTTAAATAAAAATGAAAGTATCAACAATAGTAACAGTAATATCAACAATAAAAGAGAGATTAGCAACATTAAAATGAATGAAATAAATAGAGATGAGTTATGCAATGATATAAATGTATGTTCAGACGACTGTTCCCAAAATTTCAATCAAAATAATTGCCATTTCTTTTCTCTATTACATCCCCCCAACACAAATCTTTTATATCTCACTGATACACAGATCAAGAAAATAGAAAATAAATATTTTTTAGATCAACTCCCATCTCTTTCTTTATTTCGAGGGTTTTCTTTTTATTTTGATCCAATTTATTTGCAGTAAATTTTTTAAATTTTAACATTTTATTCTAAAAATAACTTTTGGTTATTATCAATAGAAAGAATTCACTACATTGCCTACTTGAGAACATAATTTCATTGTACGGAGGTTGCATTGTCAATAGTATTTTGGATAACGTCACTCATTTGGTAGTTGATGAAAAAAGTAAAAAAGAAAGAATTTCTCATTTTCAAAAAAGATTGAATATTTGCAAATTCAAATTTATTGACAAGCAATGGATTTTAAATGAGATTGAAAAAAGGAGAATAAAAGAGGATAACAAAAATAATAAAAGAAAATATGAAGAAATTAATTTCAATTAAAAATGATATTAACTACCCTAGTGAATTTGAATACGTAATAAAATTTGTTGAAATTGTTCATTTTTGTCGCATAATTTTAAGGTTTGATCCACTTTTTAACAGTTGTTTTTTTTTTCGTTAACTTCTTTTCACAACTTTTCTGGATTAACAAATTGTTTTTCAAGACATTCTTTGTTTGATTCTTTGAGTAATTATTCAATAAACTTTCTAAAAAGAGTTATTCTTCAATATCTTTCCAGAAAACGTCATCAATTTGTTTTGACAGTTCTGGCATTTCTTCTTCTAAATTGTCAACCTTATTTTCTAATGTTTCAGTTGTATCATTACTTTGTGAAGATTGGGAGATCTTCTTTTTGTTTTTTCCCCTTTTCAACTTTCTTCCAAATTTCCTCATTTTTTTTGCAGTTTTGACTTTATTTCTCTTTTATTTTCTTTTGCTGTTTCGATTGCTTCATCAATCATGTAATGCAATTTGTCTTGATAGGATCCATGTTTCTTCTTTGATTTTTTGAGTCTTTCATTTAGATAGGAAATGAAAATAGAATCATTGAAGTATTTTTCAGGAATTTGGAAGGTTCTCTTCTCTTTGGTTTTCTCCTTGTCCACTCTGAGTTAAGCGGAATAGAATACTTGTTTTATTGCTTTGTGGTCTGTAGAGAAGTCAGGTCCAAGACTTGGAATTTTTTTGAATTATTCTTGAAGAAATTTGAGTAGAGAATCGAATCAATTCTTTGGAGATACTTGCTGTCGACCGCATCCCGTTTGAAAGTATACAAGTCATGTCCTTCTCAAAAAAGATTACAATCAATCATGTTTACTTTGTTCACATTTCCAGTTCCTGAGATTCCATCTGTTTTGATCTCCTTGTTTTGTCAAATTTAGATTCAACAATACCTATTTCCCCTTGCAGATTCAGATTGGTATCCATGTGGTGCATATCATCA
>JAMYWO010000018.1:221561-241631 GCA_024220525.1 Cochliopodium minus | reverse complement strand
AAAATAAATAAAATAAATAAAATAAATAAAAATAAATAAAATAAATAAAATAAATAAAATAAATAAAATAAATAAATTAAGTAAAATAAATAAATTAAGTAAAATAAATAAATTAAAGTAAAATAAATAAAATATTACAATAGGGGAGCTATCGAATTTCGTGCAGAGAACATTACTCTTTTGGTATCAAAAAAAGTTTTTTTTTAAAATTTTTGTTTTATTTTTTTTTTTGAAAAGAATTCTTTTTTTTATAACAACACTGGTAAAATTTTTTTGAAAAATCAACTCAATTCTGTCTAAACTTTAAAATAGGCGATCTTGGTGGAGGAGTAATTTTTTTTTTTGTTATAATTTTTATTTTCATTTTATTTTTTATTTTTTATTTTTTATTTTTGTTTTATTTTTTTTTTTAAACATTTTTAAAGGCACTGAATTTGATAGATTCATCCCGTTCAACCATTTGTCATTCTTATTTCCAAAACAACAAGGCTACTAATGGGGGAGCGGTAAACATACAATCCAACAGCATCACTTTTCACAACAACACTTTTTATGAAAATATTGCTAACGATGTAAACCAAAATAAATAAAAATTAAATTTTTTTTCAAATTAATTTTTTTTTTTATTTTTTTTAATTTCAATATTTAAGACTGCTGGAGCTATCAACATTCTTTCAAATGATATTTTGTTGTCTGGATGTGAATTTATTTCAAACAAAATTATAAATTATTACAGTTATGGTGGAGGTATGCTACAATGAGACTATTATATTAACAAAATAATTTATTTATTATTTTTAAAATAGCTATCTACATAAGTTCTACTCGTGCCAACATTACCAACTGCCAGTTTAGTGTAACAAAAATTTTTTTTTCAAAGTTTTTATTCATATTTTATATTTTATTTGTGATTTAATCAAATCATAATGAATTTAAAATTTTTTGTTAAATTTATTTTTACACATTTTTTTTTGTTATTTATTTTTTATTTTTTAATAAATATACAAATTAATTTATATCATTTTTAAGCAAAATAACGGATATCACGGAGGCGCAATAACAGTAAGTTCATCACAATTACAAACAAATGTCTACATCGATGAGTGTTTGTTCAAATGCAACACTGCTCAATATGGGAGTGGGTTGTATTTGCAATTTATTGATACTTCTCAAATTTCTCTCACCAACTCTGTTTTTGATGAAAACATGGATGGCTCCATCATTCATGCTTCTTTTGATACTCCCCAAACCAGTTTATATCAAGCCAAGTAATTTTTTTTTTTATTTAATAATAATAAATTATAAATCTTTATTTTTTAAATAATTTTTTATTTTTAAATCTTAAATTTTTTATATTATTTTTAATTTTTGTTAATTTATTTCTCTTCTCCAAATTTTATTTATTTCTTCATTTTTTTGTTCGTTAATGAAACACATTGAATTTTTTTATCAGTTTAAATTTATTATTTACTACCTCATTTTGTACATTAATTAAACATATTTAATTTTTTCACTTTTAATCAATTATTTTATTATTTTTTCAATTTTTTTTATTTCTTATAAAATTTTTTTTTTTAAAAAAAAAAAAGGTTAACTATAATGAATTCTGTATTCACCAATCACAGAGAAATGGTGATAAGCATCTACGCAGAGCAAATTCAAAACATAATAGCATACATGCCTACCATTATCATTTCTACTTGCAACTTTACGAACAGTAATTTTACAGGGTATGATAGGATAGGTGGTGGAACTGTTTCCCTTACTTTCCCTTTGTTTTCTCCCGCCAAAATGCTCTACATTCAGAATTGCATCTTTCTTAATTCCTCCACTAATCTTAATGGTGCTGCCATTTATTATTATAACAAGTAATCCTTTCTAATTATTTTTTTATTTTTTATTTTTTATTTTTTATTTTTTATTTTTTATTTTTTATTTTTTATTTTTTATTTTTTATTTTTTATTTTAAATATTTTTTGATTATTTTTTTCTCTATTTAGTTTTGACAGTGTGGAAATCAACCAAAATTTGAGCACTTCTTTCGACATCAGGGACAACATTTTTGAAAATTGCTATTCTAATAGTTTGTTTTTCTTCGAAAAATAATTTTTTTTTAAAAATTAATTCAAAAAAAAAAACAGAAAGTAAATTTTTTTTATAAAAAAAGTTATTAAATTTATTTTTAATTTTAATTTTTAATCAGGTGGAATAGTTTTTTGGAACAGTGTACAAGAAGTCCCTTTTGCAAACCAAATAGATTTTTTGAATTTGCCTTTAGTGAACAAATTCATCAACGGCTCTTTCAAAATGGTTTCTTCACAGTACTATTACATCTTTCCTATTCAACAGCCTTCTTATGTCGCTCTCGACTCTCCTTTTGGTGTCACCCTACAAATCTTTGACTTGTAAATTTTTTGACACAACAAATGAAATTATATAAAATTAATTAAAACTAAATTAAAAACTAAATTAAAAACTAAATTAAAAACTAAATTAAAAACTAAATTAAAAACTAAATTAAAAACTAAATTAAAAATAAATTAAAAATAAATTAAAAATCAATAAAATATATAAAAAATATTAATTTAAAAAATAATAAAAAAATGAAAATAAAATAAAAATTAACAAAGAGATTTATTATTTTGATAAATAATAATTTATCATATTTTATTGATTTTAAATTAATTAGATTTTGTTTCATTTATTTTTATTTTTTATTTACTTTGGTTAGTTATAATCAAAGCGTGGATGCAGTGACAATAAACGGAGAAAATTTGGTGATAAACGTGGTGAGTCAAAACAACTTAAGTTCAGATAACATTTACCTCTCTCGCCCTGGTGGAGTTTGCCAACTCAACAACTTGATTTTTTTGGGTGATGGTAAAAAAAATTAAAAATAAAAATTAATATTAAAAGAAAAAATTAAAAAATAAAAAATAAAAATAAAAAAATGAAAAAAAAAAATGAAAAAAATAAATAAAAAAATAAAAAAATTAAAGAATTTAATAATTAAAAAATTTAAAAATTTAAAAATTTAAAATAAAAAATAAAAAAATAACAATTTTAGAGGGTTACAAACAAATAACAGTAACTGCAAAAACCACCACGAATTACATCACAGGTAACATCAATGTAAACTTGACAGGTTGCCAAGTGGGCCGTGAGGAATCGATCAATCAACAAAGTTAAATCAAAATAATTTTAAAAATAAAATTTAAAAATTCTAAAAACAAATAAAGATCTCAAAACATGCAAACAATGTTTGTACAACCAATATTCATTAGGTAAAATTTTATTTTTTATTATGTTAATTAAATATTTTTATTTTATTTTATTATAAAAGATGGGAAAGATTGTCAAGATTGTATTTCTGGTTCTGTGTGTGCTGTATCCTTTGACTCTACTTATTTTGTCATTGATGGTTTTTATGTATTTTTTCATTTTCTTATTTTTTATTTTTATTTTTTTATTTTTTTATTTTTTTATTTTTTTATTTTTTTATTTTTTTATTTTTTTATTTTTNAAATAAAAATAAAAATAAAAATAAAAATAAAAATAAAAATAAAAATAAAAATAAAAATAAAAATAAAAATAAAAATGAAAATAAAAATAAAAATAAAATAAAAATAAAAATAAAAATAAAAATAAAAATAAAAATAAAAATAAATAATAAAAAGAAAAAAATAAAAAAAAATAAAAATTTACCCAATAATTTGAGACAATAACAAAAAGAAATACGAGAGAAATATTTGTATTTGGAATTGTGGTTGTCATAGCCCTCATAGTTGCAGGTGTCTCCGAACGCAATCTCGTAGAACTGTTTGATGTGAATCAATATTCCGTCTTGCAAGTGGTTGTGGTTTGATGAGGCTATAATTTTCTCCAGAATTGAAAAGGAGTTTCCAGACATTCTAAAAAAATAAATAAAATAAATAAAATTAAACAAAAAATATTTAATTAATAAGGAAATAACAAAAAACAAAAAATCAAAAAAAAATAATTATGAAAACATTTTTTAAAAGTTTTTAAACTAATAAAGAAAAAAAATAAACAACAAAAATAAATAAAATGAAAAAAATTTAATTAGAAAATAAAATGATAAAAAAAACAGAAAATATTTAATTTAAAATAAAAAAAAAATTAAAAAAAAAACAAAAGTGCAATGTTTCTTACTTATATTGATCCAGAGTCGAATTAGGAGGACAATATAATTTATCGAGAAGATTTGGAATGATGTCTTCGTTTTTGGACCAATAAATACTTGGAGAACCAACTTTTAATAAGAAAAAATAAACAAAATCAACGAAAAAATAAAAAAATAAAAAATAAAAAAATAAAAAAATAAAAAAATAAAAAATAAAAAAATAAAAAAATAAAAAATAAAAAATAAAAAATAAAATAAAAAATAAAAAATAAAAAATCAAAAATAAAAAATAAAAAAATAAAAAATAAAAAAAATAAAAAGAAAAATCAATTAGTACCATTTAATCCACCCACTATTATCTTTTGTTTATTGTTCTGTACTAAAATCCCGACAAAGTGTTGATAACCACTGAAAAGTGAAAAAATAAAAAATAAAAAGTTTAAAATAAAAATAAAAAAAAGTTAAAAATAAAAAGATTAAAAAAAATAATTTAAATTGCAATTCAATGCTTTTTGATCATTTTCTTAATTTACAAAATTTTTAATTTTTTTTTTTACCTTGCGATAGATATCAAATTACCCTCAAAATCCATTTTTCTCACTAATTGATTATTAAATGGCATTCCCAATTGTTTATCTTGATTTGATCCAAATCCATATATTTTGTTGTCGGAACTTTTATCCCGATATAATAAAAATATCAATTTAATTAACATCCTCTTTTAAATTCATTTATTAAATTTTTACCCCTATTAATCAATCATATTGATGAAAATAAATTTTGAGATAAATTTTTTTTTTTTTACATAGACGTATCTGTATGATATCATAAAGTAAATAGTGTCAGGACATAGATAAATTTATTTGGAAAAAATATAGACCCTGAATATCTAGTTGTCCAAGAAAAAGTGATTTTTAATTAAAGTTATAAATAAAAAAATCATACCCTGAGAAGATCAATAATATTAAAAAGATCAAAAATATTTTATATTTTATACCCATTTTTGAAAAACATGGGATATGGTTGAATGACATTTTTTTTTAATTTTATAAATTAAATGATTCAAACTGAGTAACCCATTCACAACTCTCCAAGTATTGTTTTTTCACCATCTCCAAAAACAATGTTGTTCACTTTAGAGACAAAAATGTACAAAAAAAAACAAAAACAAAAAAAAAAAAAAAAAAACAATTTTCCAAACACCTATTCAATGGTTTATTCCTCTACATATCAACACAGGATTCTAAAGTATAAAGATAAAAAAGAAAAAAGAAGGTAACATTGAAATCCCTAGGAAGGGGGAGGCCAACATAATCCATCGGAGTTTATAATTATGGAAGAGATTTAAATTGATACATTTCAACTTTTAATCAAATTTTTATTTAAATTTTGAACTGATAATTAAAAACTGTCTTTATCTCGCATATTTATATGGGGAATATTCATTCAAACAAAAATGAGTATTGTCAAGTAAGTAAGGTACAATCATGTTGGATAAACAGCCAGCTTTCCAGTATGTTGGGTTTATCTTAAAAATAAAAAAAGTATTATTTTAAAAAATAAAAATCAAAATTAAAATTTAAAAAATAAAAAATAAAAATAAAATAATAAAAATTAAAAGATCAATTCATAATTATTTTTAAAAAAAAAAGATAAAAAACTGGGTACCCATTTTTGAAACATGGGATATGGTTGAATGACATTTTTTTTTTCAAAGCAAAATGATTAATAATTTTTTATTTTTGAATTTTTTTTTATCTGGATTAAAAGTAACTTCTTTTTCTTTTAGATCTAAAGTTGTTCCAATTTTTTAGATTCTTTGGTGCATTTAGGACATTTACAGTCAAACCCCCAGTTGTCCTTCAAAAACTTTTGGCGATCAGGAAACTTCATGCCAGTTTTGGGGAGATAAGAAGTGAAAACTTGTTCATCCTTTTGTATTCTCTTTAGAGAAGTGAAAACCAAGGTGATAGGCTTATCGTTTTCCTCGTTGAGATGAACCTTTTTTTTAAAAAAAACAGATAAAATTAAATAGAGAAGAAATAAATGTAAAAAAAAAAAAAATGATTTTTCAAAAAAAAAAATGATTTAAAAATGATTAAAAATAAAATTAAATGCAAAATAAAAAGATAAAATGAATTCTTGCAAGATAAAAATTAATTTGAAAAAATTTGAAAAAAAAAAAAAAAAAAATTAGTATAAAAGATAGGTTAAATTCACCTTAAAATCAACGTTAGGGTCACACGAGTGATTGATTAAAGTCGCCCTACGAAAGACAGACATGACTTGATAAGCAGGGGGAAGAAGTTCCACTTCAGGGCTGAGTTGATTGAGGGGGATTCCTTGTAAGAACAGGTGCCATGGAATGTTTTGCTCTAAGGGAGAAGGAGAACTGAGGTAGGTGGTGAACAATGGTTGATAATCTACGCGAAATCCGTTAGTGGAGATCTTTGACGTTAATTTTAAGTACCATCTGAAATCGAAAAGAGGCATCAATTCTATTTTTAAAAAAAAAAACAAATAAAACAATCAATTAAAAAATTTTTTAAATAATAAAAATAATAATAAAAATAATAATAAAAATAAAAATAAAATAAAATAAAATTTAAATAAAATAAAATGAAATAAAATGAAAAAAAAAAAACCTATCGGGGTAAATGTCAGTATAAATTGTCTTGCGATGCAATAGGAGTTCCAAATTTCTGGGAAGGAGTAGACTTCGGTGGCAGAACTGAGGAAATCGTACTGAGAACTTTCCTCCTCCTTTTCTATGTTTTCTAATTGTATTGCTGCCAATTTTGTGGCAATAAGCGGAAGTTTGGATAACTGCCCCACACCTAAAAACCAAACAAAAATTGATAAAATATTTTTAATTTTGAAGAAATGTTGTGATATAAAAATTGGGATAATAAACAAAATTAAATGAAAATAAAATATAAAAATATCATTATAATTTAATTTCATATATAAAATGTAAAAAAAATAAAGTAATAAATAAAATAAAAATTAAAAAGGATGAAATAATAAAATATAAATAAAAAATGTACAAATAAAAATAAAAATAATAAATATAAAAATTGTAAAATAATTAATATAAAAAATAAAAATAACAAAATAAATAAAATTGAATAACCATATTTCAAGTAAGACTTTAAATGTTCCAAGGACTGAACAGCATGAGAATTGCACATGACGCGGTGAAAAGAATGGTAAGCCTTGTCCTTGCAAGAATCACTGCAGTAATACTCTTGATTGCAAAGAGGACAAGAACAAGCCTGTCTCTCGAGAGGTTTGGAGCAATTAGAGCAAACTTGCTCTTTCGCAAACAAAGAAGCAGAAATAAAAGAATCATCCTCCATTATCTCTTCCCCCTTCTTTATGTTTTTACTTGCAAACAACCCAAATCCCATCTCCTCTATTTTTGAAAGGTAAAGTGCGTTGTTTGCGGAGGTTTCCATTTTTTCAAAGTATTCCTTCTTTTTCTCTTCTGCTTCCTTTGTTGTTTTTCCTATTTTTTTTTGAAATAAAATGATTAAAAAAATGTTTTTGTTAAAAAAAATTTTTATTATAAACAAAGTTGAATTTCAAAAATTTTAAAAATTAATAAATTAATATTTTATTTTTTACCAGATGAAAAGATGACTCCAGATGGAGGATCCGTGACAGAGACATATTCAGGTGCAGATTTCAATTGATCAGCATTGATTTTCCAGCCATTTTTATTGATGCTATCAATCAATTCCATCAATTTCTCAGGGGGTTTGTTGTCTCTTTTGTCTTCGTGAAAGTTGAATAGGGAGAGGGATTGATCTGCCATTGATTTCAACCATATCTTCTTGGATTGCTCTTGTGTATGTTTGGAGGCTTCCTTGAATAGTGTATTGGAGAGTTGAAAGAGATTTAATTTCATCGCCACCATTGCTATTATCTCATAATCCTCCTTATTTCCAAAATCTACACTCCTATAATTTTATTACTTTCAAATAAGATCTTGTTTTTATAGTATTATGATCAATAAATTATTTACCTACAAGCATCCTAAAATATATTAAAATAAACAAAAAAAAAAAAGATTGGATGATAATTGGTGATTTTGTTTATCCAACTTTGATTTTAAAAATATATACATGGAATGAAGAGGAATATCTTTCTGCTGCCAAAAAAACGTTCGCTCTTGCACTATATACAGATGGTTCTTTTGGGAATAGTCTGACCATGTGATCAAAAGCAGATATAGAATGATCCAAATTACCTTCTTGTGCTGAAGCAACACCAATCTTGTCCAATTCCTCACCTATTTTTTCAATTCTATAATATAAAGGATAGATTGGAAGAATAAATGAATTACGGAGAAGATAAAGTGAAATCATTCGATTTGTAATCTGATTTATCAATAAAATCTATCGATTTTTTCAATGAATTGTTCAAAAATATCTTTTTTAAATTCTCTTTATCAAAAGGTTGAGAAACAAAGTATCTCTTGTTGAAGAATACTATATTTTTCTTGAAATTAAAAAACTTTTTCATTTTTTTTTTATATTTTTTATAAATATTTAATTTTTCTCCAAATAGAATATTTATTTGTTCCTCTCAAAGAATGTTTATTCTTCTTTTGATTATTTTCTTTTTCTCATCTTTGTTATCTTGCAGATCTTGATTTTTTCTTTTATTGTTCTCTTCAATTTCTTCTTTGATAATTGGTTTAATGTCCTCAAGTTCTTTGGGTGCTTCTTTCTTAATAGTGGAAAGAGAATTCTCATTTTTTTCATTTCTACTTTCATCAACAGAAAAAAACATGGGACCAAGTTCAGCCAACCATCTAGCATCAACAGCGGTGACAGTTCTCATGTACTCTTTACTTGTGTAGATCAATTCATGATAAACAACAAACTCGGGAGTGATACCCAAACCATAAAGAGCAGAAGAAGGATGCAAGTTACAAGACATTCCGTTTCTCAAATTGACATATTGTCCAACTCCTTTGAGTTTGGCACTGTTAGCAAAATAAGAAGAACAAATCGACTTTCTGACAATATCCCAACTTGTACCACAACTTTTGTAAGCTATTTTGTTGGTTTTCATGATGTCTAACAATTGTGAACGAATTTCTCTCACTTTTCTCATAGCTTTGTAATTTATGTAATGATCTCTGCACCATTCTGGAGAGTGTTTGTTATGTTTCCATTGCTGATACACATTCAATAGAGTTAAATGATCACTTTCTGGGACACAAAACTTTTCTCTTGCCCTATCTGCTTGTTCTTCCTTTTCTCTTGGTCTAAAAAACACTGTAGGAACCGAAAGCATAGATACAATGGTCACAATTTCAGCAGAACAACCCAATTCTTCCGAGAAAATCAACATTTTTGAAAGGGGTGGATCCAAAGGAAATTCAACCATCCTACTTCCCAACTCGGTTAAAAATCCCTTGTCATCCAAAGCTCCCAAAACCCAAAGTTGGTACATAGAGTTTTGAATATTCTCAACAGGAGGAGGATCCATAAAATCAAACTCCAAAAGATTTTCTATTTTGAGAGATTTCAAAAGTAAAACCACATTTCCCAAGTTTGTTCTTTGAATTTCAGGAATGGTTGAAACAAGCATTTCATACTCATAAGCATACTCTGAATAAAGTCGGAAACACTGACCAGGACCTGTTCTACCTGCTCTTCCAGCTCTTTGATTTGCATTCGCCTGTGAAATGGGAGTAAGTTGCAAAGAGTCCATACCAATTCTGGGATTGAAAACTTTTAATTTGCAAAACCCACAGTCTATCACAAAGAAAATACCATCCACAGTGAGTGAGGTTTCCGCAATATTTGTTGCTACAATACACTTTCTACTTCCCTCTGGTGCTTTGTCAAAAATTTTTGCTTGCAGCTCTGAAGGGAGCTGAGAGTAGATAGGGATCATGATTAACGGAGGAGGATTCTCAAGCATCGAAAGTCTTTCTTCGGTAACACTGCAAGTAGTTAAAATATCTTCTTGACCAGTCATAAAAACGAGGATATCACCTGGTCCTGTCCCAAGATGGATTGTCAAAATTTGTTTAACTGCTGCATCTACGTAATCCGTGCAAGGAATCTTTGAGAAAAAGGTCTCAACTTTGAATGTTCTTCCTGGAATGTGAAAAATGGGGACACCACCAAAGAACTGCGAAAATTTTTCAGAATCCATGGTAGCACTTGTGACAATCAGTTTGAAATCTTTTCTGCCCGAAACAACTTTCTTTAAAACACCAAACAAAACATCAGTGTTCAAAGAACGTTCGTGAGCTTCGTCCATAATAATGCAGCTATACTTTTCGATAAAAGGATCGTTAAGTGTTTCTCTCAAGAGAACACCGTCCGTCATAAACTTGATAATCGTTTTATCGGAAGTACAATCCTCAAATCTGATAGCGTAACCTACTTCTGCAGAGAGTTCGCATCCGACTTCTTCGCTGACTCTCTTGGCAACACTCATTGCGGCAACTCTTCTTGGCTGTGTACATCCGATGACTCCTCTCTTTCCAAAACCAGATTCATAAAGGTATTGAGCTATTTGTGTACTTTTTCCTGATCCTGTCTCTCCAACAATAACAACAATATTGTTTTCTCTAATGAGAGTCATCAAATGATCTCTGCAATCAAAGATTGGAAGGGATTTTCTTTGTTCCTTTATCGTTTTTGTTTTGGTGAAGACACTGGCTGCTTGATTCTTATCTTTAATGTAATCTGCAAACTTTGAATTGTTTTTGTAATCAAATTCCCCATCCTCAGTGTTGTCCAATCCTTTTTCGGATTCGCTTTGTGGTTTGACACCCATCAAATTTCCCAATCTGCTTCCCTTTAATTCCCATGGTTTTTTTTGGGTATCTTCTCTTTCTCTTTTCAATCTGACCTCCCTGACGAGATCACTACCCTTTCTTGCGATTACCGCCATATCAGATGTTGGATCCTTGACAACCGATACAGCTTCTCTTTGATTGGTGAAAGCGATTTTATTATCCAAGAAAGGAGGATTGTAATTCAACACAATCAATCTCACTCTATCTTCTTGTTCTTCCTCAAATTCTGTTTCATGATGTTTTAACTTTACCACCCCACTCGCAAGCAATTTCACATCTTCCCAAGCTTTGTTATCTCTGTTGATCTGATTCTGTCTCAAACTCAATCTTTTTACTTGTTTACTTGCCATTTCTTGTTCAAATTTGTTGAATTTATCTGTATCTCCCAAAAATTGAGATTCACCGTCAACATTCTCCTCATAATAGTTCAACTCAAAATTTTTGTCTGCTTTTTCCTCATCACCTTTATTGGCCGATACTTTTTCTTTTTTGGGCTGATTTTGACGATTTCTTCTTTGTTCGTATTTCTTTTTCCTTGATTCATAACTTTCATTATCATTATCATCGTCACTTAAATCATAATCGTAATCATAATCTCCTTTTTCTTTTTTATCCTTTTTATCTTTATTATCTTTTCCTCTCCTTTCATCCCTGTATCTATCATTTCTATCATCTTTATATCTGTCTCTTCTATCATCTCTATTTCTATCTTTATCATTTCTATCATCTTTATATCTGTCTCTTCTATCATCTTTATATCTTTCTTTATCTCTATCATCCCTTCTTCTATCCTCATCTTTGTATCTATCATTTCTATCTCCTTTATATTTATCGTCTCTATCATAATATTTGTCATTTCTTTCATCTCTGTATTTATCATTCCTTTCCTCTTTTCTTCTATCTTCGTTAGATCTTTCATTTCTTTTATCATCTCTATTCCTCTCACTAGATCCAGTTAGATCTCTATTATCTTCTTGTTTAATTTTTATATTTTTGTTATCTTCAATTTTCTCTTCCTTTATTTTTACATTATCTCTTTTATTTCTATCATTATTGGAAGTTTGCTTCTTACGAAGATTCTTTTTTGAATTTGTGATTGAAGGCTTTTTGAAATCAATTTTTTCTTCTTCATTTTCTTTTTTGATAAGGATTTTGGGTAATATGGAGACTAATTTTGGATCTTCTTCATCTTCACTTTCTCCAAGATGTGAAAGGTTGAATTGTTTCTTCATTTTTTTAATTTAATATTGCACTCAATTAATGCAGAAAAATAAATAAAAAATTTGAAAGAAAAATTACTAATTATCTTTTCCAAATAATTTTTGAAATGAAACAAATGAATTGGATGAAACTTTTCAATGTAGATAAAGTTGCTTGCTCTTTTTAAATTATTTCTCCTTTATTAAAATAAATAACGTATTATAGAATCAAATAGCAGATCTATCATTAAATTCTTTAGGGAATCAAGGAGCAATGGAAATAGGGAATCTCATGAAGATTAATACTAATCTAATAGAATTAAATCTGAGAAATAATAATATTGAGAAATTTGGAATGGATTATTTGTTTACTTGCTTAAAACAAAATACAGTCTTAAATATTTTGGATATAAGCTGCAATTATGTTGGAGAGGAAACCCAAAAGCTTGAAGAGCTTTTAAAGGAGAATAAAACATTAACATCATTGAATTTATGGAACAATAGAATTAATGATGAAGGGCTCAAAGGTATATCAGAAGGATTAAAGGAAAACAAATCGATAAAACTAATAAATCTCAGCAAAAATTACATAAAAGATCCTGGAATGAAATTGATCTCTGAATCTCTTCTAATAAATCAATCATTGACATTTCTTAATCTTTGGAATAACAAAATCACAGTGGAAGGAATAAAGTATCTCGTGGAATCATTAAAAATAAACACATCTATCCACACAATCATTTTGAATAACAACAAAATCAAGGCTGATGGCTCTCAAGAGTTAGCGGAGGTTTTAAGATACAATTCGAGTTTGAAAAAGCTTGTTTTGATGAATTCAGAAATAGGTAATGAGGGTCTGAATCACTTTGCAAATGCTTTTGTTGATCCTTCTTGTTCTTTAAATGAAATCGATTTCTCATCAAATCTGATTGACGATTTTGGATTCTCCTCTTTTTGTACCTCCCTATTCTACAACACCAGCTTGACTTCTGTTAATTTTAACGACAACAAAATTAATAATGAGGGTGCAAAAATCTTTTCAGGATCTCTTTTAAAAAATAAATCCCTTCAAAACATCAATTTAAGTTCTAATTGTATAAAAGCTGAAGGCAATTTTGATTGTTTTGATTATTAATTGTTAAAACAAACTTATTTTCATTTAAACAAAGGTGGTAATTTCATTTTGGAAGCTGCTAAAAAGAGTGGTACTTTATTGTCTATCAATTTATCTGGCAATTCAAAGGAAGTTTCCCAAATCACCAATGAAATTAACTATTTGTTGGGTTCTAATGTGGCTTGGACTGTTGAAAATCACAAAGAATTCAACAGACCATTCAAAATTGCAATAAAATTTTTCCTTTTGTCCTTCAAACGCTTTTCCAAAACAACCAAGATCTTGCTGCCGAGATTTGTATTATACGAAATTATCAAAAAAGTGGACAGAAAAGTTTTTTATGCCAGAAATAAAAAAAGAAAAGAAACATACTAATTCACTTCAGTATTTTTAATAAAATAATTTATTTCAATGAAAAGATTTAAAGAATTTGAAAATCATATTTTTTTTTTGAAACTACAATAATTGCCACACTTCTATTTCTTCCACCTTAAACTTTGCAGCCCCACAAAGAAAAGACTTTGCTTCGTTGGTCTCAAACTTGTGAGGGCAACCAGAATAAGAGTGTCCAAGATTTGAAAAAGAATTCAAATTAGCATTACAGTTATCCGAGATATAAATGTCATTTCCTCCTCCAAAAGTTGGTCCTTTGAAGAGTAAAATTGATTTAAATGTTTGTTAAATAAGTTTCAAAAAAAAAAAAAGAGATGATTCTCAAATGAAAATTTGTTAGTAAAAATGATTGTTAATTGGATCAATATTAATTAACATATACAAATGATAATATGATTATTTGGATCTCATTGATCAATTATATAGTATCTTATGTGAGATATAAAAATTGATCCAAATTATATGGCAAAGATTAATTAAATTCTCACAAAAAATTTTTGAACTTTCAATTGAGCTTTACCATAATTGGAAGAATCATCAATTGCATACTGTGGCTTTACAAGCTTGAATTGAATTGGTTTATTGGAAGGATTGGTGAGAGAAAAGATGTAAGTTGAAGGAAGACATTTGTAACCACCTGCTGAAGTCCACATGTAAGTGTAACCTCCAAAAATGTAGCCATTGGCCTTGATGATCACAATGGTATGACTCTTTTTATTACAATTTCCATGAAAGCTTGATGCTGAGAATCCATTTTTGGAACCCCTGTAAATCAATGAAGAGGATTTCTTTGGAGCATTAGAATTATAGATCCAATTCTCAAGGATTATTCTATTATCCTTTGATGTAAGGATTTCACTGTCCACGAATAGTGATTTTCCATTTTCGTTTCTGAATTCGATTGGCTTGTAAAAGGAGTATAAAAAGTTTTTAATTTTCTCAACTTTATCCAAATCATCAGATATACATGGAAAATTGAATTCAATTCCATTTGGTTCGAATGAATCGTGATTCAATTCCAAAATTACTACTGTCTCATCACCAGGTATTTGAAATAATTTTCTAATTTTGTTTATAAAGCTTGTATCTTCTTCAATTCTTTCTTCAATCGAAATCAAATAAGCATTGAAATTTTCTATTGCATTTCTCCACTTTATCAATAAGGGGATGACCACATCAGGCACCAAAAGTGAATATTTTGTTATTATTCTTTTCATATCTGAATATTCTTTTTGTGGGAGAGGATCATTGAAGAGATTTTCCACTTCTGAAAAATATGGTAAAACGTATTTCACTGGAACTGATTTACTTGTACATTCAAACATTATTATATTCTTTTTGGTGATCAATTTGGAGAGCACTTGATATGATAATACCATTTCATCTTCATTTATGAGGAATTTCTTTAATCTATTCCATCTTTCCAATGTTTCAATATTTATTTCATTGAGTACTTTCAATTCTTCATCCTTTTTTTCCATATGTTTTTGAAATCTAAGGATATAGAAAAAGAAATTAGAAAAAAGAAATTATATTTCGAGAAAACACCTTTAATTTTTTATAATTATTTTTCAAATTTTCAGCTGAGAGTAAGATCACAATACAACCAATATTTGATGAGCAAATGAATTCATTGATGCAAAATCCTTTAACAAAATTTGATATAAAATCAAGAAACAACAATAAACAATAATTAAAAATAAAAAAAAAAGCTTTGGAAAGATGAATAATGAATTCAATGATTTTGAAGGAATGGAGTTTCCTTCCATGATTGAAGAAAAAAAGAAACTGCCAATAAATGTGAAAGATAAAAAGAATAAGAAAAAGGGAGGATCTTTTCAGTCATTTGGTTCCAAAAAAATTATCCACAATTCTTATTAATTTCCTTAATTCTAATATTATTCCAAAAAAGATTTATCACCACCAATATTTAAAGGAATTATGAAATTGGGATTTAATTTGCCAACACCCATTCAAAGAAAAACAATTCCATTACTTTTATCTGGACAAGATGTGGTTGCGATGGTATATTGATCCGATTAAAAAGAAATATATTTTAATTTAAATTTATTCTTCTAATTCCAATAAATGGAAATATTTCTCCTCCTTTGTATTTTAATAAAAATTGATACAATAGGCAAGAACGGGTAGTGGTAAAACTGCAGCGTTTTTGATTCCATTATTAGAAAAATTGAAAACACATTCAAAGAAAATGGGTGCCAGAGCATTGATTTTATCTCCCACAAGAGATTTGGCGATGCAAACATTCAAAGTTTTGAAAAAATTGGCAGCATATACTGATTTGAGATTTTGTTTGATTTTGGGAGGAGACAGTATGGATGCCCAGTACAATGATTTATCAAATTTCCCTGATATTATCGTTGCTACACCGGGTCGTTTGTTGCATCATGTAGTACAAATCAATTATCCATTATCTACTATCTCCTATCTGGTATTCGATGAAGCAGATAGATTGTTTGAAATGGGTTTCTCTGAACAAATCAAAGAAATTTTGAAAGGAGTTTCCCAAGAAAGACAGACCTGTCTTTTTTCTGCAACCATGCCTAAGCAACTTTTTGAATTCAGTAAAGCTGGTTTTCACAATCCTGTGCTCGTCAGATTGGATACCGAGCTCAAAATTCCTGAACTTTTGAGAATTCAATTTTTTTATGTGAGAAATGATCTCACCTATAAACTCTCTTGCTTGTTGTTCCTTCTCAAGCACATCATTTTCACAAAAGAATTGGAAAATCAAAAGACCATCATTTTTGTTGCAACAAAACATCACGTAGAGTTGGTCCATGCAATATTGACAAAGAATGGAATCGATTCTGCTTGTCTCTACAGTAAAATGGATTCCATGGCAAGAAGAATCAACGTTGCAAAGTTTTCTAATCATGGTCTCCAAGGGGAAGAAGGAGAAGAAGGAGAGGGTTACGTCAGCCAAAAAAACATCATGCAACACAACAATGAAAGTCTCACAAGAAAAATTTTGGTCACCACTGATGTTGCTGCGAGAGGTATTGATGTTCCTTTGTTGGATAATGTCATCAATTTCGATTTTCCTGCCACTTCCAAACTTTTTGTGCATCGTGTTGGTAGAGCTGCGAGAAACAACAGAGAGGGTTATGCTTACAACTTTGCTACTACTGAAGAACTTCCTTTCATGGTAGATTTGTTTACTTTCCTTGATAAAAAACTGTTGAATGAAGAAATCGAAAATTCAAAGATAGATACTGTTTACTTTGGGACCATTCCTGATGAATCTGTCGATAATCAAAGTGAAATTTTGGTTTCTGATTTCAAATATGGCATAGAATTGCAAGATATGAAAAAATCTTCCGAGAATGCAATGATGTTGTACAAAAGAACACGTGTTGCTCCATCTCAAAAGGGTACCAGAAAATCCAAGCAACTTGTTGAAAATGGAATCAAGGTGCATCCCATGTTTTACAATCAATTCAACGAGGGTTTAAAACAACAGTACATGTTTGTTTCCCAAATTTCAAAGTTTAGACCAAACCAAACCATCTTTGAATACAAAAAAGAGGAAGAAGATTCTGTCGCCCTCATGATGAAACACAAAAGATTTTCCCACAAAACAAGAAAAGATTTGGGCAAAAGCGCCAACTATCCTCTTTATAACCTCGATAATGGAACTGAAAGCCCAGAGAGTGAAGAGGGAAATGAAGAGAAGAAAGAAGAAAAAGAAACACCCAAATTGATTTTTCACAAAAAAAGAAAGCCAAAAACCAAGAAAGTAAGCGAAGAAAAAAGTTATAAAGACGAAAATTTTTTCATTCCTTCCCAACCTACTGATAAATCTACTGAGGATGGTTATTCTATCAACAACAAATCCCATGATGAAAAGGGAGCTCGTGGATATATCATGGATCTCCTTCCTGATGAAGCAAAAGACATTTTGGAAAAGAGAAAATACAACAAAGTTTGGGATAGAAAAAAGAAGAAATATGTTGGTGTCAATGAAGCCAATACCCACTTAAAACTTAAAAATGAGAGTGGTAAACTCATCAAGAAATCAGACAAAGATAAAAGTTTTAGTGATTGGCAAAGAAAAACCAAACAATCCATGCCTGTTGTCGGTCAGATGGAACAAACAGAGGGTTCTGAAGGATTCAACATTGATCCTCATCGTTTTTGGAGACACAGAACTTCTGTTATCAAAGCAAATTCTCAAGAATCTGCAAAGAGTGAACTCAAACCTCAACACGAAATCCTGAAGGAAAGAAAGAAAAAGGCAAAGAGAAATGAAATGAGAGACAGAGCAAATAATAGAGATAATGATAATCCTAAAAAGAGAAAGAATAATTTTGGAAATGGAAAGGAAGACAATCACAAAAAATTCAGAAAGGGTGCTGCATCAACCAGATCTAAGATGCTCTTTAAAAAAAAGAAATAAATGTGTATCCATTAAAATTATTTATCTTTGAAGCTCATTGTTCCACAAAAAAAACATGTTTCAATTTTATATTCAATTCTTTTTTCATATTTTTTCATATTTTTTCATATTTTTTCATATTTTTTCATTGATATATTTAAAAAAAAAAATGATGAAATTTTCTTTTATAATTTTGTTATTTCCTCTTATTTATTGTCAGATTCCTATCTATGGTTTCATTGGGAATAATGGAGAGGATATTTCAAAAAATTTTACATTGGAGCTCACTTCTGAAACCCCTATATTCAAAACAATCTCGTTTGCTCTAAATCAATTACTCAAATATCAACCCATTTATAATTTTACCATCTATCTTCTTCCTGGTGAATATTTGATCAATACAACCACACCCCTTCTAAATAATTATACATTTTCTCTTATAAATAACTCCACAAGGGAAATTAGACACGATTATGTAAGATCATTTTGGGAAGTAAAAATAATTGGATACATTGATGCTCCCTTTGCATTATTGAATACATCATTTTGTAATTATGTGATCAATTCTCTTCAATTGGAAGGATTTAATGGATCCATCTTAAGTCAAGTAAGTGGAAATTCATTCATTTACAATTCCCTGTTCACTTCCAATATTGGTCAAGCCAAGGATTCCTTAATCACAACGTATGGAACGGAATTCACTTCGATAATATATCAATCTCAATTTGTAAATAACACCATTTCTTTACAATTGGAATCACCCTTTTACATCATAAATACCAATTTCACTGATAATAATTGCCGTTACAACATAACAGGGACTTTGATTTCATTCTGGACAGGTATTGTCTATTCAAAGATTATCTCTTATTATTTTAAAATTTTATTTTTTTTAAAGGATCTGAAGGTTCCGAGTTAACACACTGCTTTTTTGAAAATAATACTCAAACAGAAAAAGGGAGCAAAGGATTTGTTGCAGTAGTCACAACCACAAACATTATCATTTCGGATGTTCATTTCAGGGGAAACGAGATCCAAGGTTTTGGTTGTTTGTACGTTGATTTGTTTTTGGGAAATATTTTCACTTTGGTGAATTCTTTCTTCATAAAGAATGTTGTAAGCTTTTTTTTTTTAAAAATTTTTTTGTTTTTATAAAAATTTTTAATATTAATTTTAAAAAATTTAATAAAATATGTTATCATTTTAAAAGGGATCGTCTGCAGAATCCAAGGGAGGGGGAATTTATTTGATAGGATGTAAAATTTTTTTTAAATTAATTTTAATTTTATTTGTGATTGTAAAATTTTTGGACTTAGCTGATATAACTGTCACTAATTGTGAATTTCATGAAAATGGTCTATTTAATTATTATGATAATTCAGGTTTGGCGGGTATCAAAAAAAATTTATTTTTTTTTTAATTGATTTTTTATTTATTATTATTTAATTTATTTATTTATTTTATTTTTTAATTTATTTTTTATTTTTTATTTTTTATTTTTTATTTTTATTTTTTATTTATTTATTGTTTTATTTATTTTATTTTTTATTTATTTTTTATTTTTTATTTTTTATTTTTTATTTTTTATTTTTGATTTTTGATTTTTGATTTTTTTATTTTTTATTTTTATTTTTTTATTATTTAAATCATTTTTTTAAAGGAGGAGCAATATATGCAGATGGAGAAAACATAAATATAAATTACTGTAATTTCACGCAAAACATAGCAACGAAGGGAGGAGCCATTTATTTGAGAGGTACAAAGTCAACTGTGCAAAACTCTTATTTCAATTACAATCAGGGTCCTGTTTCTGGTGGTTCTATTTTTCTTGCTTCTTCTCACACCCTTGTCGATGCTTGTTCTTTTTCTCACTGTTATGCCACTACCGGGTAAAAAAACCAATTAATTAAAAATAAATAAAATAAATAAAAATAAATAAAAATAAATAAAAATAAATAAAAATAAATAAAAATAAATAAAAATAAATAAAAA
>JAMYWO010000018.1:204873-215767 GCA_024220525.1 Cochliopodium minus | reverse complement strand
ATAAAAAATAAAAAATTTGAAATAAAAAATTTGAAATAAAAAATTTGAAATAAAAAATAAAAAATAAAAAATAAAAATAAAAAATAAATATAAAAAATCTCAAAAAAAAAAATAAAAAGTAAATATAAAGAAAAAAAATAAAAATAAAAATAAAAAATAAATATAAAGAAAAAAAAAATTTCATTAATAATGTTATGAATGATTTGATAAACCAAAAAGTAAAAAAAAAAATTTTTTTTTACGAGAGCGAGGATGAGAGCGATGATGGTACCAACAGCGAAAGAACCAAAAAAGATGACGAAAAACTCGCCAAAGGCAATGGTGATGCTCAAAAAGGTCACCTTTCTGCTCTGAAAGGAGAAGATGGTTCTGTACAACACAATAGCGACAGCATCGTTGAAAGAAGATTCTCCAAATACGTTGGCATACAAATTGAAATCTACTCGGAGCTCTTTGAAAATCGCCAAAACTGTCACAGTGTCTGTGGCGGAGATTAAAGATCCGAAGATCAATGTTTCCAACAAGGAGAACCCCACTTTGAAGTAACTCAGGAGGTTGAATCCGTAGAGGAGAAGACCGTAGATGAATACATTGAGGGTTGTTCCAATGAAGGCGAATACTGCTATTGAACCTATGTTTTCGAAGAATTTTTTCTTTTTTTTTTAAAAAAATAAAAAATCATTGCAAATAAAAGAAAAGGTATTGAAATCCAAATGATTTGATCAAATCATCCCGAGTTTATTTTTATTTTTATATTATATTTCTTTCGCCGATAAAAATAAATAAGAAATACAAAAAATATATAAGAATTTTGATTTAACAAACAACATATTGAAATAATGAATAGCCGAATGAATATTCAATAAAAAAAATACAATTGAATCTCTTGACCCATCGAATTATTTGAGCTTTAATATTATATTATTAATTCATTTATCTGAGGATCTATTTTTTTTTTTTTTTTTTACCCTATTCATATTGTATCCTGATTCAAATATAATTTGAGGCAGCAAAAAGATGAAAAAGGTTCTTTCATCAAATGTGATGAGTGATTTCAACTTGTCTATGGTAGAAAATACCCTTACAATAAACCCAATTATACATCCAAATGCGATTGTGGTGCACGATTCATGCAAATATAAAAATCCGCTCTGGCGAATCAGATATGCAATAAGGAAACATCCAATCAACATAAAGATAATCAATAATAAAGATAATGATCCTTTTTCTTCTTCATTCAAATGTATATTTTCTTTCAATCCCCTCATATTTTTTGATTCTATATTCAATATTTCATTGTGATTGTGATTTGTTATATACAACTTGAAACCAAAAAATAATATGACCAAAATGAATGAGTAAAATATGGTGTTTAATCTCTTTTCTTTATTCATTTTACTCCAAGGTTTTTTCATTTTTTTTTTTTATATCTCGGAGTTTTCTTTTTTTTTTGAAAGCTTTCCAACAAATAGAAATTACTCACTTTCCATTTGATAGAATATCCATCCACACAAAAAATATAAACAGAATAGTTATATAAAATTAAGAGAATTCAATGAATTCAAATATAATTTTCAAATTATTCTATTTTAAATGAAATTGATGAGATTTACAAAAGCATAAACGATCAAGAATTAATTGAAACAAAAAATGTAAAAAATGAATTCTCATTTAATCAATTATAACTATAATCAGAGAGATCAGAGACGGACCCAAAAAGAGCCTTCTCATATTTCTTTAATTGATTTATAAAGCCGACATTAGGTCCTATTACCTTACGACAAGTAATTGTATGAACATAAGCATCTCTCAAATTCATCTGTTTGAATTTCATGAGATATGCAAGAACAAATGTACAAGATCTAGAGATACCAGCCGCACTAACAATAAATGAACAAAAAAATTAATTTAATCTTAGTTTTTAAAAAATAACAAACCAATGCACAAGTACTGCCTTATTGTCTTCTCTTGCTTTCTCTATAAATTTGTTTGTTGTTTCAAAATGCTCAGAGATGTCAACGTCATCATTGTCCTCTATGTTAACATCCAAGTAAGTCTTGAAAAAAAATTTTGAAAAGATCAAATTTGAGAGGAATAAATTATTTGGTTTTTTTAAAATTTTTTCTGGGAATATTTTGGAAGTTTACCTTTGAATTTTTGAAAATGCTAGGGAAAAAATTACTACAATTTATAATATAATGTATATTGTAGTGATCCAAAATTTCTTTGTTTTGCGAAGAGTTAAAATCTCCCAAATACAAAAAATTGGGGATTATGTGTTGAGTGAAATATTTCAAATCAATTTTCAATTCAATCACTTCTCTTCTTATGTTCACACTATCTATTTCTTTCTCTTTCTTGATAAATAAAAGGGGATTCTTCTTTTGGAATTCTTCGAAAAGATCGGTCTCCAAGGTATGAATTATTAGTGTTACATCTGTTCCCAGATTATGGAGATGTTGTTTGATGAGATCTACAAATTCTTTGGAATCCTCTTCCTTGTTCACAAGAATGCTTACTATTGTCATTTTTATTGAAACAAAAATGTTGAAATTGAGAAAAGAGTTTGCAAGTTTTTATGGATTTTATCGATCAAAAATATTTATCAATTTGAAATTAACAAATAATCATTGTTGAATTGAAGTGGTATAATTATAATTATACGAAAATTTAAAATTAAAAAAATGGTTTTACTTTGTGCTTTCCTAGCGAAAGGATTTCTGAATTTTCTTTGAAATAGCCTTTTTACCTCTATTTCGTATGTATCTTTATCTATATGCTTTGAATTGAGAAGGCATTTGTTGAAGAATTCTTCTTCAGATCGAAAATCGTAAGTAGAATCAGAATTTATTAGAGAATTATAAAATGAATCTATATCACACGTTTTAAGAATCAAATTAAATTTATTTGCATCTATTGTATCCATGAAAAGAAAATTTTCTTTCAATTTTTTATTCAAAATAAAATTTTTTTTCAATAATCACATCAAAATTAAATTAAAACAAAAAATAAACTATTACTCTTTCTTGATAAACATATTATTATGGGCATAATGAGCATCCCAAAAAATTTTGGAGAAATCATTTGAATGCGTTATATTGATAATGTGGTTTCAATCATACAGTAATCACAATGATTTTACGAAATGATCTGATATAACAAGAACCAAAAATTTGATAAAATGAAATTTCAAAAAACAAAAGATTTTTTGAAAATCTTTATACTTATTGATCTTTAAAATTCAAACAAAAAACCAAACGAGATTTCTTTAATTATAATCTAAAATTGAAAGAAAGATAAAATTATTAAATCTTAAAAATAATTATGAGCTTTAAAGAACTTTTAAAAGAAAAATCTTCACGAAAAAACTTTTTTAATCAATTCTCTTTATTTTACAGAAATTATAATTGAAAATAAGGAATTTCATCTTTCTTAAAAGATTTGGTGAACATCATCCTAAATTGACTGATGTAGTGATAAAGATACTGTAAATTGAGAATTCTTTCTTCTTCAAATTTCATATCATTTCTTAAAATGTCTAATCCTTCAGCTTCTGTGAAAATGATGATAAAACCCATCCCATCCACTTCTTGGTTATAAAAAGTTTTTGCTTCATCTATCAAGCCTTTTCTTTTCAAGAAGATATACAATTGTTTAGTATTCAAATCACGGAGATCATTAATCATTGAACAATCTGAAGCAAAGTTTCTTTTCAAAATTTTAGAATAAAGTTTGTATGCTGGTTTTTTAGTTGCTCTTCTTTTAATACTTCTATTCATCTTTTTTTTTATTTATTTTTATTGATTTTAATTTTATTTTTTTTTTTAAAAAAATTAAACCTACAATGGAAATCTTCAAATTTTTTATATTTAAAATTGAATTTATTTAAAAAAAAAAACATAAAATTAATTTTCCTATACATGATGTTTTATAGTGTTGTTTATTAAATTTTCAATTAAATTTCATTACCCACTGCACTTTTATTATTTAATTACCTTAAATTCAGATCCAAAAGTTTATTAATTGCTCAGTGAAAAGATCAGTAGTTTTAAAAACAGAAAATTTAAAAAGTATTAAAATTTACTTTTTTTGTCAACATATTTGTATGTGTTTTCTAATATGATTTAAATCGTTAGAAATTCATTCAAAGAAGCTCAGCTCAATTCTTATTTGGTGGAATAATTGTAAAGGAGGAAATTTAATTAAAAATTAATTTTAAAATTTCACAAGACAAGTTTTCTGTTAAATTTGACATAAAAAAACAAGTTTAAATTTTAGATGAAATATTCTATTTCTCAAATAACTTTTTCTTGAATATTTAATTTGTTTGAAATCCATAAGGAAAAATAATTTGCAAAATCATGCGAATCACAATACACTGTATGTAATATCGTCCAAGACTTTTAATTAAAAAAGAAAAAAAAAATTTCCCCTTATGTCATTAATAATTTTCAGGATATTCATCTCAAAAATTCAAGAATTCTTTCTTAAAATCCTAATGATTTGAATTACTTGAAATCTTTTCTTATTTATTTGAGTTCAATATTTGATCATTTGATCTCATTAATAACCATTTGATAAGTAATATAGATCCGAATATACAGATAATTTGAGATTATTGGCCATTTCCTACATCTCTATTTGAGTTCAATAAAAACTTTCTTGATACAGAAGATTATTTTTCTTGATACAAAAGATTATTTTAAAAAAAAAATGACCACAGATTATTTTTCAAACATTGAATTGGATTTTGAATTGAGAATAAATGAAGAAATATTAAATTCATTGGCACAATATAAAAAAGATAATAAACTAGAAGATAATTTAATAGAATCTTGCAAAGATATCAATGATGAAAAGCAAATGTATTTCTTAGGATTAGCTTATTGGTATGGAGATAAAATAGAGAAAGATTATAAGAAAGCAATTGGTTATTTAGAAAAGAGTTCAATGAAGAATGGAGATGCTTTATTTTTTCTTGGCAACATTTATCGTAAAGGAGAATTTGTTAAAAAAGATTTGAAGAGGGCATCTCAATATTATGAAAAGGGTGTTTCTTTGGGAAATCATTATTGTATGCTCCAATTAGGAAATTTATATCGCAGTGAAGAACTAAAGAAGGATTTGTCCAGAGCTGTGAAATATTATCAAGATAGCATCAAACTGGGAAATTTATATGCCAAGTTTAATTTGGGAATAATGTATCTGAGAGGTGATCATGTAGAAAAGGATATCAAAAAAGGTAATAAAACCAATATTCAACTTTTATAATTATATCTCCTCCTTTGTTGAATCAAACAAAAAAAATCTAATAAAAATATAAGAATACTGTATTAATTTATAATTAATTAATATATATTTGTTCAAAGCATTTGAATTATTTGAGGATTCAGCCAAATCAGGGAATCAATATGCAATGAATTTTCTTGGTTCAATATATTTGGATGGAGAATTTGCGGAAACAGATGTCAAGAAGGCATTGGGATATTATGAAATGAGCGCTAATTTGGGCAATCATTATGCAATGAATTTTCTCGGCATTACATATTGGAAGGGACAAAATGTGCCACAGGACAAGAAAAAAGCCTTTGATTATTTTTTACAGAGTGGTGAAAGGGGAAATGGAAATTCTTTGTATACGGTTGGTCTCATGTATGAAAAGGGAGAATATGTTGAAATAAATTTGGAAAAGGCATTGGAGTTTTATGAAAAAAGTGCAAATACAGGTAAAAAATTATTTCAAAAATATTTTCATATGCTTATATAAATCGAATATAAGTGTATGATCAAATTGTATTTAAAATCTTATTTTGCCAATATAATTATTAAAATTTATTTGGATAGGAAATGAATTGGGAATCAATGCTATCTCTTTGAAATATTACAATGGAGATGAAATGGTTCCACAAGATCTCAAAAAAGCATTCGAATATTTCGAATTGGGATCCAAATTCCGCTATCCTTTCTCTCTGTATTACCTTGCCAACATGTATCTCTCAGGAGAGTATGTAAAGCAGGACTCCAAAAAAGCAATTGAATATTTTATTGCTTGTGGATTAACAGGTGAAAGCAAATATGCTGCCAAATCTTTATTGATTGCTGGGAAGTTGTCTCTCCAACAAAATAATGTCGAACAAGGATTGGAACTCCTTCACAAAAGGTAAATTTTTTTTTCTTCTTTTTACATGGACCATATTGAAACTTTGTTAGTAAAAATGATCGATAAAGGATCAATATTAATCAACATATATACAAATGTTAATATGATTATTTGGATCTCATTGATCAATTATATAGTTTTTATGTTGAGTTATAAAAATTGATACAAATTATATGGCGCAGATTAAATTCTCACAAAAAAATTTTGAACTTTAACACAATAAAAAAATCATTCATCTCTAAATTGGAGATATCTTCTAATTTACAATTGATATTTACATACAGTGTTTGGTGATTCGCATAATCATGCAAATTATTTTTCCTTGAAACAAGTAATTTGAGATTTTTTCGAAGAAAATCCTTTAAATACACTGATATTCTTTAAATAAAAAAATGAAATTTTAAATTTCATTCAAAATTCAAATAATTAAATTACTAAAATTTTTTTTTTTCTCGAGTGCTTTGGCAGGAGAAGATGAAGCTTCATTGATCATGGGAGATCTCAATTACAATGGCGAAAAAGTCAAGAAAGATCTTCAAAGGGCCTACGTTTATTACAACGTCAGTTCTGAGTTGGGAAACAACCAAGCTGCTTATAACATCGCTAGTATGAACTACAAGGGCGAACATGTCAAGAAGGATTGGTGGCCTGCTGTTTCCATTTTGGAGAAACTTGTTCTCAAGGATTTTGAGCCTGCCAAAGTTTTTCTTCAAAAAATTTTGGAGACTGAGAACTTCAATTTGTACAAACTATCCCACAATTCCAAAAATCGTATCCTTAATTTTTGAAAAATAAAAAAATAAAAAAAAAAATAAAATCAAATTTAATTTATTCAAAAAATTTGTGGAATCTTTTTTTGAATAAATTAAATTAATTTAAATTAATTTAAATTAATTTCAACTTTTTTGAAAATCATCATATAAAACAACACCAACATGAATATAAATCCTTTATTTATTAATTCTTCTGATTATACAAAGAAAACATAGAAATAAACATAGAATATCCTATAAAGAATTTTAAACTCCAGAGAAATCCAAAAAGAAAGGAATAGTTGATGTAGATGTTAATGTTGTTTTCAAATTGAAATTAAAGTATATCAAAAGAATATAAAGAATTTTTTTTTTTTTTTTTTTTATATTTCAGATTTTCAGTAGAAACACGCGTTCCTTTTCAGGAACTTGTATTTCAACTTTTTTGAAAATCATCATATAAAACAACACCAACATGAATACAACTACACTCCAGAGAAAAAACGATGTATTTCAATTTGAAAACATTTGATCAGAACCACCCTTCATTGCCATCTGTGTCACCCTCACGTATGAACCCAAAGCAGTTGAGTTGACAGACCATCCCAAAGCACTAATACTCTCAAAAGAATAGCCTTTTCTGACCATCCACTCTACTGCTCCAACTCTAAGACTCTTGCTTGAATAAATCTCTTCTTTACCAGCTCTCTTCGCCATCTTATTTAGAATGTTTGAAACAAAATACGTTGCAATCTGATTTCCGGTACTATTTGTGAACAAGAAGGAATCAGATTTTACCCAATCTTTCCCAAAGTATTTTAACAAATAAGATTCGAGATGCAAAACCAAACAGTAATCGGGATTCGAAGATGAATCCAGCCAATAAATCTTCTCTTGTCCCACTTGATTCGTCTTACTTTTATAAATACTAATTCTAGCAAACCTCTTTCCCTCTTGCTCCACAAATGAAATATCTTTAGCACAAATCATCTTTAGTGTCTCTGTACGAAAAGTGAGTCTTAAACAGAGACCAACTATTAACAGTTCCTGCAACCACATCTTCTTATTTTTATAATCTTTTCTGTTGTCAAAATGAAACTTGAGAATCTCCACAGGAAAGGGAACTGCCTTTCTCATCTTCTTTCTATTTCTTTCTACAGCCTCTGCAAATCGCTTTACAATCATTGAATCAGCAACACTACGCTTGACGTTATTGAACTTTTCCAACCATTTTATCACTTCAGTCACCAACCTCACCTCTGACGGAGCCGATTTGATCAACCACCACAAATACTTGCAAAATATACCAATTGAAACTGGAAAAGCATAAACTCCTTCCTCTGCACACCAATTCTCATATTTCTTCCAAGATCTGAAATATCTTTCTTTAGTTGACTCTGCCCAAGAACCAGAAGCATACGAAACAAATTCTTTCAAAAATTGATCTTCACCGCTAGAAACTTCCACTTCAAGTTCTTCAAAGGTTCCACTCCTACTTTGTTTCTCCCAAAGCAAATTAGGGGAGAAGGTAAAACCAGAGTCTCCTTGACCATATCCATTAATTCCAGCCACCAAGGTTGAGACGTCCATTGAGGGACCACCATTACTGTTCTTGCTTTGCATTCTCTGATGTGCTTTAAAATACTCCCGATCAGTTGAAAAGGGGCCATTACATAATTCATGTCCTTGCTCCAATCCTGTGAAAAAGCATCTATTGCCTCCGCATTCCACCCCAACTCCTCTGTAGCACTGTTGTATCTCTTGCACTTGTAGTTCCATATCGAAGCAAATCTGTCTATGTCCATCGTCCCAAATGTATCCTCTATCAACTGGAATACCTCCCAAGATAAACTCCATTCTGTCGCATCCAGACCTCTGCTCAGGCCATCCGTAAATTGATTGTCTTCCGACCTTATCCAATAAGGTTTCACCAACTGAATATTCTTCTCCAAAATGATCTTCCAAATTCTCCTGGCAATGCCATTTAAAGACTGAATCTTTCCACCAGCTTTTAACAGGTATGATAGAGCTATCTTGTTGTCCGTTCTTATCTGCAATTTCTTCTCCTCTAACTCCTCTTTGAATCTCTCCAAAGCTATCAGAACTACTTTCAGTTCCTTCTCTCCAATGTGACGATTTATCATCGATCTGTTCCACCAACCTTTCATTATCTGACTGCCCAATGAAGCTCCATAACCCACTGAAGACGAATCTGTGTCCAAAAATAAAACTTTCACTTGTTCCACTGTCAAGAAGCTCCTTATCCTTGCAAAACAAAGGAACCAATTCATATTCTCTATTGTAGCTGTTGTTAATTGAACCTTCTCTTCCCACCATCTCTTCGGAGCTCCCATCACTATGCCAACATTCTGGTAAATTGCTTTTGCTATAAACTTCGCTGGTAAAAATGCCAACTGCACACTGATTATTGAACCTGCAATGCCTGATAATATTTTTCTCCTCACCCATCCATAATTCTTCGCCACTATGATCATCTGAAACAACTTCTTCAACTTCTCCTCTGCAATCTCGAACCTCCCTTTCATCGTATTTATCACTAATCCCAAATGTTCCACAGTCTGGCTCGGTTCCCAAGTACCTTTCTCTTCTGCTCTCCTCCAACCTAACCTCACCAAAGTCTCCTGCACAATGTTCCTTTCCAACAACAGTCTCTCCTTTGATTGATTGAATATTACGAAATCGTCGATGTAAAAGAACACCCTTATCCCATTCGTTCTCCAAAACTTCACCATCACTTTGACCACCTTCGTAAAAATAAATGGTGCTGTTGCAAGACCAAACGGGAGTACTTTGAAAACATAATTCTTGTTCTTCCACTGAATCCCAAAAGATCCCATGAGTTCGGATGAATTGATACCTGGTGATAACCATCTTTCAAATCGAACGTTATCATCCAATCTCCTTGTTTTATGTATGGAATAATACATCTCAGATGTTCGAACTTTACACTCTTCTTGTTGATCCCCATATTGACTCCCTTCAAATTCACCACAGGCCTGTATCTCCCTCCCTTCTTCGGTACCAAATGAATTGAAGACAGACCTCTCAGTTTTCCTCTCCATTCCACAATCACTCCAGCTAATAGACTCTTCTCCATGTATTCTTCCCAGAACTCCACTTCTTCCTTCTTCACAATCGAATTTTTTCCCCATTTCCTCATCCAGGCAACCAGTTGTACCACTGCCAATCCTCTCTCCATTCATCCTCGGGAGAATACTTGTTAATATCCCAACAGTATTCTCCCCCACACCTTCAGAATTGACCTCTTCCTCTCCCACCTTGATTACCCTCTCCTTGATCTTGGTCTCCATTACCTCTCCCAGCATTTCCTCCTTGATAACCACCTCTTCCTCTACCATAACCATTCGCGTCGGCCCAGAACTTTTGTTCCTTCCCGATATTTGAAGTGTCTTGCCCCACCAAATGGGACAAACCATATAAGTGATTATGTTTAATATTTTAAAGATATCCCACTTTGTGGGTGTTTTAGATCAAAAAAAAAAATATTTTATCAAATTGACCATATCTTGCAAGATATGAATCAAGAAAACAAGCAAAATGTCTTATTGAAAGAGGTGAAAAGAGAATCAGAAGAAGGGCAAGGAGGTTTCATATTTAGATTTATTTTTTTTTTTTATTTCAATTAATTTTCAGAAAATATCTGTTATTTTTTTTTATCTTTCTTTATTACGGATATGTTGAAGCCAAACAAACATCAGAAAAAGATCTTAGCTATGAATTCGAAGACAATATAATCTGCATAATCAATGATGAGTATTACCAAGATTTTAGAAGAGAAAACATCTTTGACTTTAAAATTGATTTTATATATGGAAACATTCACATATATATCCCATTCAAATCCAAACTCCCCTACTGCATGAATATAAACAAATCTAAATTCAATAAAAATAAATTGATTGATAAATCCACCATAGATGATTTCAGGAACAAGATAAAA
>JAMYWO010000018.1:175809-190227 GCA_024220525.1 Cochliopodium minus | reverse complement strand
CCAACACCACTATCTCCAAGGATAATTACTTTCAATAATACTTTTTTTCTTGATGCCATTTTTGTTTGTTTTTCTTTATTATTTTGAAAAGAGATTTTTTTTTTTATTTTATTTTATATTTTTAAATATTTTTATGTGATGTTAAAAATATGAAAAGAAAAAGAAACAAAAAAAGAAACAGATTCAGATCAAAGAAAAAAAGATAAAAAAATGAATAGATTTATTTTTCTCAACAATCACATCTAAAAAATCAATCTCTTTAAACATTACCTCAATTTATTTCAAAAATAGGTAAAATCAAAAATAATTATTCTCATTACTTTTAAATTATGTAAAAAAGATGGAAATAAAATTTTTAAAATGGGATTCATAGACAGATATTATCTTTCTTATAATCGTCTTATTTTTATTACAACGATAATAAAATATATATTCTTCACAAATATATGAAGATATATTTTTTAAATAATCAAATATCATGTTATAATAAAACATTCAATTTAACAAAAAAAAATGTTCGATTCTCATGAGCACCATACCTATTTTGAGATTTACTTGGTCTCATTTATCAATAAACACTGTATTTTGGAAAATAAAAAAAAAAAAAGCAAAAGGCACGATAACTAAAACATTTCATCCATATCCATTCCTACAATTGATGGATTATAAGAATTAGATTTATATCATCTTCGGTTTTGATTTTAAATTCATTATATTGCTGATAATATAGAAATATATCACCAAATTTCCTCAGATGCATAACACATGAAAGAATCTGGGAGAATGGATAGATAACTGATAATCCATTCAATTCATGAATATAAAATTCGATTTCATTGAGAAATCTTTTATTGTATAATATGATAATGTAGAAGATAAATTCTTATTTTGTTATGTTGAATTTCAATTTTGAATAGGGATGTCCAAAAATATTACAACAGTTTAAATTTTATATCCGCTAAGTAAGTTGTAATATTTGGACATGTCTAAATTTTGAGTACATAGTTATAATTTCATGTTTCTCTAAAACTCGAGATCTCCAACACAATTGACCAAATATACAAATTTTTACAATATAATTTTAACTTTTAATGCCAAATTAAATCTTATCCCAATTAATTAAAAAAAAAAATGAAAAATAAATTTACAAATATAAATTTTTTGTTGAGCAAAAATAAATATTTCAATACACCCAAGAAATGTTTTTTACTCTCTTTTAATTCAAAAAAGAATGTAATAAATCTAGAATTAGGGCTTATTTTAAATAATTTAATTTTTTTTATATAGTTTGGGAACTCTTTCCATTCTGCATTTCCAAAACGAATTATAAATGGACATCAATCAATTCAAAATCAATTGAACGTCATTATTCTATAAAAGGTATAAATTTAACAATATAAATTTAAAAATAAAAAAATTATTTACAATATTAACAAGATAATTATAAAGATGAGAAAGTTAAAAAGAAATTGGATAGCAAATGGAAGAAGATAATGGATGAAATTGAAAATGGAACCTGCAAATGGCAAAAATTTGAATCATACATAAAGAAACTCTCTGAAGATGATAAAAATGAGTTTCTAGATGGTAAAAATATTCCTAATTAACCTTGATATTTAATGATTATAATAACGATAGCCTTATGGAAACCAACAAATTTCCCAATACTTCTCAAGTTGTTGGAAACTTTTGATACATTCAAAGATGACTTCAAAAATCCAAATCTCCTTACTTCCAAAATTCAGAAAGCAGAGAAATATTTGGATGTGGGAGTTATTCAGAGTGCAAAAGTTATCATTGAAAAAAGGAAAAATAATTACGATGTAAAAGCAGAAAGACCAGCGTATGGTTATCTTGTTAAAGCTCCCGGAACTGGGAAGGTATTTAAATATAAATCTTGACAAACATAATATTAAAATAAATATTCAATATCTTGATAATGAAAGAAATATCTTTAAATTTAAATTAAATATTTAAATTTAAATAATATTTAAATTTAAATAATATTTGATTTTTAGTCTCGTTCATGTTATGAAATTGCAAAAGCTCTTATGGAGGAAGGAATATTTGCGGTCAATATTACATTCAATGATAGTATGACATTGAAACTAAAAGAAAATAAGAAATATTCTCTCCAAATAAGAATTCTTGCAAGGTTATAAATTTAACCTTCATACTAATATTAATTTTAAAAAAATAATTATTTATTAAATATTAGTTATTTCTTTCCCAAAGAAACTTTCAATAAAGATGGAGATCAAAACTATGATCGATGGACTACTATTATTTCCAATTCTATCACTTGGGGTTGCGTATTAGAGTTTTTAGTTTGGCATTGGAAAGAAAAAGTATACGGAAGAAACCTTCCCAAAGGGGCTTTATCTCATGACGGAAAACCATTGGCTGTTTTGATTATTGACGAACTTTCTATGATGTCATACATGTGCAATGATGATTTGGTAGAGGACATTGCAGTTGGTTATGTTATAGGCATGAAAGGTTACAAGCACCCTTCTTATCTTCTCTGCCCCTTTTATTCAACTCTTCAGCCAGATGCAATTAGGAAAGCAGGTGGGTTTCCGGGAAGTGCAACACCACTAGAGATGAGATTACTCAATGAAAAACAAATTGAAGAAATATCTAATAGTGCTGGAATTGATTTCAATAACCAATTCATCAAAAACCTTCTCTCTACCAGAGGAAACCCAAGAAGTAATTTTTTTAATAAAATACCAAAAAAATTGGAAGTAAAAAATATATTTTTAAATTTAAAAATATAGTGATAGAAGCTATTCTCCCTCCCATTTTGAAGAGGAAGGAAGATAATATTGAAATCAATAATGCAGAAGTTTGTGCTCAAATTATAAGGGGAATGAGTGAAAATGGGCCAGTTCTAAATATAATGTTTAAATCCTGGAAATTTCTCATTCCACCAATTTCACAACAACCTGTTCTCTTGAAAGGCAATACGCTCCAATATTTCCGTAATGGATCATATTTCCCACAAGAAGGAGAAATACTAGATTTGGAGGAATTAGAAAAAGGAACAAAGGCTAATTACCCTTCTTCAAGAATTGCTGAAACATCCAAAATAATTCTTTATTATTTTGCTCTCAATCAAAAGAGACTTATTAGTGATGAAGATAAGCACTTTGCTTCATTGTTGGAGATAATGATGAAAGCAGAAAACAAATTCACTGGATCCAAATTGGAACCATTTCTTGCTGCATTTTGGGCAATGAGAATGTCTGTCTTAGTCCTAAGAGATAAAGCACAAGGAAAAAAAACCCAAAGAGACTATTCCTTCTCACTTTCTGATCTTTTTGCATTTGATTCTCCAAATTTCATTCAATCTTTCTCTGGTTCTCCAATTCTCAATACTGTTAAAGTTACTCTTCGATCAAAACTTTGGAATGTGAAGACGATAAATTGTCCTTCTTCATTGAATTCAGTTTTTGAAGGAAAATTGTTGGAAAGAAAACAGGATGAAAATTTTTTCCAATCTCAACAAATTGAATTCTCAAACGGTTTTCCTGAAAACACAATTTGTTTTCCTCAATACTCTAACCACCCCGCTTGGGACTTTTTGGTTACCTACAAAAGTGATGAGGGAAAAACTTTGTATCTTCTTTTTGATACAATATTTAGAGATGAAAAATACTCTTTTCTTGATTCTGATTCAAATCAAGAACACTCCAAATCACTGATAAAGAAAATAAATCACAAAGTAAAACTCTTTGAGAAAGTATCAAAAGAGTATAATTCAGTTCTTCCAGGTTAGTTTTTTGAATTAAACTTTTTTATTTTTTACTAATTTTTGTATTTTCTTGATTATTTTTTTTTTTTTACAACAAAATTAAATAGAAAAATCTCAAATGACCAACAAGAATACTTTTCTTTTCATTGCTTCTGGGGAGATGGTTGGGATGAATAATCTCAACACCAATTACTCTTCTCTTGCTGGTGTTTACAACATTTTTGACTTTGAATCATTTTTTGGGAAAAGTTTTTATCCTCATCTTTGAACTCATCCCAAAAAACAAATTAATTCATATGATAGGATTTCTCCTCAATTTTATTTGAAATCACAATAAAAAAAAATAAAATATTTTTTCATTTCTTATCAAACCCTTTTGTGCAAAATTTGAATAGTTTTTGTTTTTATCCTTCAATTTTTAATTTTTTTCGGTCCATAATGATATTATCACATATCAATTCTACAAAATCTGAATATCTTCCCTCAATTTAAATATTCCTATTAATTTTGAGAAATAAAAAAAATTGAAACAAAAACAAATCCATGAATAAAGAGAAAAAAAGAAAGATTGATTTAAATGAAAAGAATGAATCTGATAATTACAAAATTGAGGAGATGTTTAAATTATACTATGGACAAGGAATCAAAATCAACGAAGAAAATTCAAAAAAAATTGTAAGAAACATCTTCATTTTCAGTTCATACTTGTAAATGTCATCGTGTTTTGAAAACAGAATTCGATTTTAAGAAATTAAATATTATAATAAAAAAAAAACTTTTTAAATAAAAACGCATAGTGCTTGGAACTTTCAGAAAAAGGAGATTTAATCTCTTTGGGATTTCGTTATTTTAGGGGATGGGAATGCGATAAAGATGATAAAAAGAGTTTTGAATTTTTCAACAAATATTTTCTTTCAAAAGAAAAACAATTTCTAAAATGCGAAAAAGAAACAAAAGATAATGTAGGAGATTATATTATCTTTAGTTATTGTTTAAACATGTTGGGTATACTTTATGATGAAGGAAAAGGGTATATTATTTAATTTGATAAATAATTTATAATATTTATTTAAATTTTAAAATTTAATGAAAAGGGTAGAAAAAGATGTTGAAAAAGCAAAAAAATATTTAGAAATGGGAATGGACATGGGGAATAGTTGTTGCATGGTAAATTTGGCATATCTATACGAGGGAGGAAGTGGTATCGAAATAAATTTGGAAATTTCTAAAAAATTTTATGAAAAAGCCGCCCTTCTCAATCATAGCAATGCTCTTTATAACTTGGGTAAAATTTTAAGTTCAATTTTATTTTATTTTTAAATTCATAAATTTTTTTTAAACTTACATTTATTAGTTTTTATATTTTTATTATTTTTATTATTTTTATAATTATTTTTATTTTTTTTTTAAAAAAATTTATTAATTTCTTTTTAAAAGGAAAGATGTATGAAATAGGAGAGGGAGGAAGAGTGGACATGAAAAAGGCGGTGGAGTACATGAAAAGAGCGGCAGAATTGGAAGAACCAGCAGCAATAGTGGGTTTGGCTGTTTTTTACGAAGATGGTATTCCCCCTTTTCTTCCTCCAGACCCTTCCCTAGCCATCTCCCTTTATCTCCTCGCCATAGAAAAAAATGAAACCATTGCCATGTACTTCCATCCTTTTTCTTTCTCTTTTATTTTTTTTTATTTTTTAAATATTTTTTTTAATTCTATCCTTTTTTGCATTTATATTATTGATTATTTTTTTATTTTTTATTTTTTCAAAAATTTTTTTATAATGATTTCTTTTTATATTTTTATCATTTTTATTAATTTTTTTTTTTAAATTTTTTTTTTCAATGATTTTATTCTTTTTTATTTTTTTTGATTGAAAAGGTACAATTTGGGATTAATTTATATTTTCGGGAAACATGGGATAGAAGTGGATGTAAAAAAAGCACTAGAACTTTATGAAAGAGCTTCACTTTTAGGTTGTCTTGATTCCTTGTAAAAATAAAATATAATAAAATAAATAGTAAATAATAAAATAAAATCTAACAAAATTACAAATAATGTTTATTTTTTATTTGGCAATAATAAAACTCAATTTTATTTATTTTATTAATTTTATTTTTAAAAGATTATTTTTATTTTTATTTTATAATAAATTGAAATAAAGGTTAAAAATGGGAAATATATATGAGAATGAAAAAGAGGGGGTGGAGAAAAACATGCAAAAAGCGATTCAAATTTACAAAAAAGGAGGAAAAGAAGGAAATTCTAAATCTTACCTTCACCTCGCCTTCCTCTATCAAGATGGCTTCGAAAATGAAGAACCCAACCATCTCAAATCTTTAAAATACTTTGAAAAAGCTTCTCTTTTAGGAAATGTTGATTCTTTGTAATCTTTTCTTAATTCTAACAAAAAAAAATTTATTCATAAAATAATAAAATAATCAAATAAAATAATCAATAATCAAATAAATAATCAAACAAAATAATCATTAAAATAATCATTAAAATAATCATTAAAATAATCATTAAAATAATTATTAAAATATAATCAATTAAATTAATAACGATAAGAATTAAATAAATTGTATAAAACAAAGGAAGGAATTAGGAAGATTGTACACTGAGGGAGGAAATGGAATACAAGGAGATATAAATAAAGCGATAGAATATTACGAAAAAGCAATAGAATTGGGAGATAATCGTTCGATTGAGTACATTGCTTCCATTTATCTTGAAGGTTTGGGTGGAATTCCAAAAAACCCTCAAAAATTTATTCAAATTTACGAAGATTTTGTCAAAAAAGGAAACGCTTTCTCAATGTACCCTTTTTTATTTTATTTTCATTTATAAACTTTTATTTCCCCCCACTTCTAAAAGGTTTAAACTTTCACATTTTTACTACAATGGAAAATTTGTAAAAAAGGATATTGAAAAAGCAATACTTCTTAACAAAAAAGCCACTGATCTTAATTATAAACCATCAATAAAGTTTTTGGTCAAAATTTTCAAAAGTTTTAAAGATTTCGAAAAAGCATCTTTTTATTTGTTAAAACTTTTTCTCTTGAATGATTCTTGCAAATCCAAAAATAGTTTGGAAAGTTTATTAAAAGAAGGAAAAGTGGAATGGAAAATGGAGTACAATGAATTTTGGGATTCAAGCAAAGATTTGAAAGAAAAAATAGAAACTCTTCTCCTTATATCGAAATATAGAAAGAATTCTAAAATCCAAAACTCTAATATCTTAGTGAAAGGAATAGTTTTGATTATCATAAAATATCTTTGTCATTTCCTCCAAGAAATAAATTAAAAAATAAAATTTTAATTTTAAATTTATTTTCATTTAATTTGATTTGAAACAATAAGGGACAGGGTTGGTTCCACCTGTAGCCAAACCATTAGTTACTCCTTCGCATTCATAGTAGTTGTCTTTATTTGAAGGAGCATCATTTACAACAACCCCATCAAACACTTTACAAAAAAAAAAAAAATAATAAAAACAGAAAAAGAAAAAAAAGAAAAGAATTTTACCTATATTCTGCATTGGAAGTTTGGAAGGACCCATTATTACACCCGCACTTTTTTTAGGACGATTAATTGTTACATTTCTGAGGGTTATATTTCCAAAAAAACCATTGAAAACAGGATCACCTTTCATAATGGAGATTAAAAATGAAAAAATTTTTTAAAAGTTAATTTTTTACATTTTGCAAAAGGGATGTCGGGCCAACACAAGGAACAAGGACCTGCAGAGCAAGGGTTTCTATCGGAAGTTTGTTGAGCAGGACCAATCCAGATAGGCCATTGTTCTGGTTCATCCATGACGATGTTCTCATACAAAATGTCCGTGATATTTCCTCCTAAGAAAAAAAGAATTGTTTATTAAATTATTATTTAACTATTTAATTATTTAATTATTTAATAAATAAAAAAAAATTTTTACCTCCATTTCGAAATTTCAAATAAATTCCTTTAAAAGTTTGGGGCATGTGAACATTTCTGAAAGTAATATTTCTAACATTAGATCCTCCAATAGAACCAATAGTGAGTCCCAATCCACTTGCTGAAAGATTTTCAAAAAGCATGTTTTCTGATCCATCCTTCACACAAAAGCAATCATCTTGGTTCCACACACTGCTGTCATGTATCCAAACATTTCTCCCCGTCACATCAAACCCATCTTAATTTAAAATTAATTCATTTTAATTTTATACTTTTAATTTATTATTTTGTATTTATTTATTCTACTATTTTATTTTTTAATTATTTTTATTTATTATTTCATTTTATATTTATTTATTCTACTATTTTATTTTTTAATTATTTTTATTTATTATTTTCATTTATTATTTTTATTTTCTTACCAGTATTAAAAGCACTGAGATCAACAAAGTCATGTCCATCAAAGTTATTTCTTTTAGCAGTAATATTGCAATATCTCACTTCCAATCCGTCCATTTCATGTCCCCAAAATGTCCAATAAGGAGAATCCTGATTAAAAAATTTTTAATGGAAAAAAATAAAATGAAGACAAACATCAAAAATAATTTAATAAAATTTCAAAAAAAAAAATTCAAAATTAAAAAAAAAAAAATTCAAAATGAAAAAATGAAAAAATAAATACAAGGAAATAAAGATATTCAACTAAAATTTTTTGGGAATTTCCAATGTTGAATAACCTAGGTCTGTTTTCTCCTCTCAATAAAAATCCAATACCAGGTATTCCTTGGATTGTTTTTTTTTTGAAATTAATTTTTCATTTTTTTTTTAAAAAAAAATTACCCCACCTACAAAAAAAAAATAAAATAAAATAAAAGCTATTTCAACAATTTATTTTTATTATTTATTACATTCACAATTTATTTTTAATTTTTATATTTATTTAAATTAATTACCATTTAGCACCTCTTCCATTTAGGAGACCCAAACGAGACTTGGAAGTAAAGGTTACGTTATAAAAATTGGAAAATTCAAAACATTCCAACACTTGTCCACCCTGGTAAGTTGGCCATGCATCAATGTCATCTTTTATTGAAATTTAATTAATTTATATAATAATTATTATTAATAATATACTTTTATTCTTTTTATTAATATTCCCTAAATAAAAGGGTACCAAACAAGATTGATTAATATTTCATAAAGTTTAAAAATTATATCCAAAGCCAGGTTGTATCAAATTTTTTTTATTTGAATAAAAATCTTTTTTTTTCTTTTTTACCAGAGAAAGCAATGGTCCCATCTATTTGAAAGATGATATTGCTCAAATTTGAAGCTTTTATACCACCCATTGTATAAAATATGGTGTTATTAGGAATTATAAAGGTATCTCCTGGTTTTAAACTTTGGAGTGTTTGATTGAATAATTGACCTAAAAGAAAGTTTTGGCACAAGAATGAAGAAAAGAAATAAATTTCATTTTTTCTATTTAAATAGAAAAAAGTTTTTAAATTCACCATTTTTCCAACAAGCTTCAGTTGATGTATCATTTATTATGCCATTATATGTAACTATAGTTCCATTTATTAGGGAGATAGAAATAAGAATTATCAAAATCAAAGTTTTAATTTCCATTTTTATTTAAATTTCTTTCTATTTATCGCATAAAATGAAAATCTGCAACAAATGCAACTATTTTGAATGGAACATCAGTTATCCATTCAGATTCTCAAATAAAATTCAAATATGCAAAAGAATTTGTCAATATTGATATTTTGTAGAATTGAAGAGTGGAAAAATTGATCTTTTTAAGAGATTGTGATTTTTTAGATGTGATTGTTGAGAAAAATAAATCTATTCATTTTTTTATCTTTGATCTGAATCTGTTTCTTTTTCTTTTTCATATTTTTATTTTTAAACATCACATAAAATATTTAAAAATATAAAATAAAAAAAAAAATCTCTTTTAAAAATAAGAAAGAAAAACAAACAAAAATGGCATCAAGAAAAAAAGTATTATTGAAAGTAATTATCCTTGGAGATAGTGGTGTTGGTAAAAAAACAAAACATAACAAAAAATCAAACAAAATTTTACAGAATAATTTCTCAATTGTTATTCAAAAAAAATTTAAAGGAAAAACCTCATTGATGAATCAATATGTGAATAGAAAATTTTCAAATCAATATAAAGCAACAATTGGAGCAGATTTTTTGACAAAAGAAGTTATGGTTGATGATAGATTGGTGACCATGCAAGTAATTTCATTTTCATTTCTAATTTTTTAAAATCTATTCTATGAAAGATCTCTTTTTAAAATTATGTTATAATACCTTTATTTATTTCTCTTATTTCCATAAAATAAAAAAAGATTTGGGATACAGCAGGACAAGAAAGATTTCAAAGTTTAGGGGTTGCATTTTATCGTGGAGCAGATTGTTGTGTTCTTGTTTTTGATGTCAATGTTGCAAAAACCTTTGAAAATTTGGATAGTTGGAGAAGTGAATTTTTGATTCAAGCAGGACCAAGGTAAAGAAAAAACAAAACCTTAGAATACAAACAACAAATTAATTCCGAAATAAAGAAAAATCTTTGAAGGAAAATATAAGAATTTTCCAAAATCAAAGACAAATAATTCAAATGATTCTCATTTTTCTTTCCCTTATTTTCATATTTCCTTTTTATAATAAAAGAGATCCAGATAATTTCCCATTTGTTGTTCTTGGAAACAAAATTGATTTGGAAAATCAAAGACTTGTGACTGGAAAAAGAGCACAATCATGGTGCCAATCAAAAGGAAACATTCCTTATTTCGAAACTTCTGCAAAAGCAGCAATAAATGTTGAACAAGCTTTTCAAACAATTGCAAAGAATGCTTTGAGCCAAGAAGGTGAAAGTGAAGTTGAATTTGTTCATGATAACATCACTTTGGATGAAAATGCAAAAGATACAAAGACTTGTGGATGTTAAAAAGTATTTTATAATGAATAAAAATGTAAAAAAAAAATTGATATATCTTTTCTGTTGACTTTGAAAACAATTATTTGTTTTTAAGTTTAAGACCCAAGAACTATTTTGCACTACTTAGGAACTTAAAATACATAAATTGTGTTTTATGTGCAGTTGAGTGCTTAGATTAAAAGGTTGTTAATCAAACTTTATGAAATTATTTTTTTTTTATCAATCAAATGAAAAGGATTTAAAAAAAACAAGATTTGGATGGAATAATTGATTTTAATTTGGGAAATAGTTTTTTTTTGAGTATTAAAAGGATTGGAAGAATTTAGATTTAGTCTTTCCAAACACCTTCTTTGTGAAGTTTTCCTTCCAACAACAATGTCCATTTCTTGAAGATGCTATCAAACATTGGAAGGGTGGAGTTTTTCTGAAGAAAGGTGAGTATCCAATCAAGTTTGCTTCTTATTTTGTAGAAGTAAGCAGTAACAAGTTCATGTCCAGCATTGTTGTCATCAGGAAGAAGAGAAGTCATGACACCAATAGATTGAAAGACAGTTTGAGACTTGCTGTGGTTATTGGATTTCAAAACTCCAAAAAAAGAAGTATCGCTGTTTGAGTAGTATCCTTTCCTTTTTTTGAAGATCGAGGCAATCCTTAGAGGAACAAAGTCATCATTCACTTCTGAAACAATGGTTTTGAGTAAAGTAGCGATGTTGAGAGGAAATTTGGGTTTGTCTTCAGAGAAAGAAGATTCAAAAGCATTCAAACAAATGTCTATTATCCACTTTGTTTTTTCTTCGTCATTGTATGACCAATGTTTCACAATCGATTTGTTTGTTTCCAAATCATAAGATTGTTTGATAAGAGATTTGAACATATCTTTTTTGGAGAACAAGTATAGTGAATCCTCGTCCATTTCTGGATTTTCATCACCTGTGTTTTTTTTAATTTTCATTTTTTTGAAAAAAAAAAAGGTTTTGTTAGTTTTTTTTTTAATTTAAAATAAATTTTCGATCTGTATTACCAAGAGAAGTTGGAGGTCTGGTTTTTGAGTTTGTTTTCATTGTCAACAAAACTCCTTCAAAACAACGGAAATATTCCACAAGTTTTGCGTTCTAAACAATGAAGTGTTATAAAAGCAAAGAATAAGAATTTTAAATAAATTAAATGAATAAAAGAAAGATTAAAATTAAATTAAAGTAATAAATTAAATAAAGAAATATATTAAATAAATAAATTAAATTAATAAAATACCTCGCTGTATGTTCCAAGTTGAGTTCTTCCATATCCACTCTTTGGAGAAAGACTTCCCATGTACCAATCTTTTAATTTTTAAAATAATGAAATTAAAATGAAATCAAATGGAATTATGAAAAGAAAAATAAAAATAAATAATAAGAATAAAATAAAATTAATGAATAAAGAAGAATCTTAATAAACAAAATAAAACGAAAATAAATGAAAGATAAGAATAAAACGAAAAGAAAAGAGAATAAAAGAGAAGAAAAGAGAATAAAAGAATGAAAATAAAAGAAATTTAAAATAAAAAACCGATCCAAAGAGCAATGAAACGAAGAGGAGAACAATGAGGAGTAGGGATAGTACAAAGGGAAAGATGGAGACGCTCAGGTTGACCTTGACGACAATAATTGTTGATGACAGAAAAATATTGGTGAAATTGATTCCAGTATCTTCTCACATATTCCATCAAAGAAAGTAAATAATTCACAAATGAGACACTTATTGCTCTTTTCTTTTGTTCTTCTTCTTCTGGATGTGTTTCTTCTTCTGCCATGCTTTCTATCAATCCTTTCTCCAATTTCTCTTCCTATTTTTTTTTTTTTAATAAATATTAAAAAAAGAAAATTAAAAAAAATGAATAAAAGAAATTAATAAAATGAAATAAAAAAAAAAAGTGAATTAAAATATTTTAAAACAAATAAATTATCATTTTTTAAGTAAAGTAAATTGAATAAATTCAAAATATAAATAAACTAATAAATAAAATATTTAAAAAACAAAATGTTTTTAAAAATAGAAAATAAAAAAGAAAATTTTTTTTTAAAAAATTAATTTACGAGATCACTTTCTCTTTTTTTCTTCTTTTCGAGATATTCAAAGAATTTAGAATCATCTTTGTAATTCACATTTCTTGGGAACAACTCATACTCGTATGGTGCCAAAACCTAAAAAATTGATAAGGAAAAAAAAGCTAAATATTGATTAAAAAAAATAATTTTTAAAAGAAAAATAATTTTTAAATATTTTTTAAATTTATTTTTTTAAAATTAAAGAAAAAAAAAAAAGAAGGTAACTTTTAAACATGCAGACAAAAATTCAGAGAAACCTTCACGCAACCATCTTTCATTTGATTCAATCAAACAATGTTTTAAAAGTTTATCACGACGAGAGGTGGATAACAAATGCAAAACCCAACCACAAGCACTTGGACTTTCAGAGAAAATGGAAATCAAAACATCTTTCCAATTTTTGAAGAGTTGAGCATTTTTGTTGACAATAACTGTTTCAAAAACAAAGAAAAAACTCAACATGCAACTTTTCAGTGAAACGTCTTTTTCTTCATCTCCTTTTTCGTATCTTTTGTACTCTTTTCTGTTTTTCTCTTTGTCATTGCTTACTATTATCATCTTTCTTGGTTCCTTGCTTCTCTTTTCCTTCTTTTCTCCTTTTTTTTTTTAAAAAATAACAATTTTTTTAAAAAAAATAATTAAAATAATTCTCTGAATAAATTCATTTCAAAAAAAATAAACAATTATCTGTAATTAATAAATTAATAAATTAAGAAAAAATAAAAATTAATAAAAAAAAAACTTTAAAAAAATAAAAAAAAAAAAAAGAAAAAAAATAAAAAGGAATACCTTCTTCAGGATTGGAGGAGGAAGAATCAGAAGAAGAGGAAGAGGAGGAAGAAGGGTCAAGAAGAGAGGAAGAGTCGAGAGAAGAAGAGTCGAGGGAAGGAGGGGGAAGAGAGGAAAGAGAGGAGGAAAGAGAAGAAGAAGAGGAGAGAAAAGGAGAATGAAGAATGAGATTGAAAATGAAGAAAAGGTATTCTGGTTCATGAAATTGACGTTTTTGCAACATTTCAGAATTGAAACGAGAAATGTCTTTTGTGATGGAAGAAGAAACTTTGATGTCTTGAGAAGGTTGATTGTAAAAAAGAGAAGTGCTGAAAACTCCTTTTTCTATTTTCTTTTTCTTTTCAAAAAACAACATGTACACTTCTCCTATGAACAATTCATGTCCTTCTTTCAATGCTTCTTGTGGGAATGGTGTCACTCTTCTGTCATCAAATTTGTACCATTGTCCATCTTCTTTGCTTTTTATTATAGAGTAATAATGTCCACTGTCCATTGTTTTTCCACTATGCACTATTTATTTTTTTTTAAAAAAAAATTATTTGAAATTTGTTTTGACATTTAAAAGAGAATTCAGTTTTAAAAATTATTTGAAATTAGTTTTCTATATTAAAAGAATTTTGTTTTTTAATTATACTTTGTTTTTTAATTATACTTTGTTTTTTGATTATACTTTGTTTTTTAATTATACTTTGTTTTTAATTATACTTTGTTTTTTAATTATACTTTGTTTTTAATTATACTTTGTTTTTTGACCATATTTTGTTTTTGATTATACTTTATTTTTAATTGTTAATTTTATAATTATTTTTCAAGAAATCGGATGTTTTTTATGAGAATTATTTGAAATTATTTGATTACCCAAGATACCAGACAACTCGAATTCCCAATCCTCATC
>JAMYWO010000018.1:158350-171626 GCA_024220525.1 Cochliopodium minus | reverse complement strand
AAGTGTTATCACTGTTGGAAGAAGAAGAGGAGGAAGAAGAAGAAGAAGAGGAAGAAGAGTTAGAAGAAGTTTTACGAAGAAGAGGAGAGGGAAGGGGAGAGGGGACGACATAAACGATTTCTTCTTTTTTTTCTTTCAATTTTCTTTTCAAATACTCTGTTTCCTCATTATACTCTTTTTTTTTTTTAAAAATAAAAAAATAAAAAAATAAAAATTATTAACAAAAATGTTCTAAATTTAAATAAAATCCAAATTAAAATTTAATAATAAAAAGTAAAAAAGGAGAGATAATAAAATGAATCTAAAATAATTAAAAGAAATACCTTCTATTTGTTGTTTTAATCTTTGTAACATTGGCTTCTGTGATTCTACATCTTCACTTATCAAAGCGTGTTCTTCGAGGAGATTATCAAATTTTATTTTCTTTTTTTATTAAAAATTTTATTAATTTTTTCAAAATTATAAAAATAAAAATGATTGAATTTATTGATTTTGAATTTATTCAAATATTATGGTATTTGGGTGATTATTTTATATTATTGAATTTTAATTATGGTGAATTGATTATAAATTTACCAAATTTTCAAGAGAAGCAAGAGATTCCCTCTTTGATTGTTCCAATTGATCAATACTATTTTCAAGCAAGGCTATGTTTTGAAGGTGAGATTTGCTTATTTTTTCAAGATTTTCGATTTGGGAGAGTAATTTTAAGACTTTTTCTTCCAATTCTCCTTCTTTCTTGATAGATTTTATTTTATACTCTGAAAAAGAATTTTTGAGGGTAGAATTTTCAGATTTTAATAGATTTATTTGTTTTTCTTTTGTATCTAATTCTTTATTCAATTCTTCATCACTATTCTTGTATTTTTTAATTTCTTGTTGTAATTTCTTATTTTCTTCATCCAACAGTTTGGATTCTTCCTCATTTAGTTCACACATTTCTTTTAATTCAGAATATTCATTTTTGTAATATTCTAATTCTTCTTCTATTGAATCAAACTTTTGATCAGACATTGAAAGTAATTTGAATGGCAAATTGAAAGGTATAAAGTTTCTATAATAGATTATATTTTTGTCAAATATATCAAAGACAATTTTTTTATATATTTTTTTTAACTGAATTAAAATATGCTTTAGAAAAAAATCTTTTTTTCTGTCAAAATTATTTTGAGGTTTTCATCTAAAAACAAACTTAACTTTAAAATAACCAAATGCTTTAATTTTGAATACACATTCAAATAATGAAAAAAAAAAAAAAAAAAATTATTGGTGTTGAATATTAATTTGCATCAAAAAAAAATAGGATATGTCTTTGGAATCAATATTCATATTGAACAAAATTGGGTATATAACTTGAAAATATAGTTTCGAATAAAATTATATTTTTATACACAGTAATATATAATTGAATATAAACAAATAATTTTCTTCAAACCAAAAAAAAAAAAATTTTTAGAGATGTTTTGATAGAAAAACATTATCGAGGTCATATATCAAGAAATTTAGCAGAGATATTTTGGGGAGAAGTGATGAAAAATACAAAACCAGAAGATACTCTCCCAATAATAACAACAGACAAACATTATTTAATTCATATTCAACATTCAGACCTATTTATATTGGCAATAGTAGGAGGAGAACAACCACCATTGATGATAATAGATTTTTTGTACACAATAATTGAAACTTTTAAAGATTATTTTCAAATTGTTGATTCTGAAAACCTCAAAAAACATTTCGTAACAGTCTACCAATTATTAGATGAAATGGCAGATAATGGGATTCCTTTCACCACTGAACCAATGATGTTGAAAGAAATGATCAAACCTCCCAGTTTGTTGAATGATTTCATGAATACTGTTTTGGGTCCCGAAAAGAATGTGGAATTACCTACCATGGGTACTATTGATGGTGCTAAAACCGGTTGGAGAAAAAATGGAATCAAGCATTCCAACAATGAATTTTTTTTGGATATCATTGAAGAAGTAATTTTCTTTTCCATTTTCTATTTCTTTTATTAATTTTATTCCTTTTAAACATTTTGATTTTGAAAAATATTAATTATTTTTATTTTTTCAATTCAATTTATTTTCAAAAAAAACATCCAATTTCGCTCATCATCAACTTTTTTTCCGATCTTTTATTTATCAAATTTATACATTGTTTTTTGCTTACAACTTTTTTTTTTTTTGACATTCACTTTGTTTAATTCATTTTTTATTTAATTATTTAATATTTCCATTTTATTGGATTAATTTTTTTTTATTTTTAATTTATTATTTATTTTTGACATTAATTTTTCAATACTTTATTTTTTTTTATTTTAAAGATCAATATTTTAATATTTTAATTTGTTTTTATTTATTTTTAAAATTAATTTTTTTAATATTTTAATATTTTTATTTATTTTTATTTATTTTTAACATTAATATTTTTAACATTTTTAATATTTTTAATATTTTTAATTTTTTAATATTTTTAATAATTTTTTAATTTATTTTGTATTGTAAAAAAGGTGGATGCAATATTGGATGAACAAGGAAACGTGGTGAGTGCAGAAGTGAGTGGAGAAGTACAATCAAATTGTTTATTGAGTGGAATGCCAGATTTAACATTAATATATAAAAACAGCAGAGTTTTGGATGATTGTTCTTTTCATCCCTGTGTTCGTCTAAAACGTTGGGAAGTTGAACGTGTCGTTTCTTTCGTTCCTCCTGACGGAAAATTTAAACTCATGTCTTATAGGTTCTCCCCCCTTTTCTCTCTCTATCTTTTCTATCATTACCTTTTTCTATTTTTTTTTACTTTCATCTTATCATTACCTCTTTCTATTTTTTTTACTTTCATCTTATCATTACCTTTTTCTATTTTTTTTAATTTTTTTTACTTTCATCTATTTTATTTTATTATCATTACCTTTTTCTATTTTTTTTAATTTTTTTTACTTTCATCTTATCATTACCTTTTTCTATTTTTTTTAATTTTTTAAATTTATTTTTTAATGAATTTTTTACTTTCATCTATTTTATTAATTTAAATATTTGTTTTATTTTTAATTTATTATTTCTTCAATTATTATTTTTTTGACATTTTAATATTTAATTTTTAATATTAATTTAATATTTTTTATCAATATTTTTAATATTTAACATTTTAATATTTAATTTAATTTAGCATTTATTTCATGTTTTAATAATTAATATTTAATATTTAAATTTATCAATAAATTTTTTTAATTAAAAAAAAAAAAAGAGTGCAACAAGGAGTTTCACTTCCATTGTATGTGAAACCACAAATACATTTTAACAAAGATGGAGGAAGCGTGTCATTGATGGTAGGAAGAAAACACAGTGACAAAAACATAGAAAAAATCAGCCTCACCATCCCCTTCTCTCGTTCTTTGGGTTCCTCTAAAATTGAATTAACCGCCAACTATGGTAAAGTTAAATACGATGACAGTTTGAAAATTTGTAGATGGGAAATTGATCAATTACCCAAAGATAAATCTCCTATTTTAGAAGGTATCTCCTTTCATTTTCTTTTTTTTTTTTTTTTGGACATTATTTAATTTTTTTTAATTAATTTTTTTTGAATTAATTTTTTTTAATAAATTTTATTTTATTTTATTGAAATTTATTCAATTTTTTTTTTTTTTTTTTGGACATTATTTAATTTTATTTATTTAATTTTTTTTTGAATTAATTATTTTTAATAAATTTTATTTTATTTTATTTTATTTAATTTTATTTTATTTAATTTAATTTAATTTTATTTATTTTTAATTATTTCGTATTTTTCATATTTTTTTATTTATTAATTATTTTTTATATTTTTTATAAAAAGGAAAAGTAAGTTTGGCATATGGTATTCCACCTCCAGAATCAAATCCAGTTGTGATTGTAGATTTCGAAATACAATCATGGTCTGCATCAGGAATAAGTGTGGATTCTCTTTTGTTGAAAGGAGAAGATTACAAGCCTTACAAAGGTGTCAAATTAATTACAAGATCTGGTACTTTTCAAGTTAGAACCTAGGTTTTCTCTCTTTCCTTTGAAAAATTTCTTTTTACATAAAAAAAACCTCTTCAACCCTTTTTTTTCTATCCCATCCTTTTTTCTTAACAAACAAAACAAATAAAGAGAAAGATGGTGTTTTTATTTAAGATTTTAATAAAAAAAAAAAATAAAAATTTTTTTTTTGGTTTTTTAAGATCTACAAAATTTATCTTTCTCATTATAGAAAGAAACTGAAAGAATCTTTTGAGTTTTCGCTCCAATCTCTCAAAATAGAAATGGTTATCAAAAAATTTCCTGCCCAATAAGTTGTCATTATCTTATTAAAAAAAAAAGAAAATAATAAATTGATCTATCAATTAAAAAATTTTACTAAGGGTGCATTTATATTTCTTCCATGAGAAATAAGTGGACTAACAAACCTATCAGATTTTTAGTTAAGAAGAAAAAATTATCCAAGTCTTGAAAAAAAAATTACATTGAGTATCTAAATCCCAAAATTTGAAAAACAAATAAAGAATAAAATTGCAACCAAAAAAGTACCCCAAAAATCCGTCAGAAATTCCAATGAGAAAAGAACCAAGAAAACCTATTAAAATTACAATCATAACAAATATATTATCAATCGAAATAAAAAATTGGATTACCAAGAAATTTAGAAAGAGCAGATTCTTGAACTACCGAAAATCTAAAAAAAGAAAAGGATATCTGAAGAGCACAAATGAAAACATAAATAGGAATGGAAATTTTATAAGGGAAAGAATCTTTTCTTAAAAGCTTTTCTTCAAACAAAAATGCCATGTAACCTGCTGCTGCAAAAAAAAGTAAACATAAAACGTACCAACCCCTCCACTTTAATGCTCTTTTCATTCTCTCTCTCCTAAATGGTTTTACTGAAAATGCGATTGTCATAAATACTCTTCCTATACCAAAAAATAAATTTTATTAAATAAACATTTTTATTTCCAATAAATAATTTCTAAAAAATTTATTGGAAATAAAAAAAAATTATTTTAAAGTTTTTTTTTGTAATCATTTTCCAATTATTTTTTTACCAATTAAAAATGATCCTTTTGAAAATTTTGGTGAAAACTGCTTGTTAATTTCAAAAAAAAATTGTGGTTACCCATTCCAAGTAAAAAACTTTTAAAACTTTAAAAATTTTTAAATGTTCAAAAAAAAATCCTTACTAAATACTTTCTGAAAAAAGTAGCAACACATCTCCCATGATAAAGAATCTTTTTTCAATTAAATGAGAATTTTTAAATTTTTTTTTGAATTTCAAAATAAATTTTTGAAATGGAAATTACAGCAATCCGATCAATATTAACAAGGAATAATTGTGTCTATCATATTCTATCATCTGTTTTATGGGTAATAATTATTTTTCTTTATATAACAATTGGAAACATTTACATAAATAATTGTAAAGATAATCATAAAGAATACAGGCATTGGCTTGAATATAAGTTGCAAAACAAATATCCTTCTTCTCCACCAAAATTCAAAATAAAGGGAAGAGAATAATACCACAAAAATTAAAAGAATGATAATAAAAATTTTGTATTTATGATGATTGTGTCGCATTTTTGATTAAGTAAAATTTTTATTGAAAATCTCTCTTTGATTCCCCTTTTTTCCTTTTTTTTATAATATATTCCAAAAAAAAAAGGAGGTTTGAGACCATACCATAATTCCATAAAAGAGTATTTTTTTCAATTTCTATAGATCAAATGAATTTTGGTAAAACAAACTTATTTGCAAATGAAGATGATGATGGTGGATTTGGTGAAAGATTAGGAGGAAAGAGCACATTGGCAAATTTATTTGATTCAAATGATAAACAACCACCAAAAGATTTATCATATAAAGCACCCACCCAGCCGCAACAACAGCCTCAACAACAAATACCAAACCCACAACCACAACAAACACAAAGCAAATTAATTTATTCAGCAACAATACAAGGATATAGATAGTAATATTTCAAAGAATGTTGGAAGAATATAAAGATATAGAGAAAATAGATTATAGAATTTTCTTTTTTGATCAAAAATTGATTATTAATATTTTAATTTCTTTTAAAAAAAAACTATAGTGATACTCAAACCAAACAATATACTCCTATGGGATCTTTAGGAGCAGCAATTTTAAAGCAAATAAATCAAAATACACAAACCCACCAATTAATAATATATAAAACGAAACAAAGCTACCTTGTTGTTGAAAATTTGATGGAAGAATTCAAATTTACAGTACAAGCAAATCTATATGTTCAATTTAATTCAAAAGGAATAGCTTGGTCAATAAGATTTGATTCAGAAGATAAATTGGAAAAATTTGCAACAAATATCTTGATTGGAAAGGCTGCAAATTTGAATTTTTCAAAACTTCTATTTCAAGATTTGAATTTTGTGGAAAAGAAAGCAACAGAAATAGACAAAGGATGGAAAATTGGTATCAATTCTGTTGAAAGTGTAATCGAGAAGAGTTTGGAGCTTACAGAGATTAACAAACAAAATGAGAAAATCTTTGTTTTGGGAGAAGAGAAAACGATAGTGAAGGGTTTAGAAAAAGGATTGAAGGGAATGTTTAAATTTTTAAAACGTGCTATTGTGGTGCCTTTTTCATTGGGTTATGGTTCTTCTTCTGCCGGAAAAATCCCACCCAATTCTCCTCTTCTCTATACCATCCTTCTTTCCAAAGTAGGAAAAGCTCCCTCTTCCTCTTCTTCTTCCTCCTCCGATACCTCCACGCCTTCTTCTTTTTCTTCTTCCACTCTCGTTGCTTATACTGAATCTCCACAAACTCCATCAACTCCAACACCTACACCTACACCTACCCCCACTCCTACTCCTACTCCCTCCAATGATGAAAAAGAGAATGAATTGAACAATCTGAAAGAACAATACAAAAAAATTCAAGAAATTTTGAGCAATTTGCAGAATCAACAACAAGGACAAGTACAAGGACAACAATTTCAAGATAATTCTCAAAATCAAAATCAACTTCCACACAATCCTTCCGCTCCTTTTTCATATGCTCCTAATCTTTCCTCCAATCCCAATTTCAATCTCCCCAATTCCCTTCCTCTCAATCAACTATCCAATCATCCTAATCAACCCTATGTCAATAATCTAAACCAACAAAATACAAACAGCCTTCCAAATAACAATCAACAACATAATCAACATAATCACCAATATAATCAACCAAATCAACCAAATCAACAAGAAAACTCCCACCCTCCTTATCTTAAATACTCTTCTCAACAAACAGAAGAGAGTTTTGATTTAGAAAAAATAAACAAAGAACATCTCCAGAACACCTCTTCCCTTATAAAAAAAGAAGTCGCCAATCCTTTGAACAGCATCAACAAAAAAATGGAAAAGATGGAGGATCTCTTGTTTGAAATAGAAAAGTCAGTAAGAAAGGTTTCCAAAAACTCTCAAAGAAAAGAAAGATCCTCCTCTGATGATGAAGATTCTCAAGAAAAGAAATCCAGAAAAAATGAAATCATTCAACTCAAAGAAAAAGTCAATCAACTTCAAAAAGAAAAAAAGAAATTAATTGTCGAAAATGAAGATTTGAGAGATGATCTTAAGGAGGCCAAGTCTTCTGCTTCTACCTCTTCTTCTTCTTTTGATGAAAAAGAAAAAGCTTCCTTTGCTAAAATGATCATGAATAAACTCTACTTTTCTCTTCGTGATGAGATTGAAGATGAAGAGATTCTGAAAACCATTTTGGATACCATCAAAGTAGTCACAACCAAAGTTTTGAATTAAAATTAGAATCACGTTTTTAAAAATATTTTTCTTTAATCCAAATCATAACACAATTCTTTACTCGTATTTCCCTCAAAATAACCTAAAATATAAAAAAAAAATATTCAAAAATAAATTAAATAAAAAAAAAAGGATATAATATTTAATAGTGAGCATGTTAAAGGAAGAAGAGAATAATGATCAAATTACTCAATCAAATATTGAAGAGGATTTGATGATACAACAAGAATTTGAAAAGATCAATGAACAAATAAATGAAACAATTAATGAAGAAAAAGAAAGTGAAGAAAATCCAATCATTGTTACATGCAAAACAGCCAAAGTAATATTAATATATTTATTTTCTGTGACAATCAATTAATTTAATTATAAAAGGTTATTGGGGAAGGTATGAGCGCATATGCTGTTTTTGAAATTCAATTGGAGACGCATTTAAGTGGATTTCCAGGAGATAAAATCTTGGTGGATAGAAGATACAGTGATTTTCTTTATTTGAGAGAAAAATTATTAGAAAAACATCAATCAACCATCATTCCCCCTATTCCAGGTAATTTTAAAAAAAAGAATTTCAGAGATTTTGAAAAATTGATTGAAAAAATTTCAAAAAAGAAAAAAACTAAATTAATTATTTTAAATATCTAGAAAAGGATTGGCAAAGCGTATTTGGAAAAAATGACAGCAAATTCCCAAAAGAATTTTTAAATTATAGAAAGAGACAATTACAAAACTTTTTACACTGCATCTCTACTCATCCCAAATTGAGAGAGAGCCAAGAATTCAAAGATTTCTTTAAATCAAGCGTAAAAAATCAAAAACTACTTTTAAAACTAGTATTACTTTTGGATCTTATATCTTTTACATTTTACATTTATAACCCTCATAATCTTTATTATTCATTCTGAACTGATTTTATACAGTCCAGAGAAGAAAAATCAAACAATTCATTTGGGAATTATTTCAGTAATCTTTTGGGAGGTGCCAAATCTTCTGTTAAAAGTCTAAAAACGAGTATTAGTACCATCGAAGGCAATATTTTTATAAAACATAATCCCATCTCAAATACCATATTCTTTTATTTATTTTTTTTTTTTTATTTTTAAAATTATTTTTTTTAAATGTACCATAAATATCATAGAGCCAGATGAGTGGTTTTTGGAAAAAACAAAGTTGATAAATACATTCTCTGAGGAACTAGAATTGATAGCAAGCCATGCGAACACAATATGCAATCATTTGTTGAGTGTTTGTGCACTATACTCCAGTATTTCCAAATCTGCTCAAACCATTTCCCAATTAAAATTTGATGATGAACATTTCCCTCAAAATTTTTCTCTTTTTTCCCATTCTTCTTCTGAAGTTGTTCCCAACATGAAGTATTTTACCTTTTTTTCCTCTTAATATTTCATTTAATTATTTATTTATTTTATAATTTATTTATTTATTACTTTTATTTATTTAATTATTTATTTATTAATTTTTACAAAAAGTAATGCTATAGCAAAACAGGCAATACATTGCAGAGACTTACTCTTTTTTTATGTCCGTTACTTAGCAAGTGCCAAAATTATCCTCCAAAACAGAACCAAAGGTATCTCAAATTTTTTTTTTTTAATACAAAATCATTTTAAAAATTATCAATAATTTTATTTAATATTAATTATCTTTTATTTTTTATTTTAATATTGACTATTTTTCTTATTTTTGACTGTACTTATTTAATCCTTTTATTTTTTAAAAATTAGTTTTGCATGAGTATCAAATAGCTGAAAAAAACTTGGAAGCCAAAAAAAATAGTAACAATAAAGTTGAAATAAGTAAACTCGAAATAGCTTACAATGGTAATCCTTCTTTTTTTATTTTTTTTATTAACTTGTTTTAACTTTTTTTTTTCAGATAAAAAGTTTAATTTCCAACAATTCAGTGAAGAAGTTAAAAATGAGATTGTCCAATTCGAAAGAGATTACACCCATCAAATAATGGATGCTATGATCAAGTTTTGTAATTGAAAAAAAAAACTAACTTTTTCTTTTAAATTTATATTGATTCCTTCTTTAACAAAAATTTAGCTCAATTCAATAAAGACATGAATAATCAAAGCAGTGATAGTTGGAAGCAATTTTTAACAAAAGTTGATGTTTGAAAATAGAACATAATTAATAAAAAATTTTAATTAATATAAAACATCAATTTCCCAAAGCATTCATTTCATTTCCCAAAAACCTTTTTTGATCAATCAAAAATATCATTTCTAAAATTTTATTTTAGCGCTCTTTTTTCAAAATATAAAAAGGATTAAAAATTATCGTTATTAAATTAATTAAAAAAAAAAAAAATTAAAATATATAAATAGAAATTAGGTTTGAAAAATGGATACAAAATCAATTGCAACAAAATTGAGAAATCTATGCAAAGATCAATCGAATAGAAATTACATAATTGTAATAATAGTCACCAAATATTTTTTTTGATAAATATTTTAACATCAATTGAAAAAAATAGCCTTCAGAAAAAAATTCACCACCTGGACTTGATTTATTTTTGCAAAGTAATGATCAAGAAGTTGTATTAATTGGAATAGAAATTGTATATTTGCTTTCGCAGTAAGAAATATTCTTAATATTTTTGTCTTTTTAGATTTTTTAAAATTCAAAAAAGAGAGAAGCAAAATAGGTATAACGATATTTTTTTTTTTGAAATTTTTTTTGCTTATTTTTTTATCTTTATTTCAAAATATATTAAGGGAAAAATTGAGAAATGCGACATTTGAGGTTGAATTAATCAAAAAACATTCACTCAATTCAAACATCCAAAGTAAAGCAAATGAAGTATTGAATCTTTTATTTGAAAACAATGAAAATAAATCAACCAACACCCAAGATTGTTCCACATCAACCACAAACAAAGAAAAAGTTTTAAGCAGAAAAGTTTTTTCAACAAAGACAAACATTCCATCTTCATTCACCTACAGAGGAAAAGAGATTTCCACCAAAACAGAAACACCAAGACAAATCAATACCTTCACTTTATACATAAACCAATTACAAAGAGAAAATCAATCTTTAATCGAAAAGAAGATTCTCAGCACACAAGGAATTATTTCTTTTAATATTGACTTTTCTTTAAAGAGAATAGTAATTAGAGCAAAATGCAAAGAATCTGATATTGTTAAAAACATTGAAGAAATTGGATTTAAAGTAACCTCTGAAGATAAAGAAAATGATTATTATAGAGAAGAAATAAAAACTGGAGGCTCAAATAGCATCACTACTATAAATAACAACAGCAATAACAAAAGAGACCAATCAATGGGATTCTGGGGAAAGTTATCAAACCTGTTTTTTTGAACTTTCCTTAGCTCCTTTGTTATTTCTTTCATTTTTTATATAAAGAAAATATTTAATTGTATTGAATGTTAATGAAAGAAAGAATACTCAAATTAAAGAGAATTTAAATAACTTATTTTATAAAAATATTTTTTATATTCCCTTCACTTTTTTTTTTTTTATTCTCTCAGTGAAAATGAATAAAAAAATAAACAAAAAAAAAAATGAGATTACTGTCTTTAATTTTTTTAATATTTTTGTTTAATTATTGTTCATGGGGAGCATTTGACACAAATTATCCACCATCAAACACCACAACTATGCCATTAAGGAATCAAACATCATTTGTATTTAATGATTATATAAATGTTGAATTCTATTTGGAAACAACAATTATTGGAACCACAACTAATACTACTATCAGAAAAAAATCAAATTATTATCCAAAAATAGATAATTTTTTTAGAATGGTGGTCAATGGATGTAAGAATTCCCTTCAATTTTATAATATAATTTCTTCTCAAATAAAATTGAATATATTTTAAAATTTAACCTATTTATTTTTCTAATCCCAAATATAATTAAAGCATGGGATTTAATAGGAATGAATACAACAACAGTTTGGATAGTAGTTTATTATAATGGGACAAATACAACATCCACCAAAAAAAGAGTATCAAATAATGGAAAGATGGTTAGTTTTTTTGAAGCACAAATTGCTCTTTTGAAAGGAGTTCCCCAAAGTATCACATGGGCTAATCAAAAAAAAAATAATCAAACTTTATCAACTGAATGCCAAGAATGTAATACCACTGATTGCATTGATGGTTTTTGTGGAATAGCTATCAATAAATTTAACTGTACGAAAAATCCAAGAAGTTGTGATATAAGAACATATGTGGGATTTGTTGGAGATGACAGTAAAAGCAGAAAAAGTAAAAAATTAATACATTTCTTTTATTATTATTTTTTCTTCATCTTATTTGATAACATTAACTCTTATTTTTATTGATTTTTCATCTTATTCAAACATTAATTATCTACAGTGACTTCTGTCGAAAGTCTTCCAAGTTCTTATAATTTATATTCTTGGGGTCCTGCTTATGTGGTTTTATCTGGAGCATTTAATGATTTTGTGTACGGTTCGACCAATAATAATGTATAAGACATGATTTTAAATTAAATTAATTAAAATAAAAATATTTAATTTAAATTAAATCTTTATTTTCTGAATACAAGAAATGAATAAGTTTGTTAAATAAATTGTTGAAAGAAATTTGATAGATGTTGTTTTTGTTATTATGAACTTAGTGAAAAAATATTTTTGGGATAAATTGATTTTAATTGATATAATTTTGGAAAATAAGAATTGAAGAAGGTTATTTTTTCTTCCAAACACCTTCTTTGTGAAGCTTTCCTTCAAACAACAAGCTCCATTTCTTGAAGATGATATCAAACATTGGAAGGGTGGAGTTTTTCTGAAGAAAGTTGAGGATCCACTTCAAATCATCCTTCATGTTGTAGAAGTAAGCAGTAACAAGTTCATTTCCTGCATTGTTGTCATCAGGAAGAAGAGAAGTGATGACACCAATAGCCTGAAATACAGTTGGGGACTTGTGGGTGTTGTTATCAAGAATACTAAAGAAACATCCATAACTGTTTTTGAAAATCAAAGTTATTCTCAACTGAACATAGTCATCATTCACTTCTGAAACAATGGTTTTGAGTAAAGTAGCGATGTTGAGAGGGTACTTTGGTTTGTCTTCTCTAAAAGAGTAACTGAAAGCATTCAAACAAACTTCTATTATCCATCTTGATTTGTCTTCATCATTGTATGACCAATGTTTCACAATTGATTTGTTTGTTTCCAAATCGTAAGATTGTTTGATAAGAGAAGTGAACATTTCTTTGTTATTGAAAAAACGGCTTGAATCCTCATCCATTTCTGGATTTTCATCACCTGTATTTTTTTTTATTTTCATTTTTTTGAAAGGTTTTGTTAGTTTTTTTTGAATTTAAAATAAATTTTCGATCTGTATTACCAAGAGAAGTTGGAGGTCTGGTTTTTGATTTGGTTCTCATTGTCAACAAAACTCCTTCAAAACAACGGAAATATTCCACAAGTTTTGCGTTCTAAACAATGAAGTGTTATAAA
>JAMYWO010000018.1:143003-157188 GCA_024220525.1 Cochliopodium minus | reverse complement strand
TACTTTTTGTTTGATTATGTTTAATATTTTAAATAAAGATATCCCACTTTGTGGGTGTTTTAGATCAAAAAAAAAATCAGTTATTTTACTCAACTATTATCTCAAATTTTGACAGAATACCCAAAATAAAAAAAAAAAGTTTATTTAAATTTTTTTTTTTTTATTAGAACACTTAATATTTCAAAAGAAATTGAAGAGAGGAAGATTAAAAGTTTTAAAAAAGATTATTTTTTTTCTTTTTCTTTCTCTTTTTTTTCGGTTAAAGAAGAAATCAATTCAGAAAGAGGAGCCAATTCTTTTTTTTCGATTAATTGAAATTCTTGAACAAAATAAATGAAATGTTTAAAAGAAGTGTTGAGATGTGCTTCTTCTCCCAAATTTACTACTGTTGGAAAATGACTGTGATATATGTGTGCGTACACTCTAAATAACCTCTTGAATATGTTCTTTACTACCTGACTAAAATTCTTCGGGAATGCCACTCCTATTTTTTGATTCAATTATTTTATATTTAATTTAATCTTTTTTAATTTTATTTTAAAATATTATTATTTTCAATATAAAAAAAGTTTCAAAAAAAATTAAATTTGAATTATAAAATTAGTGGAAATTGTCGTGATATGCACAAAAAGAAATGATTTGAAATAATTTTATAATCAATCTATATTTGTTCTCAAATATTTTGGAATAAATTAATTCAAATAGGAAATTTTTATTTGAAAATTAAAAAAATTTTGAAGGATTATTTTATAAAAATAGGTAATTAATAAATGATAGGAATTGATTGTATGAAAGAGAAGAATGGTTATTTTGAATAATTATACCAATCTTTGAAGGGAAAATTTTTTCATCATCCAATTGTTGTTGAACCCATGTCATTAAATATTCTACATAGTCAGGTGCACTAACTTTGATAGCTTTTTTAATTTTTTCACCATCAGCCCAGTGGTATTCATATTTAGGTCCAGCACTCATGATAGGACAAGATTTGGGAGTGCAAAATTCGGTGATGGTACCAAACAACATATTTATTTGATTATAAAAATCGACTGTATTCACTGCAAGCCATTCATTTAAATCTTCTCCTTCTGGCAATTGTACTGCCAATTTAAGGTTTCCACTTCCCAATGTTGCTTCAGCGTATTTTTTTAATTGATACTGTTTAGTACCTTCTTCTATATTCTTCTTAGGTTTAAATGTGGAACTCTTTTTTCTTTTGAATTAAATATATATCTTTTTATAAAAAACTTAAAAAAAAAAATATATACCCTAAACCAAAAAATGACATATTCTCCTGTCTATTATAAACAAAGAATTTTTTAAAATTTTATATTAAGATTCAATATAACAATAATATAAAAAAAAAAAATTTTACTCTATTTTTGAATTTTTTTTTATTTTATTCAAATAATTAAAAAAAATTTTGAAGATAAAAATTTAATATCCCTATGAATCAAAAAGAAACAATTATGAATCAAGAATTAAATCTATACAAGATAATTTTATTCATAGTTTTAGGGGAAATTTTTTTTTTTTGAATATCCAGACACATATTTTTAACACGATAAAAAAATTCATTTATTTCTATATTGGAGATATATATATTCTTATATACATTTGATATTAAATACAGTGTATGGTGGTGATTCGCAAATTATTTTTCCATCAAAAAAACAATCAAAAAAATTTCACATAAATACTTTGTTAATCTGTGGCACCTCTTAACTTTCTATTTTATTGGAGAATGTTTAATGCAAATTGGGTTGATTCATATTTTGCTTTGAAAAATTGTTTAATTATATTCTCTTTTGCTTATTCCTTTTTGGAAACAAAATTAATAGCAATGGTTTTTTAATAGGTCCATTCATTCCTTTTTGTAAGTTGCCAATTTTGTGATACTTTATCAGTTAGTATTTAACTTTCAAATCTAACTTTCCACAGTATATGGTTAAATGGCTCGCATGACCGAGCCTTTTGATCCAGAACAAACAAAGAACATTTAATGATTTTAAAAAATACCCTTATATTTTTAATTTAAAGTTTTTTAAAATATTAAAATCAATTTTCCTTTTAATAAAAAAACATTTTCTCCAATTAATCAAAAGTATCTGATTTGTTCATCGTATTCTTCAACGGACTTTCCCAAAAAATTAAAAAATAAAAATTCATTTAAAAATAAAGAAAAGTTGGAGAGAAAAAATGAATCCACTGAAACACTGGGGGGATCAGTATTTGTGCTTTTGATTGGATTTGTATTTTTAGAAAATTCTTTTTTAAAAGAATCTAAAATTAAAAGTAGAAACAAATCCACCTCTCTTTCTCTATCTTTTTTCTTTACACTTTCATTGTTTTTCTCTTCTTTGTCCTCATTTTTTTTCTTGATATTTTCTTCTTGTTTATTATTTATATTGTTATTTCTATTTTTGCTGTTGTTATTACTTTTGGGAAAGGAGGGTAAGAGAGAATGAAATAAATAGAGGAGTTTGAGGTAATAAAATTGAAGGGAAAGGGAAAAAGGTAGAATGGACTTTAATTCTCTTTTCATCCATTTCTTTCTTTCCTTTTTTTTAATAGAATCATTCATTGTTTTATTAAATTTTAAAATCCCCTCTCTTTTTATCTTTCTTTCTCTTTCTTCTCTGTACTTATCTCCTCTATACGTTTCTTCTTCTATCTCTTTAACTAATGTACCTTTTTGATTTTCTATCAATGTATCTTCTTGATCTCCTATCAGTGTATCTCCCATAATTGTATCCTTTCTGCTTGTACCTTCTATAATTGTATCTTTTCTACTTGTACCTTCTATAATTGTATCCTTTCTACTTGTATTTTCTATAATTGTATCCTTTCTACTTGTATCTTCTATAATTGTATCCTTTCTACTTGTACCTTCTATAATTGTATCTTTTCTACTTTTATCTTCTATAATTGTATCCTTTCTACTTTTATCTTCTATAATTGTATCTTTTCTACTTTTATCTTCTATAATTGTATCTTCTTTCATTTCTATTTTATCTCTCATATCTTCTTCAAGATTAATGTCACTAGGAGTGAATGTGGTGGAAGAGGAATGTTTAATATTTGGTTTTTCAATTTTCAATTTTTTGTTGAAAGTTTTTGATTTTTCAAAATAGATTTTATCATTATTCTCAATAATCTGATCTTCCTTTTCATTGTGTTTATCTACATTATCTTTATTTGATAATCTTTTTAAATTTTTGGGAGAATCAAGTTCTTTTTCAATAAACTTTTTGTTTGCACTTTTTCCAAGAGAAAAGCTATCATTTTCTTCACCCACATTATTATGGTTCACATCATCATCATCATTATAGGAAATGAATAGAGAAGAAATATCCAATTTTAATTTGAAAGTATAAATAATCCTTCTCTTTTGTATTTGAGTGTTATTTATATCAAGAGTTGATTTTAGTTGATCAATCTTTATTTTGCAATATTCATTTTCATTCACTATATTATACAAAATAAAGCCAATTTTCTTTTTACAAAGGGGACACAAAGAATTTGGGTAATTAGAAGCACACCATATACTTATGCAATTAAAACAAAATTGATGTTGGCAGCAGTCAATAATTGACATTGAAATGTTTGTTCTCTCTTCCAAACAAATAGGACAATCATTGTATTTTCCATCTTCATTTAAAATTTTATCTTTACCAATTGAAAGATTATGAAGATGATTTTCGAGTGATAAACTTTTCTTTTCCATATTTTTTTTTTTTAATTCTCAAAAGAAAAAAAAAAAAATATTGATTAGATAAAGGCCAATAAAAAATAGATATAACAACATAATTATCATTTTATGGAAGGTTATTTAAACAAATTGGGAGTGAAGGGAATTAAAAGATGGAAGAAAAGATATTTTAAACAAGAAAATTCAAACTTATATTATTATAGAGCAAAAGAAAAAATGGATGAACCATTGGGAATAATAGAGTTATTTTCAATCACGAATATCACTACCTCATCAAATCTTTCTACAAATGACATTAAAATTAAATCCCCTTGGATGTTTCAGTTGCATACAGAAAATAGAATATATTATATGGAAGCAAGCTCAAAGACAAGTAATAATTTTTGAAATCCAGAAAAGAAAAGTTTTTTTGATTTTATAATCTTATAATCTCTTATAATCTCTCATAATCTCTCATAATCTCTTATATTTTTCTTTCTTTTTTTGAATATAACATTTTCTTTTTGATATAACTTTTTATTTTTCTTAAAAACTAAAATTGTTTAAAGATCTTGATTATTGGGTGAGTGGAATTCAAAATTTTATTGCAAAAAATACAAAAAAGATACATGATATAATAGACTCTCTTTTGAGAAGTTATAATTCAGAATCCGAAACAACCATTTCAAAGGGATCCTCCATTGAAAATAACAATTTTGAAATTCTTCCCATACAGGATGAAAAAGCAAATTCTTCCCCCTCTTCTTCTTCCACAACAATGGAAAATCAAGCACAACCTCTCTTTTTAAAAGATAGTGAGGAAGATGATAACAGTGAAAATGATTTCACTGAAATTGAAAAAAATGAAAATATCAACACCAAAAAAGATTTCAAAGATTTAAACAAAGATTATCAAGATAACAACAGAAATAAAGATAAAGATAACATAGATAAAGATAACAACAAAACTAACATAGATAAAGATAATAACAGAAATAAAACTAACATAAATAAAGATAACACAAATAAAACTAACACAAATAAAGCTAACATAAATAAAGCTAACAACAGTTTTTATTCAGAATTTAAAGAAAGGGATTATGTGGAAGAAAAAGAAACAAATGAAGAGAGAGGAGGAGGAGGAACAAAAAAAGGAAAGAAAAGTCAGGAAGAAATATTATTAGAATTTCAAGAAATAGAAAACAAAGCACAAAAAGAAAAATTAAAACTTTTACAAAAACTTTTTGAAGAAAACAAAAACTTGAAAAAACAATTAAAAGAAAAACAAATTCTCCTCGACAAATTTCTCTCCAAACAAGAACTCCTTTCTCAAAATTAACTTTTTTCAATAAAATTCATTTTTTTTTAAAAATAAAAATTCTTTTCCTGATTCTTTTTTGATTTTTTTTATATTTCATTCTTTTTTATCTTTAAAATTCTCTTTTTATCTTTTAAATTTTTTTATATTTTTAATTCTTTTTTTATTTCTTTTTTTTATTTCAGTTTTCATCAAGGTATTCATAATTGGTGAAAGCAAATTTAGGTTGGGTAGTGGAATAACTATTCTTTTCAATTCCAGAATTTAATGGGATGAAATTGTTGTTGTTGTAGTTGCTGTTATTGTTGTTATCGCTATTGTTCTTATTTTTATTGTTGAAAAGATTGTTATTCTCAGAATTATTTTTTTCAGAATTACTTTTGATAGTGAGTTCTATTAATTCTTTCAATTTGAGTGTTTTTTGTAATGATTGCTCTTCTTTTTCAAGTTCATATCTAATTTCATTTTCTTTCAATAAATCAAGTGGTGTTCTTTGGTCATTCTTTGTTTCTTTAAAAATTTAAAATAAATTTCTTTTTTTTAAAATTTACAATGTTATTTGTCAAATTTCTTTTATTGGGATCACATTTGTATTGTAAAATTAATTTTGTTGCTTCCAATTCGTTGTAAATCACAGAATAATGGATTGGATAAAATCCTGTTTTTGATGTTTGATTGATTAATGAACCATCATTTTTCAATAATTCCTTTATTGCTTCTATATCACCTTTTAATTTGATTGGATAATGTTTAAAACCTTTATTGGGGATATATATTTTTTTCACCTTGAGATATTTTGAATATAAAATTGTTTATTTGGGAATTCATTATATACTTGATTTTGGAATATATATTTGAAAGTTGGAGTTATCCGAGAAAGAAAACTTTAAAGAATTATCTTCCAAATTTTTTTTTTTGAGAAATTTACAAGAACCAAATCACACTTTATAAAAAAAAAAAATTTGAGGAAAATAAAATATAAAAATAAAAAGAGAAAGAAAATTAATTTGAATAAATAATTAATCAAAGTTCAAAAATTACAGAACAATAAAAATTTATAGAAAATAAAGATGGATGATCTAACAGTTAAAGATTATGTTGTTGATAATGAAAAAGGAAGTGAAAATAAAATACAAATTCATTGGCTAAAATTTTCCTTTATTGGTATATAATGTTCCTTTACTTTTTCCAATTGAATAATCACTAACAAAAATAAATTCAAATCAAGTATATTTCATTGTTTGTGGGGGTAAATAATGTTATCATCTATTATTAATTTAACTAAAATCAATTTTTTTGAATTTTTGAATAGGTGCATTTGGGAGAGAAAGACTTTTGAATTCTTATCCTGCCATTGCTCTTTTATTGACTTTTATTGTTCCTTTCATGTAACTTTTTTCCTTTTCAAAAATTCAAAAATATTTACTGATTTAATTATATATTTAAATATTTATTTATTATTTAATTATATTTAAATATTTATTTAATTATTATTTAATTATAGAAATTTAATTATTTATTTAATTATTATTTATTTCAAAAAAAAAAATAGATGGGCTTTACCTACAGCATTAATAACTGCAGAATTGGGACTCGCAATGCCAAGTAATGAAGGAATGTTTTTATGGATTAAAACTGCTTTTGGTGAAGGTATTTTTTTCTAAAATCCTTTTCACAATTTTTTTTTACAATTTTTTTTACAATTTTTAAGATAATTTAAATAAACCTCAAATTATTGAAATAAAAATAAAAATAAAAATAAAAATAAAAATAAAAATAAAAATAAAAATAAAAATAAAAATAAAAATAAAAATAAAATAATAATTAATTTTTTCGAAAAATAGGGGCTTCTTTCGTTTGTGCTATTTGTTATTGGATTTATTACAGGTAACTTAATACTTTTTTTTTTTTCATTTTTTTTATTTTTTATTTTTGTATTTTTCATTTTTTATTTTTTTTTATTTTTTTTTTAAAAAAAATTATTATTTCATTTTAATTATATTTTTTTTCATTTTTTTTTTTGAATATTTGTTAACAATTTTTTTTTAAAAGTTTATTTACGAGTTCATTTGCGGTGTTGATAATTGATTATTTGTCTCAAACAGACAAAAAGTTTGGAACATTTTGGTGGCATTACGGTACTCCCATTGTTGCCATCATTCTTGTCACCTTTCTCAATTTATTGGGTGCCAATTTTATGTCTTATTTGAGTGGATGTACTACTTTTTTTTTCCCTCTTTATTTTCAAAAAAAATACCTCTTTTTACTTTTTTTCAAAAAAATTTATTCTTTCATTATTTATTCTTTTTATATTTAAATTTATTCTTTCATTATTTATTCTTTTTATATTTAAATTTATTCTTTCATTATTTTTCATTGAAAAAATTGTTTAATTATCTATTCTCTCTTTTGCTTATTCCTTTTTGGAAACAAAATTAAAAAAATATGGGTTTGATTTGCAGCTTTTAACTGCTTTCTATTCTTTCATTATTTAATTATTTAATTTTATAAAAAAAATTATTTTTATTGTTAAATTTATTCTATTCAATTTATTAATTCCGTCTTTAGATATTTATACTTTCTTTTAAATTTTTAATTTAATTTCTTTTTTAATTTCTTTTTTTTTCATTTCTTTTTTTTTTAAAATATTTTAAAAGATTTAAATTAAAATTTGTTATAATTGAATATTAAAAGATTATCACAAGTTTTAATAAGTTAAAGTTTTAATTTTTTTTTTAATAATTAAAATTTTTTAAAATTTTTTTATTTTGTGAAAAGTCTTTGGGTTGATATCGATATCACCAATAGTGATTTTGTTTGTGTATGGATTGGTGAGGGGAGAAGTGGATCCAAAAGATTGGATCATTCTTCCTCCTGTCAATTATTTTAAAGATGATCATGGTTTTCAACACATCACTGCAGCTTTAAATCTTGCTGTTTGGGGAAACAGGTTCTTTTTCTTCTTTTTCTTTTAATTTACATTTACATTTAACACATTCCCTTATCTTCTTTTTCTAGTTATATTCTTAATTAACTCATTCCTTATCTTTTTATATATTCTTAATTAACACATTCCCTTATCTTTTTCTAGTTATATTCTTAATTAACTCATTCCTTATCTTTTTATATATTCTTAATTAACTCATTCCCTTATCTTTTTATATATTCTTTTTCTGAATAAACATATTCCCTTATCTTCTTCATATTTTACTTATAACATTCACTTTTTCTTTATTATTTTGTTAATTACATTCTAATTAACATAACATCCCTTATATTTATATTCCACTCTCACTTTTATTTTACTTTATTTTTTATGACTTTTACTTACATTTTATTTTTGTTCATTTATTTACTTTCAATATTACATATTATTTATTGATAAAATTATTTTTTTATTACATAATTTTATTCAATTTTTTATTTAATTTTTTGGTAGTGGATATGATAGTGTGGGAAGTGTGGTGGAACAAATCAAAGATCCAGAAAAAAACTTGTTTAAATCTTTCATTTTAATCATCATCTCTGGTCTCCTCACTTATGGGACAGGTACTCCTTACCTTTTTATTACCTTTCCATTATCTTTTCATTACCTTTTCATTACCTTTTTATTACCTTTCCATTATCTTTTTATTACCTTTACATTATCTTTTCATTACCTTTTCATTACCTTTTCATTACCTTTTTATTATCTTTTCATTACCTTTTTATTACCTTTTCTTAAAATTACATTCTTTCTGTTTTTTTATTTTTTTATTTAATTTAATTATTACTTACCTTTATATATTTTAATTTTTGAATAATTTATCTTAAATTATATTAAATTTTAAAATGTTCTTAAATTTAAATATTTTTTTAAAAATTTTAAGTGTTTATTTTTAAAATATTTAATTTTTTGAAAAAAAGCATTGATAGGAACATTGGGACAAGATAAACAATGGCTTTTTTGGCACACTGGCACATTTGCATTTATCGCTTTGGGTATAAACAAAGGATTAGGTAAATTCTCCTCTTTTTCATCTAAAAAAAATTTACAAAAATTTTGAAATTCAATTTAATTAATAAATTAAAATTAAAATTACTTTATAATAAATTAAAATTAAAATTATTTTTAAAATTATTTTTAATAAATTACTTTTTCATTTTTTTTATTTATTCATTTCTTCTTTATAATTTATTAAAGAAATATTGTCTTCAAACTCTTTTAATATTTTTAATTGAATTTTAAAATATATTATAAAATTAAATTGTATTTTTATATCTATTGTAAAATTGAAAATTTGCTAGTAAAAATGATTAATTAGATCAATATTAATCAACATATACAAATGATAATATGATCATATTCAATCAATGAACAATATATATACTGTCATGAGTTGAGATATAAAAATTGATCTAAATTATATGGCTCAGTTTAAATTCTCACAAAAAACTTTTCATTATAAAATATAAAAATATAAAATTTAATTTCTATTTTTAATTAAATTTATAATTTTAATTTATTAATGAAATTAAATTTCAAATTTCTAACTCTTTTAATATTTTTAATCTGATTTGTAAAATTTAATATTTTTAATTTGATTTGTAAAAAAAAAAAGGGTATTTTACAATAGGATCCTCCATGATTTCAAATTTTGCGGGAACGATGTCATCATTACTACCAAACAGTAATCAGTTATGTTCATTGGGGGCACCAGAATATTTAAATTTACCATTTTTAACATACAAACATCCAAAATTGAAAACAAACATGGTAGCTATTTTGGTGAATGGTCTTTTTTGTTGTATTTTGGTTGTTCTTCCTTACACTTCTCTCGTTGAAGTAGCCAATCTCTTTTATTGTTCCATCATGATTGCCATGACCTGCGCTTACATCAAGCTCTCTTATTCTTATGAAGGCAAACAAATGCCCAGGTACCTTTTTTTTCTTTAATTATTTTTTTTATTTATTTTTTATTTTTTTGTTCCCTTTTTTTTTCTTTAATTTTATTTCCACTAATATTATTTTATTTATTACTCAAAAAAAAAAAAAAGACCATTCAAAGCAGCAAAAACAACAGTGGGATTTTTGTATATTGCATTTTTTCCAATATTTATTAGTTTGTTGACAATTGCAGCAGCAATTTACAATAATTGGATCTCTTCAGTGGTAGCGATTGGTTTTGTTTTGCTTCTTTTCATTGTCTACAAACTTCGTGAACATTATCGTTTAAAACACAATTTTGGCAACAACTATCACTTTGAAAAAAAACCTCTCATCAATTAATTATTCAAAAAAAAAAAAACAAAAATTAATTTTCTATTCAATCAAAAAACAATCAACAAAATACTTTGTTTTAATTAATTTGATTTGAATCTTTATTTTTCAAAGAATTTTTTCATTAAATTCTATTTATACAACATCTTTCAATTTCTTTTTGCTTGAAATGGAGGGCACATTTGCTTCTTTTACTTTCTGTTTTTGCAATTTCTACCATTGCCTCAAAAAAAAAAAAAAAAAAAAAATTTGACCCAAAAAAAAAAATAAAGAAAGATGTCCAGAAAATGTTTTGTATGCCAAACAGAAGAAACACAACAAAAACCACTTCAACAATGTAAAAGCAAATCTTCATAAAACTTTATTTTTTAATCTCTCTTTTTTGAAGGTTCATCATGCAAAAGTTCTTTCTATTGTTCAAAAGAACATCAAGGTAAATTTATATTTCCTCAATTTGAGAATAATTTAGGAAATGAGAAAAAAAATAATACTTTCAAAAAATACAAATTATCATCAAAGCACTCAAATTAACTGAAGATGAGAAAATAATAAAGTAATTACGTAATTATTTCAAAAAATAGTATCAGATTGGAAAGAGAGACATAAAAATCTTTGTTCATTAATCAAAAGTGCACAATCTAATGGTTTTGCAAAAACAATTTTAGTTAAAGGTGAAGAAAACTCTGTTCCTCCAAAACTTTCCAATGTTTCCGTTCATTATGTTGGAACGTAATGTTAAATTAAAAAAAGAAATTTTATTTATAATTTTATATAATTATTTTAAAAAATATAAATAATAAACAATAAATAAAAAATATGAATATAATCAAGTATTTTGTTGGATCATTAGGTTATTAAATGGAAACAAATTTGATTCATCACGTGACAGAAATGAAACTTTTTCATTTAAAGTGGGAGGAGGACAAGTTATTAAAGGGTTAAAATTTTAAAAAATTTTAAAATAATGATTTTTCAAATGATTTTTCAATTGTAAAGGTGGGATGAGGGTGTTGGTATTTTATTTTTAAAAAATTGATTTTTCTTATATAATTAAACAATAAAAAAAGGAAAAATGAATAAAGGTGAAAAGTAAGTACAATTAAAAAAATCTATTCAAATTTGTTTAATTGATTCTAAAATTTTCATCAAATATATTTTGTATTTAATTAAATTCCTATGAAATTAAAGTTAATTTAAAATTTTACCTTTTTTTATTGAAGATCCTTGTTTGTTATTTCCCCTTCTTATGGATATGGAAGCAGAGATATGAGAACAATTCCTTCCAACTCTTACTTGGTCTTTGAAGTAGAACTTTTTGGATGGACTGAATAAATTTATTATTATCACAAAATTTAAAAAGAAAATATTAAAACTATTTAAAGTTGAAAAAAAAAATAAAAAAAAATTGAAAAATGATAAGCCAAAATGATATGAATGAAATGTTCAAATTCTTTCTTCAATTTATTTTCTTTATGATAAAATTTTTTTTTTTAAAAAGAATAGGAAAACATATGGTAATAACAACAACCAATAAGAAATTGAGTGGTAAAAATCAAAAAAAAGAAAAGATTAATATTTTAAAGGTTAAAAAATTATCTTTAAAGGATATGTTTACTCAATTGATCCAATTCTTCACAATATTATACTTGTGAATTGGATAGATGAAAATATGAAATTATTAGATCAAAATAGATTAGGAAATAAGACTCTTGTTTTTGGGAAAAACATTGAAAATATAACTTTTTCAAAAAATCCGGTTCCTTGTCCATTAGATTTAAATAAATTTGAAAGAATTGAAGAATTCTCAAATGATATAATTTAAAATTAAAAGAGAAAAAAAAAATATTTTTTTTAAATAAATTTGTTTAAGACTTTTCATTCCAAAAAGGTTCTTCTAAAGATTGATTCTATTTGTTTGGATCATATAAAACCATAAAATCTTTATCAATTTTATCTTTCAATTTCCAAATCAAATTGTTGTGAAAACTGGTGTATTTATATCTACTAATTGCTTTTCCGTCTCCTATCAAAAATTAAAAAAAAAAAAAAATTAAATTTATTATTATAAAAAAAAAAAGAAATAAAAGAACCAGTCATCAAAAGAGTCAAATAAGATTTTTGAGGGATGAATTCAACCAATTTTTCTCCACTTAGATAATTAATTATGTTTTTGGAAATGATAGGAGATTGTCTTATGGCATACACAGATGCTTTTGGGATCCATTCTTGGCCCTCTACACTAACACAGTCCCCTCCTTTTTAATTATTTTAGAATTTTATTTATTTGTTATATAATAATTTTTTTTTATTTGAAATGTTTAATTTATTTTTTATTTTATTTTGATTTGTTTAATTTAATTTAATTTTTCGGTATTACCAGCAAAAATAGAAGGATCATGGAGAGATTGGAGATGAGAATTTACCATTAAAAATCCTTTATCATTTGTTTTTAAACCTGTCTCTTTCAATTCTGGTGGTGCTTTTGCCCCCGTACACCATACCTTTCAATGAACAAAATGTGATTTTAAAAATAAAAAATAATTTAAATTATAAAAATTAAAGAGAATACAAAAAGAGATGAAAATGAAAGAGATGAATAGAAAATAAAAGAATTTTTAAAAAATAAAGAAGAGAAAAGAAAATAAAGGGATTTACCAAAAGATGATAAGGAAGAGAAAGACCAGTGTGAAGGAAAACAAAAGAAGAATCAACATTAACACAAACAGAATTTAACATAATTTTAATTCCTTTTTTCTCCATTTCTTCTCTCACTTTTTCCTCAAATTTCTCTCCCTTTTTATCATCTCCCTTCTTACCATCTCCCTTCTTACCATCTCCCTTCTTATCATCTCCCTTCTTCTTGTCATTTCTCTTCCCACTACTATCACTTTCATTTTTATTGTAATTATCATTATTATCTTTACTATCGTTATTCTTGTTATTGTTATTATCATTATTATCTTTACTATTGTTATTCTTGTTATTGTTATTATCATTATTTTCTTTACTATCGTTATTCTTGTTATTGTAACTACCGTTATTATGGTTATTACCATTATTCTTGTTATTGTTATTGTTATTATCGTTATTGTTATTGTTCTTATTGAGTTCATTTAAAAAAAGAGAAGATTTTTCAATAATTACGCATTCTATCTCCACTTTATTCTTATTGTCATTATTATTATTGTTATTGTCATTATTATTATTGTTATTGTCATTATTATTATTGTTATTATTTATGTCATTATTATTATTATTGATATTATTATTATTTATGTTGTTGATGTTATTTATGTTATTTATGTTGTTAATGTTGTTAATGTTATTTAAAAGAGATTTGTATCTTTCTGTTAATGCCATTCCCATTTCCACTCCTCCTATTCCTTTTTTTATCAATTAATACATTTTATTACGATGATATTACTTTTCTTAATGAAATTCGAATCATTAACAGATTTAAAAATTAAAATTATTAAATAAAATAAAATATATAAAATAAAAATAAATAAAAAATAAATAAAAAATAAATAAATAATATACAAAATAAATAAAAAATAAAATAAAATAAAATAAATAAATAAAAATATATAAAATATAAAATAAAAATAAATAAAAAATAAAATAAAATAAAATAAAAAGAAGGGATACCTCCACCAATGATAACGATACGGAAGGGAGTTTTAGAAGTGTTGGAGGGAAGAGTGTTAAAAGAAGAGAGATTATGATTTTCCCATTCATTTAATTTGCTAAAAAAAGAATGAAAAGGTCTCACTTTTATCCCGTATTCCTCTCCCTTTTTTTCTTCCTAAAATAATAAATAATAAATAATAAATAATAAGTAATAAATAATAAATAATAAATAATAAATAATAAATAATAAATAATAAATAATAAATAATAAATAATAAATAATAAA
>JAMYWO010000018.1:122338-142680 GCA_024220525.1 Cochliopodium minus | reverse complement strand
AAAATAATAAAATAATAAAATAATAAAATAATAAAATAATAAAATAATAAAATAATAAAATAATAAAATAATAAAATTAAAATTTAAAATAATAAATCCATAATCTTTTTTTACCAAATTTACCAATGAAAAAAGATGTGAAAGAGTTGATACCAGAGTTTTATTATATGCCTCATTTTCTTGAAAACTCTAACAAATTTGATTTGGGTATCAAGCAAACAGGAGAAAACATTGATGATGTCAAACTCCCTCCTTGGGCTGATACTCCAGAAGATTTCGTCAGGTTTTTTTCTTTCATTCAAAATTTTTTTCAATTTTTTTTTAAAAATTTTTTTATTTTTTTATTTTTAATTATTTCCCGAAAATATTAGGATAATGAGAGCAGGGTTGGAAAGTAATTACGTTTCAGAACATCTAAATGAGTGGATTGATCTTATCTTTGGTTACAAACAAAAAGGAAAAGATGCCATTGAAAACTTTAATGTTTTTTATTATTTAACTTATGAAGGTTCCCCTCTCCCCTCTTTTTCATATCTTTACATATCTTCATTTTTTAAAAAATATTTTAATTAATTTTTAAAGTTAGATTTATATTAATTTCGATTTTAAATTTTAAATTTTTAATTTGTATTTAAATTGATTTTCCATTTAAATTTATTTTTATTCATTTTTATTTAAATTCATTTTTATTAAAAAAAAAAATGAATAGGAGCAATAGATTTGGATAAAATAGATCCTAAACAAAGATTATCATTTGAATCTCAAATTGAAAATTTTGGACAAACTCCTTCTCAACTTTTAAAATATCCTCACCCCAAAAGACAATCCTCCTATCTTCATCTCCCATTAAGGTAAACCCACTCTTTAAATGGAAAAAATATAAAAAAAAAAAAATATCAAAAAATATTAAATAAATAGAACAAAATAAATAATTTATTTTGAAAACATAATAAAATTTAATTAAAATAAAAATAATTTAAATGGAAAACAAATACAATTTTAAAAAAAAAAAAAAATTTCTGTATTATTATTAATGTTGCTTTGTGTAGTGATTTGCTTCTATCATTTCCAGGAAACATAAAAGTGTTTTTTAAACAAATATATTCATCGAACAATGTGAACAAAAGTAATGATGATTTCAGCGAAAATGATTTGAAATTGGAAAAAACAGAGAACAGTAGCAACAACATTAATAACAACATTAGCAATAATAGTAATAATAGTAATAACAATCTTTCTGGCAGCCTTTCTCTTTTATACAATGAAAACAGGGCAGGCATCGTTCACATCTCTGTCCCAAAAAAACAACTTCCCGTTTATTTGTACATGGGTGTCCCTGATAAAATCGTCACTGTTTCTTCTGACAGAGTAAAAAATGAAAAAAAAAAAAAATATTATTCAAAACATTCCTTAAATTAAATTTGACCAAACATTCTATATAAACTTATTTAATTTTATTATTTAATTTTATTATTTAATTTTGATTCTTTTTTATTTTATTAAAATAAAAAAAAAGATAGTGTCATCACACAAATGGATATCGAGTACATCAACATCTTCAGTGAACATACTTGGAAATTTATCATTAACAAGTAATAGTTATAGTAGCAATAACAATAGTAACAATTCTGGTGAAAACACTGTCACAAGTCAAAGAACTTCTTTCAGTAATTCTTTCTCTGAAGGTAAATATGACTATAATTCTCCCAATCGTTTCCTCAAAGTTGATGGTATAGATGTTGATGTCAAAAATGAGTGCATCTCCTCTTCCAATTTCCAGGTAAATAAAAATAATCATAAAATTTTTTAAAAAAGTTTATTTTTTCTTTTGATTAAAAATTATTAAAATTTTTAAATTTTTATATTGTTTATTTTGTTAGTATTTTTCATCCACCAAAAATTCAAATTTGAGTACTTTTGAAACAGAAAGAAACCAATTACTAGAAAAAGTGGTGAACAATTTTAGTTTGGAAATAGATCCCAACACAAACACAAAAAAACCAATCGGTTCTCCTTTCGCCATGGGCATTTCCCCTCAAAACTGCTTTGCTACTTCCAATGACGGAAAAATTTTGTTGAGTTGTGGTCATTGGGATCAGGTAAAGACCTAATAAATCTAAAAAAACTAAATTAATTAAATAATTTTTTTTTATTTGAAAAAAGTCTTTTAAAATCACATCAATTGATTCATCGAAACAACAAATAATCCAAATCGTAAAAAAACAAAAAGATATAGTCACCTGCATTGCCATTGAAGGGGCTACAGTAGTTACTGGATCCAGAGACACCACTGTAGCCGTATGGATTTTAGAAGTGAAAGGAAATTCTTACAAAGTAAATCCTGATCCCCTTCACTTTTTGTATGGTCACAATGACGAGGTAAATTAATAAAAAAAAAAATTTAAAAAACTTTATTTAATAAATCTATTTTTATTAAGGTACTGTGTGTTGCATTGAGCTCGAATTTAGATATTGTATGTAGTGGATCGAGAGATGGTACATTGATAATTCACACATTAAGAGAAGGAAATTATGTTACCAATATTTTTTTGCCTTCTGAGAAACAAATAACTAATACTCCGTCTCTTTCGACTCATCCACTCATCAGTACTGTTCGTATTGCATCAACAGGACAAATAATATTGTATTCTCAACAATCTCTTTCTCTCTATCTTTACTCTATCAACGGAAAATTAATCAAACAAATAGATACTCATGAACGTTTGTATGATATTTACATTACTCAAAATTCAAAATACATAATCACTGGTGGAAGAGATTGTTTTATCATTATTCGTTATCTCCATGATTTCCAAATCATTGAAAAACTAAAAACTCATAGTCCAATTCTCTCTTTGTCCATGATCTCAAAAGAAACACATTTGTTAGCAGGATTAGAAGATGGGAAGATTTTGATATTTTCTCTTGATTTCAAAAATAAATAATGTAAAAAAAATTAAAAATTATTTAAATTCAAAGAGATTTTCTCAAATCTAAATTATTTCTTTTTGATAAAAATTTCTTTATTCAAATTAAAAAACAAATTAAAATGGAACAAATAATTAAAATATTTAACGAAGTTGACCAGATTACTCATCGGAGCTACCTTCATCGTCATCATCATCGTCATCATCGTCGTCGTCATCATCGTCACTATCTAAATTATTAGGATCAATTGGATCATAATCATCTTCATCTTCATCTTCAGTACTATCTTTATTTGCAAATTCTTGAATTTTTTTTCTTTGCAATTCAATTTCCTCTTGTTCTTTTTTTTTTCTAGTTTCCTCTTCTTCCTTCTTCTTCTTTTCATCATCTTCTTTTTGTTGTAAAGAAATTGATTCCTTGATTGCTCGCTTTATTTGCTCTTGTTCCATATCCTCATAATTCATTGACATCATCCCCATCATTTGCATTATTCCTGGAATTTATTTATTTGGAAATTTTTGAATTAAGGTTTTGAAAGGGTACACACATTATATTATTTAAAAACAAAAAAAGGATTACCTTGCATTCCTCCCATTCCTCCCATTCCTCCCATACCCCTCATACCCCTCATTCCTGTAGGACCTTCATCATCAGAACCCCCAGCTTCTTCCTCAACACCCTGTTTATTTTTGAGTTTATAAGCAAAGTTGATGTTTTCTTCGTTTTGGATGGAATCTGTATCCAATTTGATAACATCATCATTCTCTATTCCACAATTTGCCAAATTTTCATCTTCCATCAAAGGAAAGATATCATCTTGGGTATATTTTTTGATATCAACTTCCTAATTTTCCATTTTGATTATTTTAGAAATTTTGGAAAAAATAGAGTTTATACTTAAAACACATTATAATATTTTTGTTCCAAAGAAAGAGAAATAAAAAATTTTACCTTTGGTATTCTCCAAATTGTCACCAAATCTGGATTCAAAGTTAAAGAGGAACAAAGAATTCTTCTTAGAGTATCAGGATTTTCAGTTGGAGGAAATTCAAAGTTGTGTAAGTCTCCTTTATATAATAATTTCAATTTGAGAAGATATATTTCCAACTCATTTTTGGAATTCAACATTCCTTTGATGATATCTCTTTCTGTATCATTTCCATATCTAATTTTCAAATTATTTTTAATAAATATAAACTCATAAAAAATTGTTTTACATTTGAATAATCAATCTAATGGTATCTTTTTCAACAACAACATAATCAATATCCTCTTTTAAATCTTTTTTGAGATTGCCATTTTCATCCAAAAGTTTGCTATTATTCAGTTTTCCGGGATTTTCTCCTTCACCATCTACGTGTTTTGACCAATTACTCCACCATTCACTCTCCACTAGGAAATATGAAGAAAAGCGCCCTTGTTTGACTGCTTTTTTGATCAAAAATTTCTCTTTATCTTTGGACAATAATGGCATATCATCATAATTTTCTTCTGAAGAGGACATTTCTTTTTTGCTAAATTTTTTTTATAAATTTGAGAAAAAAGAAAGTATAGTACTTTTTTTATTTTTATTTTATATTTTTCATAAAAAATCAATTAAAAATAAATATTTATAAAAGAAGAACACAAAAACATACATAATGGTTTGTATTCAAAATTTAATTTATATTCATGTTAAAGGGATCAAATTTTGGAAAATTATCTTTAAAGTTCGTCATGAGGAATGGGATGGGTGGAATGTTGTTTTATGAATTTTAGAATGGATTCAAAAGATCTATCAGATTGAGTATACTTGATTGGTTTATTTTTATTATTGGAAGGAAAGAATCTAATGTCGGGAAGACCAAGAATGGTATCTCCAAAATCAAAATCATTAGCCCATCCATCTGCTTGCCCGAGAACCAAAGTGTCTAAATTTGATTTTTTAAGAAAATCAATCAATTGATCCCAAATCCCATAAAACTTTTGACAAGCGCCACATCCTTGGTTGTGAAACAAAATAAGAAAATCTCTATCATTCTCCTCCACTTCTTTTTTAAAATTATTCAATGTTATGTGTCTTAAATATGGTGTGCTTAATGATGCACGAGGATTGGGTGCTGACACAAGTGTCCTTAATAAAATTTGAAAATAAAAATAAAATAAATAAAATAAATAAATAAATAAAATAAATAAAATAAATAAAATAAATAAAATAAATAAAATAAAATAAAATAAAATAAATAAATAAATAAATAAAATGAATAAAATAAATAAAATAAATAAAATAAATAAAATAAATAAAATAAATAAAATAAATAAAATAAATAAAATAAATAAAATAAAATAAAATAAAATAAAATAAAATAAATTCAAAATGCATTAGATGGTATTTGGAGCTTAGAAAAAATAAAAATTATGAAGTAAAATAAAATAAATTACCTTGGTAAAGTGCCGTCCAAGAAACTCTGGATCCAATTTGTAAGTCCTTCTTCAGTAAAAGGAGTTCCTTCAGGAAAAGCATAGTGATAATTTAGTTTTCCTAAATGATCTATGAAGACTCCTGTCTTGCCTGGTACAAGTCCAACCTTTTTATTAAAAAAAAAAGAAAATTTTAATTTTAACAAAGAAAGACATAATTGTTATAATTATTTTATTATTTTTATATTTCTTTTATTTATTATTTTATTTTTATTATTTCTTTTATTTATTATTTTATTTTTATATTTCTTATTTATTATTTTATTTTTATTATTTCTTTTATTTATTATTTTATTATTTCTTAAGTAGTAAAAAGAAAAGTTGGGGTACCCTTTTCATGTTTCTTTCGTTTTCTTCACTTAAAGGCTTCCAACAAAAAGAGATGGGTTTTCCAACAAACTTTTGAGAGACAGATTGCAAAACATCGAAATAAGGGCCATTAATGGAGGTGTCAATGATGGCAAATAAGAGGGGATTTTTATTTTCCAAAATATGAATTGATTTATCAAATTTCATAAAAATTGGTTTTTCATATAACCCTACCCACTTTTCTATCTCCCCCTCTATCTTCTTCTCTGTCTCCTCCTCTATCTTTTCTTCTCTGCTTGGAATAAAGGTGTACTCTTTTTTGTTAGATTCAAAGTTGGTGTAGAGTTTGATGGAAGAAGGAGTGGAGGGAGTGGAGGGAGTGGAAGGGACATTGAAAAGAATTTTGAAACCCTCCAATCTTTGAGATAAAGAAGAAAAAGCTTTGTAGAGGGGGGTTCCTTTATCTTTTTCGTTGAATTGAGCAGCCAGCACCACACTTTTTTTATCAGAAAGAATCTCTTTTAATTTATTTTCAAAGACATCTTTATCAGATGTTTCAAAGAGAGTGGAGGTCATTTTTCTGATGAAATGGGTCAATGTTTTTTCATCTCTTCCACCAGAATAACTTATTTCCTTTTTGTTTTTTCTCCATAATTTGAGGGAGGGATAGGAATGAATATTATGTTTCTCACAAATACTTTCTGATTCTTTGCAATTGATCTTTGCCAATATTAATTCATTTTTATCTGTTTTCAATAATTGGCTCACTCTTTCCCAAATTGGTTCCAATCTGATGCACTATTGGATTGGTTTTAATAAAAATTTTTTTTATTTGCAAAAACATTTACGTGTGGGCATCCAGGAATGTAAAAATCAACAAAAATAGATTCATAATTATTGATAGAAGATTCAAAATTTGAATCATCTAAAACCAAAACTGAATTGATTTTGCAAATAAATAATGATAAGATTAAAATAAAGTATACTATCAAGTTAATTGATCTCATTTTATTTTAAAATAAATTAAAAAAATGTTTGATATAAACAATACTAGAAGTAATCAGAAAAAGATAAAGATAGGGGGAATAGAAATCGTTGGAAATATAAAAACTAAGAATTATATCTTCCAACATTTCATGAAAGGAGTGGAGGATAATGAAAATATGAATGATTTAATTGAGCATTTGACGAAAATAAGAAATGCAATGATGGATTTGAATATATTTTCAGATATCCAATTCAATGTTGAACCTGCCCAATATTTGCCTAATTTTACAGAAATTGTGGCAATAGTAAAAGAAAATAAATATAATAAAACAATGTTCAATACTTCTGTTGGAACCAATGGTCAAAATATTGTATTCATTCCTTTTTTTAAAGATAATTATAATTAAATTTTATTCTGAATCTTAAAAAAGGGTGTTCAATATGTTGGAGATAACTTCTTTGGAGGTGTTGAAAAAGTCACCATTTCTTCCACAATGAGCAACAAAGAGTATAATTTGTCAGGATCTATTGAAAAACCTTTATTGAGAAATACAATAGGCCCACATCCTATTTATGGAGCTTCTTTCTTGATTGATACTTATGATTACAAAAGTATATCAGATTATTATGAAAAAATTTTTGGAATTCAATTTTACTTTAATCATCTCAAAAATAATCTCTCCCTAAATTTTGATACAAGATTTATTGAACCAACTCCTTCTTCTAGTGATAAATTGTTGTACCAAAGTGGATGGAATTCAAAGGTATCCTCCTTTTTCTTTTTCCAATTTCTCTTCAAATTATTATTAAAGATATCTTTGAGACATAGCTATATTTTAGATAAAAGAGACAATACCCATCTCCCCACAAGTGGTTATGCTATCAAAATTATCAATGTAAATTTCCATTTTCTTTATTTTTAGATCAATTTTATTTTGAATTTGTTTTCAAAGGAATTAGCAATTCCTCCAGGATCACAAAAGTTTTTGAAACATGAAATTTCGAGTCAATATAACATTTCCTTGGAAAAAATTTTATGGGAAGGTGTTGCATTAAATTTTGTGTTGAAAGGTGGGGTTTTTTCATGGATAGGAAACAAAACAGGAGTTTCAGTGAGCGATAAATTTTATTTGGGTGGAGATAATTTCAATGGATTCAGAGATCGTGGTGTAAATAACCAAATCAAAGGAGAAGAGAATTTGGGAGGAGATTCTTATTTCCAAACTTCTGTTATTCTTGGTTTACCCTTTCCAAAATCTTATGATTTTCCTTCTTGGATTCGCCCTGAGATTTTCCTTCAAACAGGAAACATTATAAATTCTCAAAAACAATCCTATTCTTCTTTGTTTCTTTCTAAAAACTTAAGGAGTTCTGTCGGGGCTGGTTTTGCAGTTTCTACAGCATGGGGAAGAATTTCCTTCAGCACATCCCTTCCCCTTTCCTACAAAAAATCTGATTCTTTCTCCAATTTCTTTCAATTCAATTTTCAACTCAATTGGATATGAGAAAATAATCGTTATTAAAATTTATTATTTCAAAATAGAAATTTGTTTTGGCGCCATTTTTATCAATTATAAAAAAAAAAATTGAAAAAATAACTCGGGGAAAAAATGGAAAGCATCGAAGAAATAATAGAAGAAATAAAAAATTCTAATTATAGACAATTACAAACAAAATGCAAAAAATTATCGTTAAGGGCAAATTTGAAAAAAGATTTATTGGAGTCTTCTCTCATTGAGTATTATAAAAATAAACATAAAGAAAATTCGGGCAAAAAAGAAAGTGAATCAGGAGAATCAGAAAAGAAGACTCAATCAAGAAAGCAAGTGACCACCAAATCTACCAAAAAGAAAGAAGAATCTGAAGAATCAAGCGAAATAGATGAATCTGAAAGTGAAGAATCAGAAGAAGAGAAGAAAACAACATCCAAAAATTCTAAAACAATTTCCAAAAATACAAAGACAAAACCAAAGACTTCCAAAACACAAAAGAAACAAGAATCCGTAGAATCTGAGGAGAGTGATTCAGAAGGATCAGAAAAGAAAATCTCCAAAAAACTTTCAAAAAAGAAAGAAGAATCTGATGAGAGCGAATCAGAATCAGAAAAGAAAATCTCAAAGAAGACTCAATCAAGAAAGCAAGTGACCACCAAATCTACCAAAAAGAAAGAAGAATCTGAAGAATCAAGCGAAATAGATGAATCTGAAAGTGAAGAATCAGAAAAGAGAATTTCCAAAAAACTATCAAAAAAGAAAGAAGAATCTGATGAGAGTGAATCAGAAGAATCAAAAAAGAGAATCTCCAAGAAGACTCAACCAAGAAAGCAAGTGACCACCAAATCTACCAAAAAGAAAGAAGAATCTGAAGAATCAAGTGAAATAGATGAATCTGAAAGTGAATCAGAAGAAGAGAAGAAAACAACATCCAAAAATTCTAAAACAATTTCCAAAAATACAAAGATAAAACCAAACACTTCCAAAACACAAAAGAAACAAGAATCTGTAAAATCTGAGGAGAGCGATTCAAAAGGATCAAAAAAGAGAATCTCCAAAAAGAGTCTATCAAGAAAGCAAGTGACCGCTAAATCTACCAAAAAGAAAGAAGAATCTGAAGAATCAAGTGAAATGGATGAATTTGAAAGTGAATCAGAAGAAGAGAAGAAAACAACATCCAAAAATTCGAATACAAAGACACAAAAAAATACAAAACCAAAGGCTTCCAAAACACAAAAGAAACAGAAAAGTGAGTCTGTAGAGTCTGAGGAAAATGAATCAGAAGAAAGTGAATCAGAAGAATCAGAAAAGAAAATCTCCAAAAGATCTCAATCAAGAAAGCAAGAATACAAATCAGGAACACAAAAGAAACAAAAAACTGTAGAATCTGAAGAAAGTGAATCTGAAAAGAAGGATTCTAAAACCCAAATACCTAAATCAACACCTAAATCAACACCCAAATCATTGAATAGAAGTAACCCAAATGGAAAAAAGGAAGAATCTGAAGAATCTGAAGAATCTGAAGATATGGATGAAAAGATATCAAAGAAGATAGAGATTAATGACAAAAAAGAGAATTTAAAAAGCATCCCTCCCACTCCTAAATCAATTTTGAAAAAACCAAAACAAACTTTTCCTTTCTCAAATCTGCTTTCTCAAGAAATTACCTCCCCTTCTACTTCCATCTCTTCTATTCACTCTTCTCTCAATTCATCCACTCCTAAAACATCCTCCACACCTAAAACAATGATAAAAGAAACACCCTCTAGAAAAATAGAATCAGAAGAAGAAAAATCTGAAAAACAACTTTCTGAACAAAAAGAATCAAAAAAAGATCTTTCTCAAGAAAAAACAAATCTTACCCCCAATTCTTCTATCAAGTCCTCCGCACCAAAGTCTTCTTTTACTCTTACTCCAAAGTGTTCTGCTATTCCCAATAATTCTATAAAGTGTACTACTCTCAATGATTCTACAAAGTATACTACTCTCAATAATTCTAATTTAGAATTTTCTCCTTCTTCACCCAATTCCTCTTTACAGGACGAAAAAGATTCAGAGAGAATAGACGGTTTATGTTCTATTCTCAACAAATGTCTCAGTGACATGAAACAAACAAACAAATCCCTTAATCTCTCTCAAATTGAATCTTCTATTCTTCTTAATCATCTTCCCAACTATCCTTCTAAAAATCTTGATGATACCTTTCACTCCTGCAACATTGAGAAAGGAGAGAACGAAGAAGAGTTTCCAATACAAGTAGAACAAGTAGAACAAGTAGAACAAGTAGAACAAGTAGAACAAGCAGAACAAAATATTACAGAGAAAAAAACACAAAATTTAGAAGAGAATTTTTTCCCTATTCAATCCAATTCTGAATTCCCTGTTCAATCTAGTTGTGATGAAAACATGGAAGAAGACAAAAATGAAAACTCTATTGAAAAAAATACTTTTCTCTCTTCCCCTCCTTCTCCTTCCCAAATACATAGCCTTTTTCATACCAGAAAATCAATCATCATAGAAGCCGTTCATGAAGAAGAAGAAGATGAAATGGAAAACAAACGAGATAATGAGATTGATGAAAATGCACCTCAAACTAAACTTTGTCAAGTTTTAAATGAAAACAATTACAACTATGATAACCATCAAGAAGATAAAGTTGATATCATAATAGAAAAAGAAAACAATGTTAACGAAGAAATTAGTGAATGGAGCAAAGGAGGAAAAGCATTTGATTTCACAAACAGAAAGTTACAAAGAGAAAAAAGTATCAACGAAATTATAGCAGAAAATATTGTGAAAGAAATTACCTTGGGCCAATCTGATTCTTTTCTTCCTCATAAAGAATCTCCTCTCTCAACAAATTCAATTTCTGAAATTAGCTTTAAAAGTTGTGAAAACAAAAAAGAAATTTCTACAACCATTATTTCTACAGACAAGACTACAACCACTATTTCTACTGATATCCCATTTAAAAAGGAAATCAAGAGATCTATCCCTGTTCCAAACTTGAATAACTATAACGCCAATACTCAAACCTCTTTAGACAATAAGAAAATGAGCTACAAAGAAAAAATGGAAAAAGAACACGATAAAATGTTTTCAAAAATGAAATCTATAAGCGATGTTCCAACCAAAAAAGAACCCAAAAATGAAGGCAGTGTGTTTAACAGACTCTTCAACAGCACCAAAAAAGTAAAACCAAATCTTTCTGAAAAATCAAAACCTACCACACTTTCTTCTACTTCAAAACCTGTCAACTCTTCCACCAGATCTTCTATAACCACTTCCAACAAATCTTCTGTTACTCCTTTCAGGGAGATTAACAAAACAAACCTTCGCACACCACAAGTATCGAAAACTACTTCTACTCTTAACACGAACACTGTCTACACTATGAAAACTACTAAAAAGAGGGAAATCAACGAAAATGTTCCTTCAAATAAAAAAACAAAGAAGAATCCATCCAATAATTGAGGAAAGAAAAGATCATTTGTTTAATTTGGGTTTTTTAATTAAATTCTGAATTAAAGTTTTTATTTTTTCAAAAATAATTCAACATCAGCAACACAATGAAACAATTGAGGAGCATAAGATTTGACAATAATATATTCTTTCAATTCAAAAGAAATTCTATCTTTCTCACCCATTTTATTTATTGAATCTTGAAAATGGTCTTTCCATAATGTATCAAATTCGATTTTTTTGGAGATGTGATGATAATGGATTATATACTTTTTATCTTTTTCCATTACCAGAAAATTTATTGCGGTTTCCAAAAATTCAATAGGGGTCGGGATATAACCCATTATTACTCTATTTGCTTTCTTTATCAAATGTTTCGAAGTTATTCTATTATCACCTAAAATGGGCTCTATCAAATTTTCAACTTTATTCAATTCAATATTTTTGCTCAAGAAGGAAAATGAGTCAGGATTTTTTTCAAGGGAATAAATTTTTTTAACTTTCCCAAATTTTGCCAATGGAACAGAAAAATATCCAATACCCGCAAACATGTCAATCACTATTTCATTTTCGGCATTTATTTTTGAAAATCTCATCCTTTCAGTACCATTTCCTGAAGCAAACCTTGATAATTTATAATATTTATATTTTTAAAATTTTAGGAACATTACATCACTTTGCATGGATCTAAAAAATACTTTATATTATTTTCCAAATGAATAGTTTCAGTATGATTATTTTCATTATATAATATTTGGGTTGTTGGCTTTCTTAATTCTCCTTTTATTCCAGATTGATCAATCAATATTGTTGTACATTTTTTTGTTTTAGTGGATAAATATTTTATATATGCTTTGGCGATAATTAATTTATTCTCTTCTTTTTCTTCTTCTAGTTCATTCCAAATCTTGAGTATTATTATATTTCCTATTATTTCATATTTTGATGGCAATGAATTCACTTTTATATTTTGGTTTTTATTTGAAATCTCTTCAATAATACTTTCAATTTTTTTTTTTGGTCTTTTTTGTTTTTGAAAATCCATTTTTTTTTTATTATTAATTAATTTTTTTTGAATTCATATATTTGATTAGATTTGGATTTGGATTTTTGTTTTTGCAGCTTCCTTTCCTGAATTTTTCAAGACTTTTCCCAATCCGGTTGCCATTCTACCAATTACACGATTTCCTTGAAGCTATTACCTCCAAAGGTATTCATCACAAACACCATGAAATCGTAATCATCAAGGAATATTGCTTGCTTCTTCTTGGTTTTGTCATTCTCAATCTTTTTTTCCTCTGCATTCTTTAGGAGGGTACTAACGATAGCAATGTCAAGATTAGAGGTTGAAATTGGATTTTTAATTGTGACATCAATGTTAATGGTTTTTTAATTTTAAAAAAATTCGAATTTAGAATATATTGAAATATATATAATAATTGAGAATTCAATAGATTGACAATTTTAAGATTTGTTTAAAATTTTACTTAATGTTTTTCCTTTCCGAAACAGTTGTAACGACAATTTTGGTGTTTAAGATCAAAAAAAGAATTGATCCAATTTTATTGATCAATGTAAGAAAAAACTAAATCAAGAAGTTTAGATGAAAAGTGAATCGATGTTGAAAGGAAACATCACTCTCATCCCAAAGAAAGAAGACAGCAATGATGTGAACGACCTCAGACCAATTACACTTCTCGAAATATCCAGAAAAATAATCACCAAAGCAATGACTCAAAGAATCAAACAATCTCTCTTGAAAAACAATTTGATAAGTGAAAATCAGTTTTGTCATCCAGGAAGGCTCATCCATGACAATGTGTATGCTGTGAATTTACTTGTTGAGAGAGTAAAGGATAGCGGAACTGACTTACATGCAATGTTTCTTGACTGTTCAAAAGTATTTGATCGTGTAAAATACCTCTATCTTGACAAAGTCCTTGAAAAGAGAGACTGTGGTGAATACTTTTTGAACTTTATCAAACGATTTTTGAAAGGAACCTCGAGAATACGATTCAACGAGTTATTAAGTGAAGAACTAAAAGTTGACAGAGGAGTTCCCCAAGGTGAAACTTTATCTCCTTTTTTGTTCATTCTCGCAANTTGTTCTTTAATCTTTTTTTTATTTTATTAACATTATTTTTTTATTTATTTTTATTTTTATTTTTATTATTTATTTTTATTATTTTATTTTTATTTTATTTTTTATTTTTATTTTATTTTTTATTTAATATTTTGTTTTATTTTTATTTTATTTTTTTTTATTTTTTATTTTATTTGTTTTTTTTATCATTTTTTATTTATTTTATTAAATTTCATTTTAAATTATTATTTATTTTTATTTTATTTTATTAAAATTAATTTTTTGTTTATTTTTTAAATGAAATATTAAAATTTATTGAAATAGTTTGTACAATACGATATTACAAACATTCATGAGTGGGTTGATAGTGATAGGGTTGAGTTCGTATAAATGGTTTTTAATTTTGAAGAGAAAAGTTGAAAAAGATTTATCTCCTTTCTCCTCACCATCCAAGATTGCACCCTTGATTGTTTTTCTTCTCTTCTTCATCTTGGTGAAGGTTTTTCTTTTTTTTTACTATAATTCTAAATTCTAATTAATTTGCTTACTTTTCAATAAATTATTTAACAAATTCTTATAACATCTTAATATGAATATATTTTAAATAATAAACATTTTAAATAATAAATATATTTTAAATAATAAATATATTTTAAATAATAAATATATTTTAAATAATAAACATATTTTAATTAATAAATATATTTTTAATTAAATATATTTATTTTAATTATTTAACATATTTTAATTAATAAATTAATAAAATTAAATATATTTTAATTAAAAATAAAGGAGGAGACATAGAAAAGATGATAGAGGGGAGGATACAATAATGTGAAAGTAAAAGTTTTGAAAATAAAAAGATTAACAATGTTTCTTCCCTGTTTCTCTTTCTTTCTTCTTTCTGAAGAACTGTACTTTTCAAAACTTTTTTATTTATAAATATAAATTATAAAAATAAAAATATAAATATAAATTTAAATTTTATTTTATTTTATGTTTCTCCTTTTCATTTAAATTAATTTTATAAAAATGTAAACAGATATTTATGGAGATTTCCTCTTCATTTGGGTAAAAGAAAATAATTGTTTAATTGATTTATTAAGTTTCTTTTAATTTTAATTTATTTTTTTATTAAATTTTATAAAAAAATGAATTAATAGAAATATTGAAGAAAATAAGATTGCAAATGGAAGAGTTGCAAACAGAGATAACATGGTTTGGGAGAGTTTCATCAGCGTTAACAACTTTTCCTTCAAATGAAGTTAAAATATTAATTGATCCTTTTTCTAATGTTTTCAATCAAATTTCTCAACATTGCAAACTTGCTTTAAATGAATCCATTCTCATTTTCAAAACTTTGGGTATATTAAAAAGAAATCATTAATTATTTAAATTTTTAATTGTTTTTTTAAAATTCACTAGGTGAAGAAAAAAATTTGGATTTTAAAGTTCATCACACCAAAGAAATGGGAATTTTGAGAAAAAAATTGGAGGAATTATCATTTAAAGCTTTAAAAAAAGCATCAGAGAATTTAGAAAATCACTTTTTTGACAACAACCTTGTTGCATCTTTCATTGCTTATGTTTACTGTTGTAGAAAAGTTTCAAATTCCATTTCTAAACTTTGGGCATCTGCTATTGATTTAAAAGTTTCAAATTTACTCGAATTATCTCATTTTTAAAATTAAATTAATTTATTTGTAAATTTTATATCCTGACACAAAATCAAAAAGATGAAATTAGATCTTTTTATTCGAAAATTTGATTCTAACTTTAGATAGTTGTTTTAGGAATATACCCTATCTTTTTATTTCTTCATCACAAAACCAACTTTGGAGAAAAATAAATTATGAAATTCTCAACAACCTCTTCAATGAAGAACATTCGCTCATTAATTTTGACAATAAATTGTCAACCTTTTCTTCTTTGAATCACATGAAATTTGTCGAAAAAAACAGACTCATTTCAATCCTTGGTAAAAAAATTGTTGATCAAGTTAATAATAATAATAACAAAGATGTTGTCGGTAAAATGCAGAATAATCCTGTCACCAGAACTAAGGTGGGAGGACACAATCCCTTGAGAATCTCAATTTAAACAGTAAACGTTCTAGGGATTAAACAATATCGATACCAATCTGAATCTGCAAGGGGAAGTGGGTATTGTTGAATCTAAATTTGACAAAAACAAGGAGATCAAAACAGGTGGAAGCTCAGGAACTGGAAATATGAACAAAGTAAACAATGTGAAAGTCAATTAGAGTATGCTGAATTCGTGGATAGTCAAAAACAAATACAGTATCTTTGTTCTCACGGAAACAAAACTAATTGGCAAACAAGATTCTCTTTCTTTCATCAGAAATATCAACCAAGTAACCAAAAAAAGTTTCTGGATCTTTTGCAANGTGAGAAACTTTTTTGAGGTTGTTTTGATTTTGTGTTGCAATCGAGAAGCGAAGATCAAATCTAAGAATTCAAAGACAATCTGCAAAATCAATGATGGAGTATTAATTACCCGCAAAGACAATTTTTTTTTCAAGCAACATTTGGAGACTCCAGATTGGAAGTCCAAGAATGATTATCAAGACTCTTCTATATTTGACAACTTTTGACAAATTTTGAAGAGATTTTATCAACAACTTCAAGTGTTCTCTTTTCGATACTTTTCTTTTTTCTCGATAAGTCTTTTTTTGGTTGCTTTGTTGATGAGGGAAGGAAAAGTACCATTTACAGGTTTGAAGACAATTAGATCGTTGTTATCTTCAATATAAATAAAAGTTAAAAAAAAAAAAAAATTGGGATAACAAATTGAAAAAATATATTATTTTATAAAGGAATAAATTATATGGATAAACCAAAATTTTATAGCAAAACTATCACCACTAATTTCACATTTAAATCATCAACTGGTTATATCTTTCTTAATAACGGATATGTTGAAGCCAAAGAAACATCAGAAAAAGATCTTATCTATGATTTCAAAGACAATATAATCTGCATAATCCATGATGGAACAATAATTACCCTCGAAGATAAAGGTTTTGGAAGAGAAAACATCTTTGACAATAAAATTGATTTTATATATGGAAACTATCACATATATATCACATTCAAATCCAAACTCCCCGACTCCATGGATATAAACAAATCTAAATTCAATAAAAATAAATTGATTGATAAATCCACCATAGATGATTTCAGGAACAAGATAAAAAGTCCACCTTCTTCCTCACCTTCTTATTGTAGCATAATCCCTAAAAATGCACTAGAAGAATCTAAAAAAACCCTCAATTTCGATTTTCCTTTATCCCCTCCCAACTCGACAATCCCTTTGATCGAAGTTGAAAAGCAGGAAGTGCCTGTTCTCCAAAAGATTGAAAACTCAAAGATTTCCAATCCTCCCAAGTCGTCCTCTACTGTTCCAAATAATCCCTCCGCCTACCAACTCCCTAAAAGGAAGGTCTGCCGTTACTTTATCAACAAAAAATGTAGATATGGTTCAAAATGTCGTAATTCTCACACCAGACCAACTAAAACTTCGAAGAAAAGCCCCAAACTTTGTAGCTTCTTCGAGAATGGTAATTGCAAATATGGAACAAATTGTAGAAACCTACACCAACCACAGGAAAATAAAAATGAATCAAAAGCGAAAGAAGTCATCCTTCCTGAGAAAAAGAAAAACACTGTCTGTGCTTCTCATTTGAAGAGCAAATGTATCAAACCGAACTGTCCTTATATCCATGATACGAAATTAATTCCTTGCAAAAACCTTTGCAACTCTAACTCTTGCCCTTTCCTCCACGACGAATGGGCTACCGAATCAAGTTGTCTCAAAATTGTATTCTCCCACCAACCCCAACTCTCAGAAGAAAAAATAAAATTGCTCTCCAAAAAATTTACTTTCACTTCTCATCTTCTCTCTTCTTCAGACAACTCTAAAACTTTCTTACTCTCTTTCTCATCAGATAGAAATGCAGTTGACTGTAAAAAGTTCTTCGATAACGGCCTAAAAGAAACAATTAACACCTGTGAAATTGTAAAGAGGAAAGAAGTAGAATCTCTCATTCCCAAAACATCAAACGATGACAATATTGAAAATCAAGTCGAAGACAAGGATTGTGTCTTGCTCCACCTCTCCAAAGGAAAAGGAAGAAATGATTTGGTCAATGCAATGAACAAACTCAAAAAGTTCCCATACTTCCATAAAGCTGTTTCTGATGGGAAGAAATGGCACAACATCCTCTTCTCAAAATTTGGCGTTGAACTAGCCAAAATTTTTTACAAATCCGACAGTACTAGAATTAATCACCCAATATTCTCAGGTTGTGAACTTAAAATGGGAAATTTGACTCTCTCTTGTCAAAACTGCAAGATGGTAGGACACTCCGCTGCCCAATGTGTCAATGGTCTCGAAAGGTTTGTAAACAAACACGGCCCCAATCTCTGTTCAAGTAAAACTCACGCTTGGAACAGACAATACGACGGCAACAGGTACCTCGAAAGGAATAAAGATTTTCTTATTACCATCAAATCAGGAAATAAGTGTACCCTTAAATGGAAGAACTCACATAAACAAGGTTCCGAGCCAAAAAGAACCTTCAAAAACTGCAAAGAGCACAAAGTTCTCCAACAAGTGGAGATTGAGTCTCTTTTTGATCACCTGAAGAAATCTGATAACAGAGAAGAAACCAAACATTCCATCGAATTCATCAAACAAGTCACTACTCATGAAACTCTTTGTTCGATGGGCTTGTTTTTGTCAAATTTAGATTCAACAATACCTATTTCCCCTTGCAGATTCAGATTAAATATATTATAAATATATTAATATATTAATATTAATTTATATCTTAATCAATTTATTTTTAATGCTTTAAAAATCAAAATATCCTTTCAATGGTCCAACAAGTGCGACATGAGATACTGGCTTATCCATACTGTTAACTGCAAATCTTACTAAATAAGTTGGAAATTCCTTTGGAATGGAAAATTGTGGAGTCTTCACATAAAACAAGTTTGCTTCGCATGATTTGAGATATTCTTCATCAACTTCAATGAATTGTTTTTGCTTCCACCAATTTTGAATCAAAAAATATTTCTTATCATTATGGGTCCTTGCTCCAATTATGATCATTCCATGACCACCAACTTTATTTCCAGAATGTTCCCCGTGATGAATGCAGTTCGCACTATGATGAAAATCATCATATGTCTCCAAATAAGCAATTAAAATAGGTCCATATTCCCTTAATGTTTCTTCAATTTGTTTAATTCCAAGTCCAAGTATCACAGATCCAGGTTGTAGAATGTATCTCAACATGACATATGCACTATCTCCCTCGTCATTAAAGATGTGTTTCTCCAATTGTTGGGCATTGAATTTTTCTCTAATTAATTTGGAGATATCTATCATAGGAGCAGATTTTTCTGTGTTCATAGATACAAGATAATGTTGCAACATATTTGGAGCATGTATATAACATAATCCGCTCGATTGTTCCCTTTGAGCCAATACATCCTTATCTTTTACTCTTGGGTCATCTCGAAAAAATACATAGCTTCTTTTTGTATCTCCCCATATTGGCTGATAATAATATTCAACAAATTGCTCGAATTTTTGAACATCAAATGGAACTACTTTGGAAGTTTTATCTCCTTCCACCTCAATAATTGTATCTAATCGAGCTTTATTATTTGAATCAAAATTCTAGAATTTTATTTATATTAATTTATAAGTATTTATAATGTAAAATTACCTTGGCAATCTCTATAATGTTTTCTCTTATCTGGATGTGCCAAATTAGGATTATTTAATCTTCCAAATTCCATCTCTCTTTTTGCAGGATCATTTGCCATTATTCCCTTATCATTCAAAAATTTTAATCTCTTTTCTTCTTGTGAAATTATGTTGTATCTTTTCTATTTTTGTTTGTCCAAAGATGTGGAATATCAAAATAACCACGAAAATAATAAGATTTCTTTTGGTATTATGATTTGGATTTTTATCTTCAGTTTGTTTATTTCTCATCATTTTTTTTTTTATTTTTTTGAAATTCTTTTTAAGAATAGAAAATTGCATAAAAGAATTGTTGAATGTTTGAGTCAAAATTTTATATTACATACAGTGTATTGTGATTCGCATAATAAAAAAGAATTCAGTAAATAAAATAAATCATAATATATTATATTATATAATATTAATGAAATTGAAGAAAAATGATGAATTAGTAAACGATAATTTAAAGGAATCCAAGATGGTTCAATGTTGTTTTTAAATCAATTGTTGATTCAAACATTTATGATCAATGTATAATACCAAATAAAAAAGAAATGAGATTATTTGTTTGAATATATTTTGAAGGATTGAAAAAAGGAATTGATTTTAAAATTCCAATTAATTTAATATGGAAAGAAATGAGATATAACTCAAAATGTTGATAAAATAAGTTTCAAAATTTGATGAATTCACCCACTTGTGCTTTGTTTTTAATTCCTAATTTTAATTTTGAAATCAAATTGATTTTCAAATTGTTTTACTCCTATAATTAATCAGCAATAAAAGTGAAGATCAAGTGTTTGATTGGTTTTGGAATAAGAAATGAAGGATTGTTTTTTGAA
>JAMYWO010000018.1:96137-111328 GCA_024220525.1 Cochliopodium minus | reverse complement strand
TGAGATCCTCATTAGCTTTGTTCAGTTCTTCTTTTAATTGTGCAAATTCCGTACTGTTGTTGAGAGTTTCCACTTTTGAAAGAGTGTTCTCGTTCAAAGTAATGTTGTTATTACTGTCATGGGTGGTGAGATTGTTGTTTTTAGTTTTTAAAATTTCAATTTCAGATTTGAGAGAATTGTTTTCTTCTTTCAATTTAAGATTTTCATCCCTGCTGTTTTTTGCAAAGTCAGAGAGTTTTTTGTGTTTCTCCCTCAAATCTCTAAGTTTTTTTTTCTCGTTGTTGAGTTCTGATTCAAGAGTGGAGCCAGAAGAAGGAAGAGGTGTAGGTTTTGTCTCCGTGTTTCCAACCTGGTTGTTCGGAGTGTTATTTTGGATTTGTTGTTGTTGTTGGGAGATTTTTTGTTGAAGGGAAGAGACTTGCAGTTGGAGATTGTTTGAAGAAGTTTCGAGTTTGCTTTTTTCGGTGAGGAGATTTTGGATGGAGAGTTCCTTCGTTCTGAGTTGTTCGAGGAGGGTTTTGATTCTTTCGTCGGAGGTTTTGGATTTTTCTTCGTAGATTCTGAGTTTCTCTGAAAAAGATTTGAGGTTTTCTTGGAGAGAATTCATCTTTTCGTTGGTCGCTTTGAGGAGTTCATCCTTGTTTTTGACGGACTGATTGAGGGAAATCAATTTGTTTTTCATCAAATTGGCTTTTTGCGGATCAGAGTCTTTGTACTTCTCTTGCAAAGATTGGATCTGATTCTGAAGCGTTTCAATCTGATTCATCAAAGGATTCACCTGATTTTGAGCAAGGACAATCTGTTGTTGAGCAGAGTGAAGAGAATTGTTCTTTTGAACGAGTTCATCGTTGAGAAGGGAAAACTGCTTGTTGAGGGAATCCAATTCCTCTGAAAACTGCTTGTTTTGTTGACGGAGAGAATGGTTGGATTCCTTCAGGATGTTGTAAGAGTCGAGCTGCTCGGAGAGTTGTTGATGTTGGTTTTGCAAGTTGTTGGAAAACTGGTTTTGTTTCGATTTGAGTTCTATTTTGAGCTCTTCCAAGTTTTGGAGGAGAACTTTCTTTTCGCTTTCGAGCTTTTCGACGGATTGAGAAGAAAGGGAGAGGTTGGTTTGGAGGATCTGCTTTTCCCTTTCTTGCATCTCGCAGATGTCTTTGAATCTCTCGATCCACTTCCACATCTTTCCCGCACTTTCTCCTCCTCCCCCTTCTCCTTCGCTTGTCAACTCTTTCATTTTTTGTTTGAGAAGAGAAAGGTTGAGATGAGATGGGATGGATGAGGAGGTCGAGGAAGAAGGAGTGGAAGGAGTGGAGGGTTCGTTTGTATTGTTTGTGTTGTTAAAGTTGGAAGTGTTGAGTAAAGAACTGTTGAGGTTCGTACTTTCGTTTGGGTAAAGAAAGGAAGAAAGGGAGGAAGAAAAGAGTTGGAGATCATGGAGTTGTTGATAGAGGAGGGAGTTTTGTTGTTGGGTGAGATCGAGTTGGGACTGGAGATTCTGGAGAGAAAGCTGATGGTTTTGCGATTGTTCTTTGAGGGAATTGTTGAGAAACTGGATGTCAAACAAATGTTGTTGCACATCGTTTTGAGACTTGGAGAGTTGTCCCTGAAGTTGCTGAGCATGAATCTTGGAAGATTTGAGTTGTTGCAAAATGTCCACTTTGGTGTTCCACTCCTCATTCGCCTTTTCTTCCAACTGTTGAATTTGTTGTTGATACTGTTGCAAGCTCAGAAGAGTTTTTTGATGTTCCACTTGCAATTCTTTCAACTTTTCATTCAAATAAGAGTTTTGCTGTTGAATTGTCTTTTCGTTTTGGAGGGATTGTTGGAGGGAATAGGTAGTGCTTTGCTTCTCCTCTTCTTCTTTATCTTTCAACTCTCCCATTTTGTTGAGTTCTCCTTCCAAACTCTTCAGTTTCTTATCCAATATTTGGATTGCGTTCTGCAAGTTGATGTTTTCATTTTCGTATTGTTTTGCCAACTGTTCCCAGTGGTATTTCTCCAATCCTATCCTTTCTACTTCCTTTCTTCCTTTTTGAATTTCTTCTCTGTATCTTTTTTCATCTTCCTCTACAAAAAATTAAAATTAAAAAATTGAATAAAATAAACTTTCAAAAATTAAATATTAAAAAAAGAAATAAAAATTGAAAAAAGTTTTAAGAAATAAATTTAAAAAATTTAAATAAAAGAGTTAATTTACCAGTTAAAGAAAGAAGAGTAGGTTGTGGTAAAGGAGTAGAAGAGAGTTCATTATGAGAAGGAAGAGGGAGGGTGAGAGAATGCTTGAGAAGAAGATCATACTTTAGAGAAAGTTCTTGATAAAGAGATTGGTAATGTGTGACAAGCGATTTCTTCTCAAGCAAGTGGTTACGGAGATACTCGATGTTGTTTTGGAGAGTTTGGATTTGAGAGATGTGATCATTCTTGTCTTTCTCGTGGGAAAGGGAAAGCTGTTTGTTTTTAAGAAGGGATTGCTCCAACTTTTCATTGAGAGAATTGAATTGAAAGTTTTGGGATTGGGATTGCGAAGAAGTGGTGTTCACAACAGAATTCATCTGATTCATCAACATGTTGACGTTTTGGGAGAGGAGGGAGTGGTTCTGTATCTGAGATTGGAGAAAAGAGTTGTTCTCGTTCAATTTCTCGATTTGGGAGTTCAAAGAAGAGATGGTTTGGTTGAGGAGATCGACTTGGGAAAGGGATTGGTTGATTTTGGAATGATAATCGAGAATGGACTTTTGTGAATCGGAAAGTTGTTGTTCAAGGGAAGAAATGTGTTGATTCAGCTCCATCTTTGTCTTTTGATAGGACTTTTCGTTGTTTTGGAGAGAAGAAAGTTGGAGCTGAAGTTGCTGTGCTTTGTGCTCGTTGGAAAGCAAAGTGTTGTTCTTTTGGGATAACTTCTCTTGAAGATCAGACTTTTCGTTTTGGAGGGTTTGGAGGGAAACTTGGTAGTTTTCAAAGTTCTTTTTGTTTTGCTCGGCCAAGTTTTGCAATTCCCTCTCCAATGTCTTGATCTTCTTTTCCTTCAGCTGAGTATGGTAAGCAGAAAAGGAAAGAGAAAGAGGATTGGTTGTGTTTCTAACAGTGCTGTTATTAAAAGAAGAGTTGTTGTTGTTTGTGTTGTTAAGAAAAGAAGATTCGTTGGGATTTTGGATGGAGGTGGAAAAATCATTTTCTTCAGGGATGGAAGGGGATGGATGGAGGATGGATTGGTCGTAGAGAGATTTGTAAATGTCTCTTTGTTTTATTATTTTCTCTTTTTCAGAGATGAACTGGTCGAGCAAATGTCTGAATTTCTCGTTTTCTTGTTTTGCTTTTTCCAACTCTTCTCTTCCTGTTTTGGATTTTTCCAATTCTCTGTTTGCCATTTCTAATTCTCCAATCAATTCTTTTTAAAGAAAATGAATGTTAAAAAAGAAATAAAAAAAAATAAAAAACAAAAATAAATAAAAACAAAAAACAAAAAACAAAAAACAAAAAACAAAAAACAAAAAACAAAACACAAAAAACAAAAAAAAATTTACTCATATTATTGATTTGGAGTTCAGAAATGTCATTGAAAGTAATCAAATGATCAGGGATGACTGAAGTAGGTCCTTCCTTGTTATTACTGTTGTCATTGTTGAAAAGATTGGAAGAAGAGGAGGAATGGGAGGAAGGAGAGCGGAGGAGGGAAAGATGGTGGAGATCGTGTTGCTTGTGAAGGAGATGTCCGAGCTGCTTCTGCAGAGAAGAAGAGAGGAGAGATTGTTGTTGGAGTTCTTGTTTGAGGGTGTTGATGGAAGAAAGGGAAACGGAGAGTTGATGTTGGAGATGATTGTTGGAAAGAGTGAGCTTATCGTTTTGGGAGGAGAGGAGATCAAAGTTTTGTTGGGTGGAGCTGAGGGACAAGTGTATCTTGGAAAGATCTTGTTGTAGATGGAGCTTCTTTTGTTTGGATTTATCCAATTGGAGTTGAAGATGGTGATTGAGCTTCAAAAGTTGAGTTTTTTGGAGGGTGTAGTTCTGTTGGAGATACCATTCTGGCAATTTCTCGTTGCTCTCGTTCAATCTCTTGAGATTTTCGTTTTCATTCTTGACCACATCGAATTCCTGTGAAAGTTGGGTGAAGAGTGAGTTTATCTTTTCGTTTTCTTTCTGGGAAAGATCGAGTGAATTTTGAAGTTGGGAGAAAAGAGAATGTTTATTTTGTGATTCTTCTTCCATCTTTTGATTCAATTTTTGGACTGAAGAAAGTTGTTGGCGGAATTCTTTCTCTGATTGGATTCTTTCGTTGGAAAGTCTTTGGATTTCATCGAGTGCTTGTTGCAATGATTTGCTTGTTTGGATTGATTTCTCTTTCATATGATCCACCGTGAGTTTCAACTCTTCATTCTCCACCTTTTTTTTTTCTATTTCAGATTTCAGTGAAAAGATTTGGTTGTGTGCTTCTTTTTTGAATTCCAAATACTCTACATTCAGAGAATTCAATTTCTCTTTCCAAAGATTTCCTTGTTTCTCTGAATCCTCTTTCATATTCACGAGATGATTTATCTTTATTTCTAAACTGGAGATTTCTTTTATTGCATCTGATCTCTTTTGCTCTTCTTCCAATTGCTTTGATCTCATCTCCAATAATTGTTTTTGTTGTTTATCATTATTTTCTTCCAACATTTTTATCTCGTTTTGTTTATTTTCCAATAATTTTTCTGTTTTTTTGAGATTTTCATTTTCTCTTGTTAATTCATCTATCAATTCCTTCATAGAATCATTTTTTCTCTCTAGGAAATTAATCTTTTCTTTATTTTCTGATGTTTGCAGTTTTAATTGCTCTCTTTCATATTCTATTTCTATTTTATTCAGATTTGTATCATATTGCAATTTCTCAATTGTATGAAGTTGATTATCTGATAATATTCGCATTAATAAATTATTTTTATCAAATCAATTAATCCATCTTACCATTATTTGTTTCATATACAAGAATCTTTGATTTCAATTCCTCTATTTCCTTTTTTAAAAGATCTTCCATTTATATCTTGTTAGAAATAAATTGGAGGGAAAAATAATAAATATTCAGTTTTTTTTTTTATTTTATTTCAACTTTTCCCAATAAGCAATTATTCCATTGAGAAATATGATTTTGAAGAAACAAAAAAAACAAAGATCAAAATGGGTGTTTGTCACAATATTTTTCAAGTTTTTAAATAAATTTAATCTTTTTTTTACTAACAATAATCATAAAAAGTTTTTTTTTTTTGTTGAATATTTTTTAGGAAAAAGAGAAACGAATCATTTCTTCTCTTTCTTTGATTTTTTGGAGGATTTTTTTTCTTTCTTCTTCTTCTTTTCATCAGTTTTAGAAGGAGTAGAATCAGTGGTGGTCTCAGTTTTGGAAGGAGTGGATTCAGTTTTGCTTTCAATCTCGCTGGCTTTTCTTTTGTGCTTCTTTTCCTTTTTGGAAGATTTTTTGGAAGATTCAGGCTCAGTTTTGGAAGGGGTAGTAGTAGTGGTAGTAGTAGAAGGAGTAGTCAAAGACATGACATTTTGAATTAAAGTTTCTTTGTCTTCAGTAGCATTTTGATCCAAGTAGATGTACTTTTTCAACCACAAGGAAGGAGTAGATTCATTAGGTCTTCCATATTTATCGAGTTTTCCTTCTTTGATCAAAATTTTTTTAGCTTGAGCTCTAGGACCCAAACCCCAACGACGAGGATAAGTATCTCTTTCCATCACAACTCTCTTGATTTTGGAGACGACACCATGAGTACAGGTAGCCATAACAGCAGTGGTCATTTGAGCGATACCCAAAGCGATAGCTTCTCCCTTGGTGGTCATCAAAACGATGACATCTTCAACATTGATGTTATCGTCATATCTCAACAAACCAGGCAACATCAACTTGGCACCGTAGCAGATTGCATTGACAGCACTATCCTTGACGACAACTCTCTTGTATCCGGTCAATAAGACTTCCAAAGGCATGATAACTCTTCTGAGATAAGAATCATCCTTGTTGTTATCGTATTCCCACATGGCATCCAAGATATCGTGCATGGTGACAATGTTATCGCTCTCCTTCATGATCCCTGATCTCACTCTTCTCAATTCTTGCATGTGAGCACCAGTTCCCAACAACAAACCCAAGTGAACACACAAAGTTCTGACGTAAGTACCTGCTTCACAATCAACCCAAAATACTGCCAAATTTCTTTCTTTGTCAAATTCAAAGAGTTTACTGTTGTAAATTGTTCTGATTCTCAATCTTCTTTTCACTGCAGAAATGAGTGGAGGTCTTTGAAACAATGCTCCTGTCAAAGTTTCGATTGCTCTTGAGAGTTTGATCTCGTTTTCAATTGCATCGTGAAGTCTCAATACACACACGTACTCTTTACCTGCTCCTTGTTGTGATTTTACGAGTCTTGTTGCTCTTTCTACACAAACGATTAATGATCCTGTTACTTTTGGATCCAATGTTCCTGAATGTCCTGTCTTTTCTACTTTCAAGATCTTTCTTATCCATGATACCACTTCGTGGGAAGATGGATTTGCTGGCTTATCGAGATTGATCACTCCATATCTGATATACTCTTCAGTTGTTCTTTTGAGTGGTGTGCATCCATTAGGGAGTGGTGTATAATGTCCAGTTCTTACATTTAATTTGTCATAATTCTATTTTTTGTTTTGTTTGTTTGTTTTTTGATAGGAGGAATATTTATTTAATTTTGTTTTTGTGATTTGGAAGAGAATTATCTCAGAAAAAAAAATTTATAATTACCTTCAACAATAATGGCCAACTAGATGTATCTACTTTAGGATTTATTGATTCTGGTGCGATAACAAAATCTTCATTATTCTTTTCAACCTTTTCTATAAAATATCAAAATTAATAAAAATAAATAATTGAGAAAAAAATTAAAAATATTTATAAAAATTTATTTTCGATTGATTATAAGTAATTTGGTTGGTTAGGGCATTTATATTTTTACTGCTCATTTTTCTTGTATTATTTTCCCTTTTGATGAATAATCTCCTTCAAGCTTTTTTTTTTTTATTTATTTATTATTGATTATTAAATGAATAGAAATAAAAAAAAAAGGAAGGTTTTGTAAGTGAATAGTTATTGGTTTTATAAAATGAAGAATTTATTTGATGAAGTGATTAAAAATCAATATGGTCTTCAAAAAAAGATCCATGAATGGAAGAAAAGAAAGATCATTAAAATAACTGATGAGGAAAATGCAATGCACAATATATATGATTTAAAGGCAGAAATCTTTCTGAATGAAATAGATTCAGTCAAAAATCAAAAACCTGAAGTGGAAATTGAAAAATTGCCAATAAATTTGAACAAAAGACCAAAAAAATTCGAAAAACAAAAAGAGAAAGAATTGAATGAAGAAGAGAAAGAAAAAGAAGAGATTTCATTTAAGAAATTGGAAGAGAAAGCAGACATTTACAATTTTAAAAACAAAAATTATAGTAGAGAAGATTTGTATTCTGTTGATTTTGAGAAGAAGATATTAGAAAAGGACAATCTTACAGATCAAATACCACACATAGAAGGGATAGATCCCAAAAATTTGGATATCTTCGAAAGGAAATTGCTGGAAAAACTTTCTCCTCAACAAGTTCAATACATCAACCAACAAAAAAATCTTCATTTTCAAAGAGTATCTCTTTTTGATAGGATTGAAATCGAAAAATACAATTCCATCTGTGAATTGTATGAATTCATCGATAAATCTACATTATCTCTTGAATCTGATAAAGAAATACAAAAGATAATGAATCAAAAAGAAGAAAAGAAACAACAATTTTCAAATTTCATTGAAAAGTTGAAAATATCCTCTGATAAAAACAAATTGAATACTTTTGAAAGACAAATTCAAAATAATAAAAACTAGAGTTGTATATTTTGTAAAATAAAAACAATGTTCTTCATTTTCTTAAAAGTCTTGATTGTGTGAACTTTTTATAAAATTTATTGAAAAAAAAAAAATCGATATAATTTTTGGGACATTGATTGTTCCAAATCCAAATTTTAGTTTAATAACAAATTTTAAATGAATTTCAAGAAGGATCCTTTGATTGGTGTTGGATGGAACAAGAAATTTTTCTACGATTCCTTTCGTGGATTGAAGAATGGTATCATAACAGGTGTAAATATTAGAAGACCATATATTTTTCAAGCCACTATAATGTACATTCTGTTTCATAATTCGGATAAAAGGTGATTTTTTAACTTTATAATCGAATAAATAAATTAAATTTTTTTCCTTTCATCCTATTTTATTCTTTTTTTCTAGTGCTTTGGGAAAATTAAAATTCACAATCAAACAAATGTTTCATCATGGAAAGAATTTGGGTCTCTATGTTTTGATTTATAAAGTAAAAAAATTGTTCTTTTCCTCTATTTTCAATTTACTTTCCACATCCTTTTTTTTTCTAAAGACAATATGCAGTATCCTCAGAAATTTAGGAATCAGTGGAGGATTGGAAAGTTGGATAGCAGGTTTCGTCGGAGGATATTATGGTAAAAAGAAAAAAAGAATGAATATCGTTTAAATTATCACTATAAATATATGAGAGAAAAATAATGAGAAAAATTGATTAATAAAATACTTTGAATAACATCAATCTATCCAGCAATCAAATCATCTTCAAAAAATTAATAAATTTATTTTTAAAAAAATAATTTAATTTAAAATTCATTAAATCAATCTTTTTTAAAAAAAAAGGATTTGGAGAATCAAAAGGAGTGAGCGGAGCAGTAAACAACCAAATCGTTTTGTATTTGTTTGCAAGAGGAATAGAAGGGATAATAAGGAGCGGGGTGAGGAGGGGAATAATACCTTCTTCTTTGGACATTCGTTCTGAAAAAGGTTTCCGTTTGTTTGCTGGCTTTTCGCTCGCTCTCATCCTTTATTTGACAGAATATGAACCTACCAATTTGAGACCTGGTTTTGTAGAAACTATGAACTTTATTTATTATGATAGTAACAAAGTAAATTTTTTATTAAATTTTTTATTAAATTTTATTAATTTAAAATAAATAATATAAATTAATTCTATAAATTGAAGAATCAAATATGTTATATAAAATTATTTTTTTAAACAAGGGACCTTTGACTCCACCTAATCAATACTCTCCTTTCTTTTATGTGATTGTTGTTTCATTGGTTGCGAGCTTTCTTCTTTCAGCGAAAGCCAGCTTTCAAACCGCTCAACCAACCCAACCTAACCAATCTGTTGTAGACTCTCCTATCTCCAAATTTCTCAATTTTTTGTTGTTAGATTCTGTTTTATCAAAAGTTCTTGGCTGATCACTTGTCTTTTTTTCAAAATTCTTTATGATTATGTTATATTTATTATGGATTTCAAACAAAAAAACAAATTAAAATTTAAAATAAAAGTTGTTTTATTTTATTTTAATTATTATTTTTTAGAATCACAAAATTTTTTTTATTTTTTTTTTTATTTTTTAATTTATTATTCCAACAATTCTTCCAAAGCAAGGAAAAAGAGAGCCCAAAAATATTTATTTCAAAAGTTCCTTGATGTTCTCTGGGGCACTGCTCAAGTTCTTACTTGTGTATCTAATAGCATTTAAGAGAGGCTCAACATCTTCCTTACTTTCTTTTAAAGCACCAACACAATTTCTTATCTGCAAAAAAAATTTAATTAAAATAAAAATTGAAATAAAAATTAAAAATAAAATAAAATAAACTAAAAAAAAAATTTTTTTTTACATTGATGGGACTTTTTTTGGAGAAAGCACCAGTTTTCTCGATATTATCAAACATTAAGATACAACCAGTCATGGTTCTCAAGCAAAATAAATTAGTTGCACTTTTTTCGTATTTCCCTCCCTTCACCATCTCTGCGCAAACGTTTGAGATGGTTGCTATTGTTTGGGTAACGTGTTGAAAATCTAATTTGCTTGTCTTTGTTGAAGAAATAAATAATAAATGTTAAAAAAAATTCAAATTAAAAATGAATTGAGAAATCTCAAAACATCATTTTCTATCAACGAAAATATAGAAGAATATTTTCCATAAATAATCAGAAAGAGTAAAGGATATATTCAAAAAATTGATGTTCTTAGGTATTAAAATTATTAATTAATTACTTATAATAAAATTATATTGTTATTTAAAAGAAATGAGAACTATTGATTTAAAATTTCATCTTCATTGCCCTTTTAATTCAAATGATAAAGATAATATGTTGATGATATGATTATTGTAAGGGTATGATGTTGAATGAGATGAATAATTAAAAAAGAAAATTTTTGATACCTTCATAAATTCAGTGAAAGAATTAACAAGGCAAGTCATGATAGGGGTAGGAGAAGCATAAAAGAGGGACATTCTGTTCGCCAAATCATCTTTCAAATCAATTTGAATGTCAATCCCTTTAATCTTGGCTCCATTAGAAGTTCTTCTGAAATGGGAAAAATCATTTTGAATTGCAATCGTTTTCATTTTGATATCATCAAATCTCAATGCGAAATCAAGAGTCAATCCTAATTGTTTTGCTAATGCTTGTTTTTCAATGATTGTTTGTTCTGTATTGCATAATTCTTCTATTAATTGTGGGAAACTTTTTGTCAATTGTTGTGAATATTCATAGAATCCCTATAAACGTATTTATTAATGTTAATTGTTGTTGGTAATATGCTCCTATTTGGATTGTTATTCTTTAATGTTCTATCTATTTTAAATTTTAACTATTTTTTTGTGGGATTTTTTTGATATTGTGAATAATTTTAGAATATGGTTTTAAATTAAGCCAATTATAATGATATTGTTGTATTTCCTCAAAATAATTTTCTATTTATCTTATTTATTGAATTAATAATGTCTTTTTTATTATACCTTTAATGTTTCGACATTTGGAATCAATCTTTCCCATACTGCATGTTCATTCGTTGGATTATTTTCCGATATCGACTAATTCAAGATTATATAAAACAAACATTAAAGAATAAAGAGGTGAATTGGTAATGATATATTATTATTTTAAGGAGATTTATTTGTGAAAATATTTTGTTTTATTACCACTCGAATTAATTCTTTACATCCATCACCATAACTTTTGATTTTTTCCAAAATTAATTCGCTATGACTCAATATTTCTTCAAATTTTGAATGTACAACTTTTTCATTTTCGCTAGGTTTAGGATCTTTATATTTTGGTATATTTGTTAATACGTTATTATTTTAAAAATTTGTGATCGTTAATTACTTTCTAAGTCTATAAATAACCCTGTTTCATTATTTTTGAATAAATCCAATAATGCACCCTAATTTATTAAATATTATAGTTTTATAAGATATATTGTTGTTTGAAAATTATTTTTGTATTCATTGAACCATTTATGTTATATTTTTGATCCTTTGTTTTTAATGTCTTTGCTTATTATGTTGTGAGATTTGAGTATTATCTTGTAAAGAGAATCAAAAATAGTGATTTTTTTTTTTATAAATTAATGAGCTTTTTTAATTCTTTGTTTTAAAAATTAAAGAGAATGCTGATTACTTATTTCAAAAAGAGGCACATATTTTGAAATCCATATTGGTAGAGTGTTATTTTATCATCAGTGGTTTAAAATAAAAATATAAAAAAAATAATTATAAAAATAAATAAAAAAAATTCTCTTTGATTTGATTGTTGTTTTGAAATAACAAAGAAAGTAAAAGAAAAAAAATGAAGCAAAAAATAGGAAAAAAGGATTTTTTGAAGTATTCCAAGAGATTTTATTCTCCATCAATGTCTATTCTTGAACCAAATACTGTTTTGGATTATAAAGGACCTGAACAAAAATTGCAAAGAGTAAAAGAAAGATTGAAAAGACCATTGACTTTAGGAGAAAAGATTTTATATTCTAGACTTTCAAATGTCGAACAAGAAATTGTAAGAGGAAAATCTTATTTGAATCTTCATCCTGATAGAGTAGCTATGCAAGATGCTACTGCACAAATGGCAGTATTACAATTTATGACAGCAAAAATGTTGAAAACAGCTGTTCCTACCACCATTCATTGTGACCATTTGATTGAAGCAAAAATAGGAGCAAAACAAGATCTTGAAACTGCTATAAATATCAACAGAGAAGTTTATGAGTTTCTTTCTACTGCTGCATCCAAATATGGAATGGGTTTCTGGAAGCCAGGTTCGGGAATCATCCATCAAATCGTCTTAGAAAACTATGCTTTTCCTGGAGGTTTAATGATTGGTACTGATTCTCATACTCCTAATGCCGGAGGATTGGGTATGATTGCTATTGGTGTTGGTGGGGCTGATGCTGTAGATGTAATGGCTAATTTGCCTTGGGAATTGAAGGCTCCAAAGTATATTGGTGTTGAATTGACTGGAAAATTATCTGGATGGGCTTCTCCTAAAGATATCATCTTGAAAGTGGCTGGTATTTTGACTGTAAAGGGAGGTACTGGTGCTATTGTTGAATATTTTGGAAGTGGTGTTGATAGCATCTCTTGCACTGGTATGGGAACTATCTGTAATATGGTAAAAATTTCTTCAATTATCTTTCTGATATCAATTTTATTTATTTTAAATCCCAATTTCTCCTTCTATTCTATTTTATTACCTTTACAATTATCATTTGACAAATTAATTTGAAAATTAGGGTGCTGAAATTGGTGCAACCACATCTGTTTTCCCATTTAATGAAAGAATGGTTGAATATTTGAATTCTACCAAGAGAGGAGATATCGCAAAAGAGGCACTCAAATATCAACACATCTTGCGTGCAGATCCAGGAGTAGAGTACGATCAAGTAATCAAAATAAATTTGGATGAATTGGAGCCACACATCAATGGTCCTTTCACTCCTGATCTCAGTCATCCTCTTTCCAAGTTTGCAAGCATCGTTCAAAAGGAAGGATGGCCTTCAGAGTTGAAGGTTGGTTTGATTGGAAGTTGCACAAACTCTTCTTATGAAGATATGTCTCGTTCTGCTTCTTTGGCAAAGCAAGCTATCGAACATGGAATCGTTTCTAAATCCATCTTCACCATCACTCCCGGTTCTGAACAAGTAAGAGCTACCATTGAAAGAGATGGAATCATTGATCTCTTTGAAAAAGTTGGAGGGACTGTTTTGGCAAATGCTTGGTAAAAAAAAAAAAAAACACAGAAACTTTAATTTATCTTTTCTTTTTCAAAGTGGACCTTGTATCGGGCAATGGGATAGACAAGATATGAAAACAGGAAAGAACTCTATCATCACCTCTTTCAACAGAAATTTTACAAGCAGAAACGACGGAAACAAGGAAACCCACGCTTTTGTTGCTTCTCCTGAATTGGTTACTGCTTTTTCTATTGCAGGAAGACTCGACTTTAACCCTTTGACTGACACTTTGACTGGAAAAGATGGAAAGCAATTCAAATTGCTCCCTCCTACTGGTGATTCTCTTCCTACCCGTGGTTATGACTCTGGTGTTGATACTTTTCAAAGACCTCCTGAAGATGGTTCCAGCATCATTGTCAAAATCGACAAAAAGAGTGATCGTCTTCAAGGTAACCCTTAATATTAAGTTCTTTACTTCATTATTCTACACATACAGCAAATATAACACCTTTATTTTAATTTTATAATCCTTTTCGGATATTAAAGATTGAACATTTATCAATACCCTTTTTAAAATTATAGAATTGGCACCATTTAAAGCATGGAATGGAAAAGATTATGAAAACATCCCAATTTTGATCAAAGCAAAGGGGAAATGCACCACTGATCACATCTCGATGGCAGGACCATGGTTGAAGTACAGAGGTCACTTGGACAACATTTCCAACAACTTTTTGATTGGAGGAATCAACTTTGAAAACGGAAAAGCAAACACCATCTACAATCACTTCACTGGTGATTTTGGAAAAGTTCCTGACGTTGCTCGTCACTACAAAAAAGAGGGTTTGAACTGGATCGTCATTGGTGATGAGAACTATGGCGAAGGAAGTTCCAGAGAACATGCTGCTCTTGAACCAAGGTTTTTTTTTTCTTTTTTTTTTAAAATCAGATTAATACCCTTTATCTTTTTAAAAATCATTTAATTAATAATATTCCATAAATTTAAAATTTGATTTGTTTGTTATTTTTTTTTTTGAACAGATTCTTGGGAGGAGTAGCAGTTATTGTGAAATCCTTTGCACGTATTCACGAGACAAATCTTAAGAAACAAGGGATACTTCCTCTTACTTTTGCAAACCCTGCAGATTATGACAAAATTGCACCAAGAAGCAGAGTCACTTTGAAAGATTTGGCAAACCTTGCACCTGGTAAACAAGTTACTATGGTTGTCCACAATGAAGATGGTTCTTCTTTCAATGTTTTACTCAACCACACTTATAATGAAAACCAACTCGTTTGGTTTAAGTCTGGTTCTGCTCTCAATGCTATGAATAGCAAAAACTGATCTTGACTATTTTTAAATTTCACTTTGCTTTTTCAAGTAATTTAAATAAAATATTTCAAAAAAAAAGAAAACTTTTGGGTGATTTGAATTCAATTTTTCATATTATATAGCAAATGAAATATATTTTTTTTGAATTTTTTTATTTTCTTAAAATTATTTTTTACACAAAAAAAAAAAACAAAAAAAAATAAATATTAATTTTTATTCAAATCAATTTTGATATTTATTACTTGGAAAACAAACTACAAATTTACTTTGGGAAACAGATTCATTCAATGAAAAAAGAGGTAAGATAGTTGATGTATAATAATATTATAAATTTTGATTTGAACCAATTATATTAGAAAAATGATCCAAGAAGTGAAAAAGGAAAGAATAACAAACCAAAAGCAGAGACCAAAGGAAGAAACATCAATACAAACAAGGGTAAGAAATAATTATACCAATATTATCATATTTATAGCTTTAACAACATGTAAAATCGAATATACATCTATATATATTTGGTGGATATCGTTTATATTCCAAGTTGATTATTTTCAATTGGAAAAAAAAAATTCAGAGAAATATAAAAAAAAAAAATTAATATACCTTGCATTTGAAAGTATCTTCTTAAATATAATGAATGTATATATATTTCTTTTGGTTATGATCTAATTTATTAATTTTTATCGACAAAATAGTTAAATCTGGAAAAGCAAACCTTGGGAAGAAAAAACATGGTCATGATAGTGATGATGATAGTGATTATGTACCATCTAGTGAAGAAAACCA
>JAMYWO010000018.1:74606-91889 GCA_024220525.1 Cochliopodium minus | reverse complement strand
ATGATATGTAATGGATATCTGAAATATGATTAATTTATTTTTGTTTTTATTTTTATTTTACCTCTCCTTGTACTGTTATTTACATTTTTATTTTGAAAGGAATGGAAAACCTTGATGAATTTTTCTCGAACCAAAAAATTTAAAAGTGGACAAGTTATTGATCTTAACCATTCAAACGTACTTTGTCAAATATTATTCGGAGAATGTGACGTATACTCCAAAGATAAAGTAAAAAAATGATTAAAATTTTTTTTATTTTTATTTTTTTAACATTTTTTTTAATATTTTTAAAATTTTTTTTTTGTTTTTTTTAAATTTTTTTTTGTAAGGTTAATCTATATAAATTGAAAGAGGGAAGTTTTTTTGGTGAAATTTCCTTTATGAATGACAAAAAATCACATACAGAGATGATTGCTGCTTCTGACACTCAAATCCTTTATTTCACAAAGAGAGATCTTGACATCCTCTTTGTTCGCTGCCCTTCCCTTTCTTCTCACTTCTTTTTCTTTTTGTCGGAAAAGATCTTTGAAAGATTAAGGTTTTTCATCTCTGAAAATTTCATTTAATTTTTTGGAAAACTTTAAAAAAATTAAAAAAATTGATTTAAAAAAGATTTTAAATAATTAAATAATTAAATAATCTAATCATTGCAATGAAACCAAAAATTAAATGGAATTGAAAGATTAGAAAGAAAAATTTAAAGAAATAAAAAAAAATTATTCACTTACTCAATGTAAAAGAAACTAATTTTAAAGAGTTGAAAGGATTTAAAAGGAAGTTAATTCAGTTTTTTTATTTAATAAATTAAAAATAAATAAAAAAAAATGAAAAAAAATAAAAAAACAAAACAGAGAGGAAATAATAATAAGAATAATGTTAAAAATGAAGAACAACAATCCGAAGATTTATACGTACTTGGAATGTATCATCTGCTTGGAAAAAATGGATATGAACACAATGTGGAAAAAGCGATGGAATATATGGAAAAAGCAGCCAAGATGGGAAACGTGAATGCGATGTTCCATTGTGCCAAATCGATGGAAAATAATCTTCCGCTGTCCAAATTTTATTTCAAGAAGGTATATAATGAAGGGAAGGAACCATTTTATAAATACAATGCTGCATATCATTTGGGATTGATTTACATGCAGACTTCTGATTATTCATCTGTGGAGGATAAAAATCTGAAGAAGGGATTGGAGATGCTGGTATATGCCAGCAATAATAAAGTATATGATGCAAATGTTGAACTTGCCAAATATCATCTATTGTTGGATAATAAAGAAAGCACCATCAAAGGTATGTTAATTTCTTCACTTATACTATATTTTGGCGCAAATTTTCAAAAAATAAAAAAATAAAAAAATAAAAATTATATATTAAAAAAATTTATTTTTTTAGCAATCGAATATTTGGAAGATGCTCTCAAAAATGAAAAAGAATTCGTTAATTCTTATTATTTGGGAGAAGTTTATTTCCTTTTCGGGAAGATTTACATGGAGCAAGAGGGTTACATCGACCACAAAAAGGCACTTCAGTTTTTTTTAGTTGCATCTCAATTAGAAGGAAAATTTCAAATACATTCTTGTTACTTCCTTGGACAACTTTACTACACCAAAGAAAACAGTAAAAAAAAAACAAAATTTATTTTATTATGTTAATTAATTCAATTTTTTTGGTTTTGAAAAAATTTATTTTAATACTTTTCATTTAGTTCACTTTAAAAATTATTTTTTTTGAACTTTTTTTTCTTTTTAAAATTATTGCTTATTTTTTATTTAGAAAATTCAATTTTTAATTTTTTTTAATATTGTTCAAAACATTTACTAAACATTTTTTTTTTCATTGAAAAAATGGTTTAATTATATATTTTCTCTTTTGCTAATTCCTTTTTTGGAAACAAAATTAAAAAACGGTTTGTTTTACAGCTTTCAACTGCTTTCATCCTATTCCTGATAGGACATTTTCAATTAAATATTCGAATTTTTAAAATTACTTTTTATTAATTTTAATTTTTAAATTTCAAAATATTTAAATTTTTATAATTTTTTTTTTCATTATTTTTAATTTTAAATACTATTTTTTTAGGAACCAACGAAGACTTATTGAAATCAAAGCACTACTATAAAATCTCGGCCGACTCAGGATTCGAAATCGCCAAGGAAATCTTGAAATTCATCGACGATCCAAACACCAAACTCTCCAAAGAGCTTATGGAAGAAGGATCCAAACTTCACAACGAGGAGCTTAAAAAGATAAAGACTTACGTAATGGATTCCATCAACCTATGTTTGAATTGTAAAAAAAGTTCCGATCAACTCAAGTTTTGTGCGAGATGCAAAAAAGTCATGTATTGTTCTCGTGATTGCCAAGTCAAGCATTGGACCGAACATAAACTTGTTTGCAACAAATAAAACATTTTCATTTTATTTAATAAACTTTTATTTTATTTAAGAAACTCTTTTTTTTATTTTATTTTTTTTTTTTTTAAATATTATTTAAATTTTAAAAGAAACTTTTTAATTTTTTTACATTCTTTTTATCTTCATTTGATCTTCAATTTTTTAATTGTTTGCAAAAAACAAATTCTTCAAATCAATTCTTTTTCGGATTCTTTCAATTTCAATCTTATTTATTTTAAAAAAATAAATAATTAAAATAAATAATTAAATAAAAAAAAATTGTTTCTCTTTTGTGAATTTTTTGACGATTAAAGAATATGAAGAATGGTGCAAAGAGAATGTATCCAAAATGATATATGATTGTAAATTGATCAAAAAAAAAAAATCAATATTTATTTTTTCAAAATATTTTAGTTTATGCGAGTGGATCAGAAGATCAAACAACATTGGAGGATAATATAAATGATTTCTCCAAAATAAAAATCATTCCACGGTATACATTTTGCCTTTCAATAAAAAAAAATAAAAAATTTTAATTTGGGAAAAAAAAAAAAGAGTATTAAAGGATGTGAGTGAGATAAACATGAAAAAAAAACTTCTAGGATTTGATTTAGATTTTCCATTGATCGTAGCACCATCATCAATGCAAAAATTGGCAAATAGTGAAGGAGAAATTTCGTCAGCAAAAGCAGCAAAGAAAAGTCATAAAATTTATTTTAAAAAACAAAACTAATTTTATCAATTTAAAGATAATATTTATTTTTATTTATTTTTATTTATTTTATTTATTTTTATTTATTTTTATTTATTTTATTTATTTTTAACTCATTTTATTTTTATATTTGATTTAAAAAAAAAAGTGAATACCATTTTTTGTTTGTCTACAATGGCCACTTCTTCTATAGAAGAGATTTCTAAAATAGGAGGAATACATTTCTTTCAACTTTATATTTTAAAGAACAGGTAATTTTTTTGGTGTTTTTCTTTTAAATTTTTATTTCTTTTTTTTTTTTAAAAAAAATTTATATTTATTTTTCAATAATTATTTCATATCAGGGAGTTTACTGTTGATATGGTCAAAAATGCCGAGAAAAATGGATTTAAAGCACTTGTTCTGTTAGAATTAAATAATATAAAAAAAAAAATTTAAAAAATTTTTTTTAAAATAAAAATTTAGAACAGGTATAAAAAAAAGTTTTTAAAAAATTAATTATTTTTTCTAAAATTTTTCAAATAACATGAAATAAGTAATTAAAAAATATTTTAAAATAAAAATAAAAAATAAAAAAAATAAAAATTTTCAAAAAACAGTTTAATGAAATATGTAAATTAAAAAATAAAAATAAAAATAAAAATAAAAATAAAATAAAAATAAAAATAAAAAATAAAATAAAATAATAATTAAAAAATAAAAATAAAAATAAAAATAAAAATAAAAATAAAAAATAAAATAAAATAATAATTAAAAAATAAAAATAAAAAATAAATATTTTTTTAGTTGACTGTCCTATTTTGGGAAAGAGAATATCTGATGAAAAAAACGGATTCAAATTGCCTTCTGATTTAAAATTGAAAATAATAGAGAAATACATGTCAGAAAAAAGTAATTTGAACGAAAATGTTGATAATGTTGACCAAAACATACAAAAGAATCAGAAGAAGAAGAAGAGTGCTCTCACTGTTTTTGTTAATAACCAGTTTTCTGACTCTCTCACTTGGAATGATATTAAATGGCTTAAAACAATAACATCCCTTCCTATTCTCATCAAAGGTTTCTTATTTTTTTATTTTTTTGATTTTATAATTTATTTTTTTATTTTTTAATTCAAAATTTTAAAATTTTTTTAAATTTTTAATTTTTAAATTTTTTAATTAGTTTTTTTTAATTTAATTATAATTTGAAAGTATAAAAATAAATTTTGTTCATTTTCATTTTAGGAATTTTGTCCCCTAAAGATGCTTCCATTGCTGTGGAGTCAGGAGTAGACGGAATAATTGTTTCAAATCATGGTGGGAGACAGCTTGATTACTCAATAAGTTCCATTAATGCTTTACCTGGTCTATAATAATTTTAATTTTATTTTAATTTAAATTTTATTTTAATTTAATTTAAATTTTAAATTTATTTTATTTTAATTAAATTTTAAATTTATTTTTTTATTTATTTATTTTTTTGTTAAAGATATTGTGAAAGTGGTGGATAAAAGAATTCCTGTTTTGATTGACGGAGGTGTTAGAAGAGGGACTGATATATTAAAATGCCTAGCACTAGGAGCAGATGCAGTTTTGATAGGAAGACCTGTTTTATATGGACTGTAGGAATTTTCATTTTTATTTTTATTTTTAAAATTATTCTTTTGGTTTTTTAAAAATATTTTTTTATTTAAACAGATGTCATTCTGGATATGATGGTGTTACGAATGTTTTGAAAATTTTAAAAGAAGAGCTTAGAAGAGCTATGGTTTTGAGTGGTTGTTCAAACGTTTCAGACATTACTAGTGAACTCATCCAAAATAAATTAGAGAGTTGTTTATAAAGAAATTTGAAAATCAATTAAAAAAATTTTAAAAAAAAAAAATTATTAACATTATTCTTATAAAAATACTCTAATTTATTGTTTTATTTCGAATTAAAGTTTCTTTTTCGTTGTTATTGTTTTGTTTTCTTCTTTTCCACTTTAGAAATAAATAAAGAAGAAAGAAAAAGAAAAAAGAAGAGAATGCAGAAACCAAGGGAACGAATCCATTCAAAAAAGAAGCAACCAAAACAAACCCACTTATTGAAATTGGAAAAACCGCCATTAAAATAACTCCACAATTAGTTTTTGCAGCTAAAAAAGGTCTTTTCAAAATTTTTCCTTCCTCTGTAAATCTTTTTTAAAATCAAATAAAAATAAAACTTAAAATAAAAATTAAAATTAAATTTTGGTACCTCAAAATGATTACACTCAAACACATCATAATAATACATGCACAATAAAATACCGCTGTAACATTTACCAAAATATTGAAAGGTAAAAAACCGAAAAGAAAAATCAAAATTCCATTTATTATAACTGATCCCTGTTATGGAAAATGAAAAAATATTTAAAAATAAAAAAATGAAAATTTTTTAACCCACGGGACTAAATAAGAGGGTTGAATGTATGATAGAATTTTAAGGTTGATGTATTTATGTGTTCCTAAGTAAAAAAGTTGCATGGAAACTGGCACAAGAACTTTTTTCAAATATAAAAAATTAATAAAAATAAAAAAAAATAAAAGATTATATAAATATAAAAGAAAATAATTCAATAAAAAGGAAAATGATTTACTTGAGGACCACCCTACAATGCTAGCAACAAAATAACTAATGATAAAAATAAGTTTTAACCCAAATCCTCCTATTTGTCCCGTAAAAACCTTTATAAATATAATTTAAATAAAAATACTAAAAAAAAAAAAATTTTTTTACAATAAAATCTCCGCTAACCCTAAGAAAAAAAGAATGGAAAATTTTTTTTGAGAAAAAAAAAAAAAAAAATTTTATAGACATGTCCAAAATTTACAACTTTGTTAGCGGATATTAATTTATGACTAACAAATTTTAAACTGTTGTAAAATTTTGAACATCTCTAAAAATTTTACCATGAAGTATAATCTTTGTTTACACCCAAATAAGTCATCATCGTTATGGAATACTAATTAAATTGAATGAAATAAATATTTTAATAAAAAAAAAATTGTCAAACTATAAAAACTGCTAAAAAATTGGCGATTATCATTGTTTTGAGTAAATTTTTGTTAGGTTCTTCTAACTACTCTACCATAGATCCTATCATCAAAATAAAAAATTAAAAAATTAAAAAATTAAAAAATTTTAATTAAAACAAAAAAAATTTTAATTAAAAATTTTAAAAATAAGACCTACTCTTTTTTTTGATCAATAAAATTATCAAATTATTGTTGAAGGATTAATTTTTTTTACGAATCATAACTAAGGTTGTTCCATATTGCTTTTTTTCAAAAAAAAAATTTAAAAAATTAAAATTGATTAAAAAATTGATAGTACATAAATTAATGACAGTTATCAAATTTTTCCAAGAATTTATGTCTTTGAAAAAATGGGAAGGAGGAAAAACTATCCAATCTTTTGCATGTACATATCCCTTTCCCAATGACCTTTAAAAAAAAATTTTATTAATATAAAAAAAAGAAAAATAAAAAATAAATAAAAATAAATTAAGAAAAAATAATAAAAATAAAAAAATAATGAAAACTACCAAAAGAAAACCAGAATGAAAACAGAAATAACAAAGAGTCCGAATATCATACTTGTGATACCCACTATCTTCACTCCAAACAAGTTTAATACAACTATCAAGATTATCACAACCACCAGTATTCCTCAAATAAATAACAAAATATTAAAAATAATAAAAATAATTATAAAAATTTAAAATAATGGAATTAAAAATAATGGAATTAAAAATAATAGAATTAAAAATGATTAAAAAAACTAAAAATCATTTTTACCATATTTAATTGGAATTTCAGAAAATTTAGAAGAATCTAAAGAAAAATAATTTGTGAAAAGAGAACAAGCAGCAGAAACATTCACTCTTTGAAATAAAAAATAAAAATAAAAATAAAAATAAAAAAAATAAAGTTTTGGTTACACGTAATGAAGCCAATAAGATATTGCTACCATAAAAGAAACTGCTTTTCCAAATGCTTTTTCTGTCCAAATAAAAATCCCTTCATTTGAAGGCATACTCAAAGAAAGTTCTGTCTAAAATAAAATAATTTGATTTTTTTATTCAAAATTTTTATTATTTTGTTTCAAAAAATTTTTATTTTATTTCTAAAAAAATTTTTTTACTGAGATGAATGTTATTGGGATGTTCCATATTATCGGTGTTATCAAAATCACAAGAAAACATATTGCTGGATAACAATTCATTAATTGTTCTGATCCCTATTTATTTTTTGTTTCCAATTGAATTGATTTAATTTATTAAAAATAAAAAATAAAAATTAAAAAAATTTAATTTATACCCATGATCCTCCACATATGCAAAAGTAAACTTTAAAATCATTGAATTTCAAACAATTAAATTATCTTTTAATTTTAAATTATGTTCATAATTATTAATAAAGGACTTTTATAATTTCCAAATATTTCATGTGCCCTTTATTGATTGAGAGATTTACCAAAGAATGAAAATCTTATCCATCCTATTTTATTTTTCTTAAATAATGTTTCATTTCCCAAATCTATATCCTTATATTTCGTTTCACAATTCTCCATTTTTTTTTAAATTCAAAAAGAGATCAAAAAAAAAACTTTATTGATCAATCAATTGTGAGTGGAATAAAAAAGATTCAATGGTTGATTCATTCTTTTTAAAAAAATAAAAAAAAAAATGGGTATACTTCGTTTTTAATCAATTAATCATCTTTGAACTAAATTATATTTCTTCAAATCTGAAACCAGATGAAATCGAAGAATATGATCATCCCCTGAAGAGGTGAGAAACAACAAAATTTTTTATGAAAAAATTTTTTTTTTCAAAATTGATCTATCCAATAAAAAAAAATAAAAGCTTTATAGGTGGAACATTGGGAGGGATGAGTGGAGTATTATGTATGTGATTTTATTTATTTATATCTCTTTTTCACAAATTACCTTTATATTTTTTGATTTAAATTTTATTTTTGATTACATCAAAGCAGGATTCCCATTAGATACAAGTAAAGATCAAATATTAGAGCTCAAATTTGAAAAATAAAAAATTAATTTAATAATAATTATTCACTGAAAAAAAAGTCAAAGTAAAAAAAATAAATAAAAAAAAATAAATAAAAAATAATAAAAAATTAAATTAAAATTAAAAAAAAAATTAAATCAATCTCATTTCTTTAAAGGTAAGATTGCAAACCCAAAACATGATGGGAAAACAATACAAAAATGCCTTTGATTGCGCTCTCAAAACATTCAAATTCGAAGGGGTAGAAAAAAAAAGAATAAAAAGAATGTTATTAAAAAAAAAAAAAAAAAAAAAAAAATTTCAGGTGAGAGGATTTTACAGAGGAATAAGTTCACCAATAATAATGTAAAAAAATTTAAATTTAAAACTATTTTATTATTTTTATTTTAAATTATTTTTTATTTAATTATTTAAAGATTATTAATTTAATTTTTAAAACATTTTAATTTTTATTTTAAAAAAGGGATTCGTTCACAAATTCGGTTTTGTTGGGAGTTTATGGCAACTTGCAAAATTACTACAACCCCTCTTCCTCTTTTTCTTCCTCTAAAATCCTCCTCTTCTCTCTCTTCGCAAGTAAAAAAAAAATAATCCAAAAAAAAACAAAAAAAAATAAAAAATAAAAAAAATAAATAAATTAAAAAAAAAAAAAAATAAAAAAATAATAATGAACATTTTTAGCTATCCCATATGCTCTCGCAATTACTCCCATGTAAATTAGTTTTAAAAAATAAAAATTAAATTAAATAAAAATTTAAAAGCAATTAATAAAAATTTAAAAGATCAATAAAAAATAAAATCAATAAAAAAATTTAAATATAATAAAATCAACAAAAAAAAAAAAAAAAAATTAAAAAAATATTTATTAATTAAAAAAAAAAAAGAGAATTGATTAAAATAAACATGCAAATACAGGGACAGCAAATTCTTCAAGAAGGGGGAGTAGAGAAAGGAGCAGTGGGAAAAGGAACAGTGAAAGAGGAGTTTAAAAATCCCGTGAGAGCTTTCAAACATTTTTATTGTCATTCTGGCTTTTTCGGTTTGTGGAAAGGTCTCTCTGCCACTCTTCTGAGAGATATTCCAGGGATTATGAGTTATTTGTATTTTTTTTTTTATTTTTAATTTCTGTTTTGATTAAAATTTTTTTATTTATTTTTTAATTATTTTTTAATTTAATTATAATTTTTTTATTTTTTTAATTTTTTTTAAGTTTTTTTTTAATTTTTTTGAGTTTTTTTTTAGATATTGTTACGAGTACCTGAAAATAGTTTTGACCAACACAGATGATCAAGGAAAGCAATCCATTTCTNAAAATAAAAAAAAAATTACCAGCAAAAAAAGGAAAAGAAGCTTCGAAAACAGGAGTTTTGTCAGTATAATGAATACCATGGCCAAAAATAGAAGTGTACAAAATGAAAGACAAAATGGTGATGATAGAAACGACACCAAAACTGTTAAGCTTCAATAAAAAGTTGATAGTCTTTGTGTTACAGAGAGGGAACAAAATAGCAGTGATGTACAGGGGTACATATTTTCTTGTCCAGTACTTTGTTGGTGATGGATCTGGTGTATGGTCTACGAACCCCCTTATTGTGTTCACTATCGAAAATAAACTGTCCGAAAGCAGACAGTAATAGGCGATCAAAGCACCTTTTGTTACAAAAAAAAAGTTTTCATTGAAATAATTTAATATTTTTTATTTTATTCTGTGAAATTATAAATATTATATAAGATTTAATATTCAAACTTTTATTTTACCTATTAAAATTATGATTGAAGCCAATCCGACAACATATTGTGATAATTTGCCAATATATACTTCACAAACATCTGAAAAATCTTCATATCCTTGGGAATACTTGAGAATCAAATAGGCTGTGTACATTGTAATGAATCCAATTAATATCACGCAAACTATTCCTCCAACAAATCCTGCTTGAGTGAATCCCCAAGGAAGAGATAATAGAGTAGATCCCTATTAAATTAATTTATAAAAAATTAATTTTTAGGAAAAGGAATGCAAGTATAAAAAGCTAATTCATTTGGTTTCTATCTCCATGAACCAATATATATATTTAAAAATAATAAATTCAATTTTTTCACCATCATTGAATTCCACAGAGAAAAGATCGTCACGATACTTGATTGTTTATTCGATTGGCTGTTTTCATCTGGAGAATAAAATACAATTGGAAGAAATACATTTGGAGGTAAAACATGAGCTGGTGGCTCTATTTTAAATCCAGTTTTCGTCAAGGAATTGTAATATTTCATTCTATTGTACATATCTGAATTCCTGTCAGGAATATATGGTTGTCTTCTTCCTTTATCATTAGAATTTGTATTAAAACTTAAATCATCTTCATTATTTATTGATGTATGAATCTGCATATCTTTCAAATCACTCATTTGTCCAGATGAAAATGGACAAATTTTTTTTTTTTTTCAAATTCTCTGAGATATAAAATTCATTGATTTAAAAAGATTTTGAAAATTCTAATCATTTTTCTGATTATTTTCGCAGATTAAATCCTATTTGCTTGCATAAGAAACTTGATTTAATTTTGGATTGAATGATATTTTAAATAAAATTTTAATATCAGTTATTCAATAATTTTACTCAAGCCATCTTTTCATTTTGTTAAATTACGGATCAATTATGTCCACTCCATTTTAATTCTTAATTTTGTTTTATTACTTTATTCCAAAACAAAAAGAAAATCAAGAAGCAAAAAAATGATACCATCATTGTTTATTCCTAATAAAGAGGAACATGATATACTTGAATGTTCTGAATTGATTTTTGGTTTTGAGAATATCTCCTACCATGTTAGCCCGAATCATGAAAAAACAGAAATGAAAATATTGGATCTTATTGATCTGCATCTCCAAGATTTTGAATTCACTTTGGATATCAAAGATAAATTTCTCTATCTTTTTAGTAATTGGAAAAGAGATCTTGAGACTATAGAACAATTAAAAAATTATAATGATTTATCTGAGAGAAATAAAATGGTGGAAAAAATACTTGAGAGGATCAATTCTATAGATGATTTTATGATTTTACCATGTGGTCTGGTCTCAACTACAATAGAAGATAAAAATCAAGAAAGGGTTTGTTGTCTTTTAATTCAGAAAAGCGAAAATGAAAATTTGGATTGGATTTTGGTTAATCCAGGAAGTCCATATCATTCTTCATCTAAAAATGGAGCAGTGCCATTATCCTCACCTTATTTCGAAATCAAAAATATAGATAGCAGATTGATCAATCACGAGATTATTGATTTGATGGTATTCTTGAAAAGTTATAATAAAGCTTCATGCAAAGAAAGTACTCTTTATGAAGTTATCCTATCCTCTCTTAAAGGGAATCCGATTCAAGTGCCAACATCTTTTCCATACTTCCACAATTCACCCTTGCACATTTGGCATGTGATTTATTCCACCATATCACTTTTGTTCAGGAGATTCAATGAGACAATAGAAAAAGAAGAGGAATTTTTTTTCAGCTTCAAATATGATTTGCTTTGTAAATTGTTTGAAATATTCAAGAAACAAGGAGATTACAAATATTTTATCATTTTGCACGAGGCATTCCAAAAGATATCGAGAGATACCATTAATCTGAACGATGAGAATCTGAGAGAACATTATATAGAAGGTGTCTCCAATTTGATTTATGAAATTGAGAAACATATCAGCGAAAACAAGCAGTTGGAAGAGAATCTCTACAATGATATTGGTTCCAAAAAATCAATTCTCTTCCAATTCCAACCTTTCACACCACCGAATCTCAACATCTCCTATGGATCCTCTCAACCAATGCAATTACAAAGCCAGACAATAGTGGCAAAGAAAAGCAACATACCCATCAACCTGGAAAAGAAAACGATTCTGATTGACCTCGAAAAATTCATGTCGGATATTAAAAAGTTAAATTCCTCTGACATAAGAGATTCTCTTATCATCTCGATCAGTTTCGATGCTTTAGTCGGGCAGTTGTACAACTTGGATGTTTTGAATCATGAAATGTACAATTTTTCCTCCAATGACATTACTTTTGCCAGATATCTTTCCAATTTGTGCGGTACTTTTTCTGAGGCCATGAAAACTCTTTACTTCTATTCCAAGGATCCCTCCATTTATACCAAGTACTTGTGCTTTCAATACTTTGTATATGCCATCACTATTATTTTAATCAAAAGTGGTAAAAAAAAAAAAAAATTAAATTAAAATTAAAATCAATTTTCTTAAAAAAGACACCAAATATGGAAACTTATTCAAAAACATGAAATTTTCCACCAAGTGCTTCAGTTCAAGTAGAAACGAACAAAGATTCGAGAACAAAGTGGACGAGCTTGTATGCACAGACAAAATGTGGACTGAAGTCATATTCGCAGTGAAAAAGTTTTTTGTGAACATTAACAGTGGAAATAAAAAAACGGAATTATTCAATTTAAAGCAAGATATTGTTACTATCAATTTAGATTCTCACAAATTAGATCCCGATGTTCGTATTTGTTATGACATTGCCAATACTGGTGGTGATTCTTTGACTGTCAAGGAGAGAATTCTCAATTATGGTGAGGAATACATTTGTAGGGCTTCTGCTGACATTTTTGCAGATACTGAAAGTAAAAAAAATTTTTTTTTGAAAATTACTTAAATGTGTAAACCATTTTTTTTGTTAGGAATCTTGGTAAATTTTTTTAAAATTAATCATTTTTTTTAATAAATAAAAACTCATATTTTCCTTTCAAAATTAGCCTGTTTTATTCCATAAACTCAGAAAAAGAGCGATATTGTGTAAGGAATCGTTAGATGGGTTTGCAAAGATCAAGTACAAAAAGGGACTGAGAGTGGTACACAACTTTAAGTACAATTTCTTCGAGAGCAGAGTGATAATCAAGGATTTGGAGTGTTCCGCGGTGGATTCCTTTTCGTACATTCCTTACCACAGGTCTTCCACTTTCCACCTCAGCAAGGCAGTATACGAGAACGAACACGTCACAGAAAACTCCATCATTTCTATGCAAAATGAGAAACCAAAAGATTTAGAGAAAAATGAGTTTTTTGATATCACTTTTATTAGATCTTGTCCCCTTATTCAAATTCATCGTTTACACAATGCACTTAAAAACAAAAAGTTACCCAAAAAATATAATAAGATAATCCTCCAAACTTTGTTTGAGTTTAGAAACTCTGTGAATGACACCCCTCTTCTTCTCCATTTGTTGAAGGTCGATCTCAAGGTCATCATGGGCGTTGTTGATGTCATTTTTGGCAACTGCATGTACATGAAAGAGAGACCTTCCAATTTTAAGGAGGTGGGAGATTGTTTGGAAGTTCTTTTTCTTTTTTATGGATTCATGGACTCTGATTCCAAGATTATCGTCTTGCAAAAAAGCAGGAAAATAAGGGAATTTCTTTTTGATTGGCTGAAAGAAGATTTGCAGGATGATTTGCAACTCATTTACATCCATTCTTTGATCATCCTTTCTTTCATTGATTCTGAAAAGATTACTCAATTGGATGTTGAAAAGCTCATTGATTCCAAAATGGAAATTGAGAAACTTAGGATCCAAGGAGCCACCATTCCCAGCTACATTCACCTCTACGTGGAATCTTTTTGCTTGAAATCTGAAAAGTTCATGTTAAATTTGCTCAAGTCTAATTACTTTATTGATCTCATGAAAAAAGTGATTCCAAAGTGGCAACAACAAGATGTAATTTTTTTTTCTTTTTTTTATTATTTTGATTCAATCTTAAATTTAAAGGTGAACTTTAATTACAACAATGGAATAGTCACTAATGGGAATTACCAAATAGATGTGGTTGAAGGGAAAATTTATTATAATGGGAGACCTTACCAAAACTTACCATCTGTCATCAGCAACAACCCTGTGTTCAAAGAATTCCTCGGAGATCAGAACATATTGGTTGCAGTTACTGTATCAATCGATGAGGTTACCAAAAAAGAATTCTCGTGTTATGTCTCTGTGGATGATCCAAAATATAGATTTATCATGTTTAAGGACAAAGAGCTCATCATAGAATTTTATGATAAGAAAAGAGAGGAGTTTTTGAGATACATTCCCAAATATTTGCTCTCTTCTTTACCTTCTATCATCAAACCAGGCTTTTTGCATTTTTTTTCCCAGAAGCTCAACCAAATTTTTATCACTAAATCTCTCGTTACTGAGCTCTTTTATGTCTGGAAGTTAACTGAAAACACTATCGTCAACAGTTTTGGTAGCCATTTAGTACCATTGTCTTCTATTGATCAACTTTCTCTTTCCAGGTAAAAATTCCAATTTCCTCTTTTTTTAATTTACAAAAGTTTTTAATCCCTTTTCTTTAATTCAGAAAAATTTTACACTTGGAAAATGGGGACCACATCTTTTTCTTGACCAACAAAATAGAAGAAAAAACTGCTTCTACTTTACAGTGCATCTCGCTTCCAAGGTTCCCCTTAGAGTTTAACTTTAGTGAGGAAAAAAAACACTGGACCATCAAACAGTTTAAAGGATACATCCTCTCCAACAACCAAAATTTACCTTTTTTGAAAGGTTTTTCTCATTACTTGCTTTTAAACAAAGAAGAAGATGAAGAAGAACAAATCATTGTCATTCCTAACAGAAAGTTTTCCGAAAAGAAATACTATGTTTCTGACCTTTACTTTCAGGACGATTCCTTCAACAGTGGTACTACTTATTTCAAGTACAACATAAACAAGGTGCTCAGAAGATTGGAAGAATCCGACATTGATTCCACCATTTTCCTTTCTTTACTTTTCTTCAACTTTGGATCCAATCAATCCATTGATTTTTTCGATAAGAATGGTTATCAAGTTTCTTTCGAGATAATTGACAAGATCAGCCAAAATGAGCCTTTTTCCATCAACCAAATCAATTTGTTGAAATACTTTTTTGATATAAAAGAAAACACAAACAGAAACCGCATTGCCATCACCCTCAAAGTGGCTCTCATTTTGCTCGAAAGCATCCGAATGAATTTTCTTTTCACCAATCAATCATCCAGCATCAATGAAACCAGAATCTTTTTAGAGAGTAACTTGGAGAATCTCCAAAAGCTGATGCTCATGTACGAAAGACAAAAAGAAGATATCTCAATCCTCAATCGTTTGAAACCTGATCAAGAAAAAGTTCTGGAAGAATTCATTTTCAAGGAAATCACTTTGGGAGAATTCGCCTTTCAAACCATCAGAAAGTTCTCCAAGAAACAAGCTGAGAAGAAACTTTCGCAACAATCGATTCCTCTCATCACGAACAACCGTAAAAACAACTTTAGCAACGACAAAAAACAATACAGTGGTCTTTCTTACAACAGAGTCTTTGCTGATTTCAAGTCGGAGCCTACCAACAGCTTTCACAATTTGTCCAGATTGCTGGAGGATACTTTTGAAATCTCCTACAATAACATCTCCTTTGATTCTTTCAATCTCATCTCTTCCAAAAAGTTTCGTCTCGAGTTTTTTCTTCCCATCTACGAAATTGCTCTCACCACTATTCCTTATCAAAAGTTTTTCACCTTTCTGTTGCATCTTTTGAGCAGATCCAAAAAATTGGAAAACTATTCTGAAGTTTTGCTTCCTCTCTCCAAGATCCTTCTCATCGTTCACAGAAACAAATCCTCTTTCCCCAAGCTCTCCCACAGTTTGAAGCCTTATGAAATCTCTAACTTGAATCCAAAGTCCTTAGTATATTCTGTTCTCCAAGAGACTGTTTTTGAGAAATTAAAAGATCCTCCTGTTCTTGGTTTTTTCTTTTTCTTTTCATCATTTAGAATTTCTATTTTTATTTACATTTCTCTATTTTGTTTTATTTTATTTTATTTTATTTTTATTTTTATTTTTATTTGATTTATTGTTATATTTTTATTTTTGGTTTTTTATTAATGATTTTATATTTTATATTTTTTATTTTTGTTTTTTTATATTTTATTTTTTATTTTTGTTTTTATTTATATTTTTTTCATTTATTTATTATTTTTTTAATTTTTTTTACCAAAAAAATAAGGAACTCACTTGTTGCCACACATGAAAGAAGAAAATGAGAGACAAAGAAGAAACTACGAAAGCGACAAAAGCAAAATTCAAAACTACATGGAACAATACTTTGATGAAAAGGGCTTGTTCAAATCTCCCTTTAAGAAATATCCTTTCCCCAACACCTCTTATTTCAATGATGCTGAGATCATCGTCAACACTTTCATCGAGCAAAAGTTCAACACCTACTGCCTCTATGATTTCCTCAAATATTTCGTCTCCAAGAGTATCGAGTTGGCTGATACTGTCCATTGGGAAAACTCTTCAGTTTTTATTCCAGTGGAAGATTTGGTATGGTTTTTATTCATTTATCAATTCTTCCTTTCTTTTTATTTATAATTTCTCTCTCGTTCTTTTTTTTGTCAATTTATTTCTACATTTTTTTTTTGATTATATTTTTCAACATTTTTTAAATTTACTTATTTAATTAACTTCAAAAAAAATGCTCAAAAATTTTACTTTCTGATAAGATATGTCAAGTTGTGTTTACAAAAAATTTTTTTTTTTTTAATGGAAATCATTTAATGAATTTGTATCCAAGATTTTTTTGAGAAACTTTTTTAATAAAAAAAAATTAACTTACATAATTCAATTTAATTTAATTTTTTTTTTTCAACAAAAAAAAAAGGTTAAGCTCCCACAAAACAAAACGATATTGTTTGAGGATCAATTTTTGTTTGAAATAGACGACTTTGAAGAAAATTCAAAACTGGAATTTGGAAAGTACATAGAATGCATCACCAAATTTCCCAGCAACCATAAAAACGACAAGTTCCCCCTCCACTTGACAGAAGAGGACAAAAAGAAGATGCTTTGTGCCTCCTCTTACCTCGAAGAAATGGAGGACAGTTGGTCCAAGTTTTACAAAACCCATGAGGAGATCTATTTACTCCGTAAGGGTTTCACACGCAAAGATCTCATCCATGCCATTTCTCTTGCCATCGAATCTTCGAAGTTAATTTTTTTTTTGTTCAATTTTTCTCTTCATATTTTTATTTTTATTTTTATTTTTATTTTTATTTTTATTTTTATTTTTATTTTTTATTTTTTATTTTTTATTTTTT